>OX638134.1:9863599-10463599 GCA_951804985.1 Dryomyza anilis | reverse complement strand
ATAAATTAAAAAAAAACATTTATAACCATTAATATAGGTTAAAAAGTTTATAAAAGGATGTAAAAATTATACATTTTATGAAAAAACTGTCAATGGTAGTTATTATTTTCATTTAGCTTTTAAAAAAAATAATAAAGTCATAAGATTTATCATTTATAGATCTTATAGAATAAATATTAAAGAAAACATCATTTTAAAGAGTTTAAAAAATCTTCAATATTAATAAACTCTTTAAAATGATGTTTTCTTTAATATTTATTCTATAAGATCTATAAATGATAAATCTTATGACTTTATTATTTTTTTTAAAAGCTAAATGAAAATAATATTAAAAAATAATAATAATAAAAAATCTTCAATATTAAACAAACAACAAAAACAGCACTGAAAACAGCAATATCTACAATACTTAAAAAAGGACATTCGGTGAACTTCTTTTTGCATAGTATTTCAAATTATTAAAATAGTCTATATTTAAGTTCAAATTTTTTGACGTTCCTTTCTAAAATAAAAATTACATAAAAAATATTTAAAACATCACAAAAATAACTTTAAATAATATCGAAAAATTTTCTACTTTTTTTGGAAGAACAAAATCTTAAAAGCTGTTAATATTTTAAAAGGCATAAAAACAACACTATAAATATCAATATCTCAAAATTTAAAAAGGTTATTCGTAAATATCATGAAGCTTAAGATTTAGAAAACTCTAAAATGCACAAATTATAAGTCATCGAATAGACGTTCTTTTCTAGAACATTTTTCATGATAAAATATAAACAAATAAAATTTTATAAAAAAAAGGATATTCGGCGAACTTCTTTTAGATTAATATTTTAAATTATTAAAAGTGTCTATGTTGAAGTTCACATATTTAGACGTTCCTTTTTTAAAAAAAAATGTACAAAAGAAATGTTTAACAATGTTTTAAATAATATCTAAATTCTCTTAATATTTTTAGGTAGAAAAAAAACCCAATAACTGTTAATATTTTAAAAGGCATAAAAACAACACTTAAATTATTAATATTTCAAAATTTCAAAAAAGGATATTCGCGAATATCATAAAGCTTAGTATTTAGAAAACTAAAAAGGTCATTGATTAAGACGTTCTTTTATAGATCATTTTTCATGAAAAAAATTAATACAAATACAAATTTATATAAATATTATATCTAATTGACACATATTAGTGCAGCCGTAAATAACAATCATATTTTAGAATATTTAAAGAAAACAATTAACCAAATTATATGGTTTAAAACAAATCAGAAAATTTCTTTCTAAAAAGAAATAAATATTATTCCAAACCAATCAAGATAAATGATGTTTTAACTAATTTAAAATATAAAGACTATCTGAAAGTCGTCAAAATTGTAAAGAGACTATATATTTTCAGACTTTAAACAGTACTTCAAAAAAAGGACATTCGATGACCCATATTATAGTAAATTTTTCAGTATAAAATAATCAACCATATTTGTTGTAATAAATTATTACATTCGAAATCATTTTTTTTTTTGATAAAAATACAGACATTTAAAAGAAAACAAATTTGTTTAAAAAAAAAAAAAAACTGTTTTCTATATTTTTATTTTTGTGTCGTGAAATAAAAAAAAAAACATTTTTACAGATTTTAAGCAATACTTAAAAAAAAAGACATTCGATGACCAATATAATCGTAAAATTTTTAAAATAAAATAATCAACCATATTTGTTGTAATGAATTATTGCATTCGAAATCAATATGTTTATTAAAAACAAAGACATTTTAAAAAACTGTTGTTCCAAATCAAAACAAAAAAAAAGCTTTCGTGAAAATTGTGAATAGACAATATTTTCAGACTTTACACTATGCTTTAAAAAAAGGATACTCGATGTCCAATATTATCTTATTTTTTTCAGGATAACAAAATAAGCCATCCCTGTTGTAATGAATTATTACCTTCGAAATTATTATTTTTGATAATTTTATAGCATACTTTGATGTTAAAAATGTTGATTTTTATATATTAAAACATACAGAAATAAAGAATATCTGTAAGTTGTGAAAATTTTGAAAAGAAAACATTTTTTTATACTTTAAACAATACTTCAAAAAAAGGACATTCGACGAACACGATTATTGCAAACTTTTTATGATGACAAAATCAACCCTCGTTGTTGGGATGAATTTTTACATTCGAAATATATACTTTTGATATAACAATATAGATTGTTTATGATGTTACTTGAATTTACAATAATTCAAAAATTTATTTCTTAAAGAATTTAACATTTAACTATATTTTGCACTAAAAACATATATAATATGTATTTTTTAAAAATTTTATTTTATTTTGAATAATCTATTTTGCCCCATAAACATATATAATATGTATTTTTTAAAATTTTTATTTTATTTTGAATAATCTACAAAACAGTTTATTGCAGGACGTTTGACCCAAATAAAATTTTAGTTCCAAAAAAAAACATTCTTAAATTTTAAGTTAAAAAATGAAGAACAATTTTTGATAATCAAAATATTGAACATTTTGAAGGACATACGATAAATTTTAAATGATTTCAGTTAATTAAAAAGTACAAAAAAATACACTTTAAATATATATCTTATTTTCCTTTCCCGAATATTCATCGCATTATCATTTACAGGTCTTTTGGATAAACTATATTTTAGGTCATAATAAAGGACATTCAATGCCTATAATATAAAATAATATTTACGATTTGAAAATTACTGTATGGCACAGCGAAGACATAAAGACATTCGAAATATATAAACCCTAAATGACCGAGGCATTTAAAATACTGCAAAATAACTGAAGTTATCAAAAAAAAAAAAAAACTGACCTCATTTAAAATGTATACAACTGGACCTATATAATTTTCTCATATTCAACAATACCCTAAATGGTGCCTCGTAAATTACGCTAAAAACCTCTGTAAATTTCTACTAATTTTACAACACACGCAGGACATGCCATAAATTTAATAGGCTATGAAAGTCACACAGCTCAATAAATTTTGCCACCTTTGAGGCGCTAATAATTTGAACTAATTTTGCGTAACACACTAAATCAAGAATGTGGCACAAAATAAGCAGAACAAGGAAACGAAGTTAAAAAGGACATATCAAGGAATACATTTGATAGTCATACGAGCGTCATGAGAAAATACTGCAAAGGACTTGTGTAATACAGGACAAGAAACACGCTTAATGAAAATAAACATAAAAACAATAAGAATAACAACATTGTGATCCTGATTTTATAGCTGCAAGGACATAAGGGATCAGACAAACTAAAGAAGGCAGCTACAACTTTTAAAAAACAAGATGCACCAACAAAAAAAAAAGAAAAGGATGATCGGCAGCAGACAATCAAAAGTAAAACGGACATCAAGTTGGAAAGAAAGAACGACTTTTAATTTGTAGGGTTGAGCGAACGGCCCGTTTGACGTGTACTGCTCGATTTAATTTATTTTTTTAGTTTTTCAAAAATGACTATAAAAAAATTCCGCAACTGGACGTTATTAAGGTTGTTCTTGGAGGGTTTAAATTTTTTATGGACCGCGAACATTTATGGTTTTGCAGATGTTGTTGTATTACTGGAAATGTACTTTGATCTCTGACCTTTACCAGTGCCGAAGGATAACGAAACGGGTTTTGGTTAGAACTATTTTTCAATTTACATTAATTATTAAAATTAAATTAAATTATTAAAAAATATTAAAAAATATTAAAAAATATTAAAAAATATTAAAAAATATTAAAAAATATTAAAAAATATTAAAAAATATTAAAAAATATTAAAAAATATTCAAAAATATTAAAAAATATTAAAAAATATTAAAAAATATTAAAAAATATTAAAAAATATTAAAAAATATTAAAAAATATTAAAAAATATTAAAAAAATATTAAAAAATATTAAAAAATATTAAAAAATAATAAAATATATTAAAAAATATTTAAAAATAATAAAATATATTAAAAAATATTTAAAAATATTAAAAAATATTAAAAAACTTTAAAAAATATTAAAAAAATATTAAAAAACTTTAAAAAATATTAAAAAATATTAAAAAATATATAAAATATTAAAAAATATTAAAAAATATTAAAAAATATTAAAAAATATTAAAAAATATTAAAAAATATTAAAAAATATTAAAAAATATTAAAAAATATTAAAAGATATTAAAAAAATATTAAAAAATATTAAAAAATAATAAAATATATTAAAAAATATTTAAAAATAATAAAATATATTAAAAAATATTTAAAAATATTTAAAAATATTAAAAAATATTAAAAAATATTAAAAAATATTAAAAAATATTAAAAAAATATTAAAAAATATTAAAAAATATTAAAAAATAAATATATTAAAAAATATTTAAAAATAATAAAATATATTAAAAAATATTTAAAAATATTAAAAAATATTAAAAAACTTTAAAAAATATTAAAAAAATATTAAAAAACTTTAAAAAATATTAAAAAATATTAAAAAATATATAAAATATTAAAAAATATTAAAAAATATTAAAAAATATTAAAAAATATTAAAAAATATTAAAAAATATTAAAAAGTATTAAAAAATATTAAAAAATATTAAAAAATATTAAAAAAATATTAAAAAATATTAAAAAATAATAAAATATATTAAAAAATATTTAAAAATAATAAAATATATTAAAAAATATTTAAAAATATTAAAAAATATTAAAAAACTTTAAAAAATATTAAAAAAATATTAAAAAACTTTAAAAAATATTAAAAAATATTAAAAAATATATAAAATATTAAAAAATATTAAAAAATATTAAAAAATATTAAAAAATATTAAAAAATATTAAAAAATATTAAAAAATATTAAAAAATATTAAAAAATATTAAAAAATATTAAAAAATATTAAAAAATATTAAAAAATATTAAAAAATATTAAAAAATATTAAAAAATATTAAAAAATATTAAAAAAATATTAAAAAATATTAAAAAACATTAAAAAATAATAAAATATATTAAAAAATATTTAAAAATAATAAAATATATTAAAAAATATTTAAAAATATTAAAAAATATTAAAAAACTTTAAAAAATATTAAAAAAATATTAAAAAACTTTAAAAAATATTAAAAAATATTAAAAAATATATAAAATATTAAAAAATATTAAAAAATATTAAAAAATATTAAAAAATATTAAAAAATATTAAAAAATATTAAAAAATATTAAAAAATATTAAAAAACTTTAAAAAATATTAAAAAATATTAAAAAATATATAAAATATTAAAAAATATTAACAAAAAAATTTAAAAATATTAAAAAATATTAAAAAATATTAAAAAATATTAAAAAATATTAAAAAATATTAAAAAAATATTAAAAAATATTAAAAAATATTAAAAAATATTAAAAAATATTAAAAAAAAATATTATAAAAATAATAAATAATAAAAAAATATATATTAAAAAATATTAAAAAAATATTAAAAAATATTAAATAATATTAAAAAATTATAAAAAATATTAAAAAATTTTAAAAATATTAAAAAAAAAAAAAAATATTAAAAAATAAAAAAAATTATAAAATTTAAAAAAAAGTAAAAATAAAAAAATATATTAAAAATTAAATCTTGTTATAAAAAAAATACCTTCCTTATAATATAATCCATTTAAAGCATTACCGCAAATTCCCACAAACTCCAAATCCCCTAAATGCTCCGATGTTCGCACGAAATCAATTGACTTGACGCAAAGGCGGCAACTTGCAACTAAAGCGCATTTCCAGCCAAAAAGACACGTCGCATCAGTGCAAACTCGAGGTGACAAGTTTTTCTGAGAAAATCCCCGTTTTACTTGATTCTTTTTTCCACACGAAAAAAAACTAAATTAACTTTTGTGCTGAATAATAAAATTTTGTAAAGAATGTGAAAATTCATTCATGGCAGAGTATTTTTTATTTTACTCATTGAACGAAAAACGCATCACTGATCGTTAAGGCGTTGCCGCACCACGTACTGCGTCTTTGTGCAGCGCCCCCGTCAGGATGCGCCGCACGAGATCAAACTGCCGATCAATGAAAAAGTAGAAGGAAAAGTAACAAAAAATTAAAAGAACTTATGAAACAACAAGAACAAAAAAGTGTGAAGAATTCTCTTTTAATCCGCTTAAGTTGCGAATGCCGTAAAAAGGACATTAAAACAGTTGGATGTCCTGTGCGCATAATAGACGACGACGACGAAGAAGAAGCAGACAATAACTTCGGAGACGCTGCTGAAGGTGTCACCAGTCGAATGACACAACGTGTGGTGCGTGTGTGTGTCATTCAGTCAGTGTTTGTTACACCTTGCAAGGATGAATGAATGAATTTTAAATTTGAAAATTTTCTTTTTAACAAAAACAAAAAACCCATTGTTTTTCTAGCAGGTTTTTCATGGAGACTGCTATGCTTGAATGACTGTTTGAAATATTAAATGAATGAAAGAAAGACAGACAGACTAAAGAATGGGTACAAATGCATGAATAACTGCGTGAATGAATGCAAAGAATGATAATAAGGACGAACGTGCAATGAAACAATGCGCATCTGAAGAATGCATGAAAAATATGAGAAAGACAAAATTTAGAGGAAGACACCCGCCATTAGTGGATAACAATGGCATGTGTATGGTGTGGAGTAGCGAAAGAGATAAAAGTGGTATTGGTGGAAAGTGTGCAAAGGATAGAAGATATAATGGGCAGCCATTACCAAAAACGAAAACAAAAAAAAATTATCAGGTGACATGTGGCCAGAGGAAACTGTGTTAGTACTGTGCGCCATATATTCTGACTGTAACGAATTATGTTTCTTATACATTTTGAATTTTATAGTTTATACCACACATAGTTTTTATTTTTTAATTCACAGTTTATTGTTGACTGTACAATGGAAAAGAGACTACAATCATTCCTAACCTATCGATGAATGTTTGTAATCGAAATAGAATAGGAATACCCACTTGATCGAAATAAAATTTAAAGTTTCAGAATTCGATTTTAACATCTAACATTTTTTTAAAGAGTTGAATCCTCTGTTTCTAAATCTGAATTTAAACATCGATTTCTGGGTAATTCTAGAAAATGTTTGTGAGCTAATTGAAATCTGTCCCGTCCTGAACTTTGAGAACCAAAAGTGTAAAACTGCTGTATAAAATATATCACCAAAAAAAAATTTTTTTTTTTGAATAGTAAAAAAAAAATTAAAAAACATAAAAAAACATCCGGAAAGAGGAATAGTACATCAGTAATAATGATTATAAATATTGTCATATACAAAATTATTTTTAGCAAAAAATCGTAGTGCACTCTTCCATACGAAACGTGCGGAATTATTCTGCGATTTATTACGAAATAACTGTAAACTTTAGGAACAAAGTGTATATATACAAAAATATAGTAAATTATCTCAACTATGTTCTAAGATACTTAAAAAAAATATGTTGTACGCAAAAAGTATTTTTAGAATAAAAATCGTACTAATAATTTCAATACCGAATTTTTTGTCCCGTCCGGAATTTTTCTGTTATTTATTATGAAAAAACTATACATTTTAGGAAAAAAGTGTAAATATACAAAGAAAGCACATGATTTCAACTATTTTTTAAAATATTTCAAAAAAATCATTTGTACGTAAAATTCGCTGACTTTTTGGAATATTCATATGACCCTCGATATTTACTTCCGTTTTTTCCCCGTCCGAAAAGACAATTATTTAATTATTAGTTTTTGATCTACCGTACAGATTTTTATTTAAATACTACTAGCACAAAAATTAATTAAATTCATTTATTTAATTTCGATATTATAAAGTTTTAAACGTACGAATGTCCCGTCCGGAACCCCAGGAAATACCCATAAAAAATGAAAGACTGCATTTAACTACACTATCCAAGAAAACGAAAATTCTACACAGAAAAAAATAATTGAAATAATCGAATATAACAACCGATATTAATTATATTCAATAATCAGTTCAGCAAGGATTTTTTTTTTACAAATTAACCAACGCTCAGGGGATGCCCCCTATTCATGCAAGTGTTGATCGTAAGAAGGGATGATAGGTTAAATGGAGGGGGGGAAATGGAGTAGTGTCGCTGAATGTTTGTTTTGAACTAGCCAATATCAAAAATTTCGGGAAAAACGGACGCAGGGAGATTGTTCCACAAACGTGTCGTGCGACTGAAGAACGAATTCTCTCTATAATGCGTGGCTCTGTTGAGAGCCGAGTGGACTATGAAGGGGTGGGCTTGGTTTTTGTTCTGTGTACCTTATTTTCTTCATTTAAAGAATATTTAGGGCCTTTTCAAACACTTTTTAAAATAAAAAAAATACAGTCCCTTACACAAATAATTTTCGCGAGATTAGATACAAATATCTAAAATTAGTTTTGACAATTAAAAGAAAAATTACATTTAAAATTACATGGATAACCATTTTGCGGGACTATTTTTAAAAGGAAAAACCAGCGAATTATGTAGAATTGATTTTACGTTTGACAGGTCATAACGTTGGTCATATCTATCCGATTTTCATTGGTAATATTTCAAAATATTCGATGAAGTATTCTCAATGGAAAAAAAAATCAGAAATTTAAACTCAAATCAGTAAAAAGTTAAAGTGCAAAATAAACACGAAAAGTAACATATATTGGTTTTACGTAATAACTCAAAAACTTTAGGCAATACAGAAAAAAATACTATATAAATAATAGTTTTTTACTATTAAAAATAGTCAATAAGATAAAATATTATTTTATTAGGAAAATACCATTAAATAATAGAAAATACTATGACATAGCTATTGAGTTTATATGAAAAGAATTATTTTTTTTATACTATTAAATCAATAATTGTCCTATTGACTAATTTTAATGGGATTTGAGGGAATTTTTTTCTGGGTGTAGTTAGTGCGTTGGACTACGTGCGAAAAGTTGTCGGTACGTAACGTACTACGTGCCAAAAGGTCCCGAGTTCTTTAGGATTGTAGCGCCAAACTATAATTATTATATATTATTTATAAAACTTGTAGCATAATTCTCTGTTTCCTCTTACTTTGTTTAAGCAAAAGACTCCTGAAATTCATAGATTAAAGACAAAATCAAAAATATCAAAAAACTAAATATGAGGTCTTTTATAATCTCGATTATAATCTCGAAGTCCATACGAAAAACATATTAAGGATAATTTTAATTGCTTTTTAATTATTGTTCTTTTTTTAATGGAGTTAATGAGTTTTATCTCTTGAACTAAGCTATATGCTTGATCAGCATCGCTCTTGTTTCGATTTAATGATTTCCGTCAGTCTGTCTGTCGGTTGAAATCACGATTACAGCAAAACGAAGTGAGGTATTCCAATAAAACATAGAATTTTGAAAACTTGTGATACTATGTTGTTTGATATTAAAATTTCTTGCGATCGCTTGAAAAAGACCAGTGATACCCCCATTTTTGTACAAAGACCTCAATTATAATCTCGATTATAATCTCGAAGTCCATACGAAAAACATATTAAGATCGCGGATAATTTTAATTGCTGTTTAATTATTGCTCTTTTTGTAAATGGAGTTGATGAGTTTTATCTCTTGAACTAAGCTATATGCTTGATCAGCGTCGCTCTTGTTTCGATTCAATGATTTCCGTTAGTCTGTCTGTCGGTTGAAATCACGATTACAGCGAAACGAAAAGACGTACCTTAATAAAGCACAGAATTTAGAATACTTGTAATACTATGCTGTATGGTATTGAAATTTATTGCGATCGCTTGAAAAAGATCAGTGATACCCTCATTTTTGTACAAATACCTCATATAACATTAAAATATAGAATATACTTAAATTCTACCAGCCAAAGTGAACTTTTGTTTTAAATTACACTCTTTGGCTTATCTTAAAATATGTTAAAAACATATCGATGCAATTTATAGCACCCTAAACAAATTTAAAATTTAGTATACGAACAAAAGTATTTATTTGCCTCTATGTACAGCATTTATTACATTACAAAACACACAATATTTCCTACAAAACACCACTGAGCAGCTATAATTCGTCTACAATATAGCAAGAATCGAAGAAATAAATTTAAAGAATAGGTAACTCTATTCTTCAATGAACAATGGTTGCTCATTCATAAGCAGTTGATCACTTGACCATGGAAAAACACATACAGAATAGGAAGAAATGCATTTTTAAAGCAGCACAGTGTGTAAGAAGAAAACAAGAACAAACAGAAAAAATATATTTATGAAGATAACAACAGACACCAAAGACTTGTAACGCATTCTTCAATTTAATTAACTACTACAGTATTTAAAGAAGAATGTGTGACCGACCACCAGTAGAAAAACGCCTACTAATATACACGATGAATGGACATTTTGTATTCTAAGACACGGTGAGTTTGGGTAAAAATGAATGAAGAATCAAATATGCAGGCGGATCCTTTGCGGATCGGCTTTAATACGTGGATACAAAACCACAGCAGAAATGTGTATGAAATGATTTAAAAAATAAAGATTTGTTCAAATTGCAGTAAGGACATTTTTTCTAAAGTCACACTTGACTTGCTTGAATTGAGTGTATTTTTCTATTTTCTTTTTTTGTACTTTTGCATAAAGTAGGGATGCTTTTGACGCAAAGAAAAGAATTTTCAAAGGCTTTACTTCAAAATTTTAATTAAAATCAAAGTGACAAAAGTAGGATTTAGACAAAATTCACAGCAAACAGAAAAATTCAAACAATCAAAAGGATACATTTTGCAAAATATCTAAAAATGTACAAAATAATATTGTTTCGAGTTTATTTTGAGGAAAATCGCAAAATCTTGTTACCTGTCAACGACAAGCATGACAAGCGTTTAATACAAAAATTACAAAGAATTTAAGCCTTTATCAAATTTAGATAAAGAATTCTTCAAAATTAACCCCAAAAAAAAAAACGCGTACCTACAGCATATTTTACAGCAATTAATTGATTAAAATCTACAAAATTCAGGTCTGTCAAAAATTATCCTTTTTTTTCAATTGTCAGTGCAGAAAAAGTACTTTATAAGAAAAAGTCAAAATTTAACCCATTTTCACAAAATGTTATCATTGTTCTAAAGACACAATAAGAAAAAAAATCGCCGAAAATTTGCTGAGAAAATTTTGAGAAAACAAACCAAAAATATTATATTTTTAGGTAATAAGTAATAGAGGGATGTTGCATGATTTTGGCGCTGACAGCCTCTGCGCATCCTTAAGAAAACAAATTGTTTTCGAATGAGTAACAAAAAATCACAGTCTGTCTGTTGTAAAATGCAAAAAAAAGGCGTCGTCCTTGACGTTGTCTTTTTTCTATTAAATTATGTGCAAAATTGAAAAAAGGCTGGCAGGGCGTGAATGATACAATATTTATGGGTTTTGCGGATTTTATGGGAAATTATAAGAAATTATATTAATAGCATATTAGAAAAAGATCTTAGAGTTTTCTAGGTTGATACACAATTTCATTGTATAATACTGTATAATACTGTATAATAGGGTACTGATCTCATAAAACTATTAATTACATCTTGAAAACAAAACGAGAAACAAATATATCCTATGGACATCCAAAAGTACGAATATTGATTCTAAAGGACACGAAACAATAGTTTTTCCTATTAAGTCAATAGTTTTTATAGTATTTTGTACTATTGTTTAGCTTATAAGGTGGTCAACATGAATTCAATAGGACATGTTATTGATAAAATAGTAATTTTACTATTGTTTCAATAGTTTATTTTTTAGTGCAATACTATTAATATTAACCAAACATATTCCTAAGTATTTTTAATTGTACTATTAGTTTTATAGGTATATCTTATAGCATCTATAGGATAGAATTATTAACCAGTTGGTAAGGTTAGATCACATGGGAAATTTTAAAGTAGGTGTAATTATGATATTTAGGATTATCAAAATTATAGTCGGTCTAAGCCGACTATAAATACCCTACACATATGTGTGGTTACCATTCAAAGTGATATATAGGTCACCAGGGTATACGAATCCTGAAAATAACTACAAACATTCAATCGCTGAAGAATTTCCATTCATTTGATACCCATATTTACAAATGGGTAGGTGTACCGAATTTCGATTTTTTTTTTTGTGAACCACAAGTTTTTTCGCCGGAAAACATTATTATTATGTATTTGAGCATGATATCAATATATATTTGACCAAAAAAGTTTACCTAAGCACGTATACTTAAAAATTGATCTTTATATGTACATTTTATATGAGGTATTTGAACATAAGTGGTCGGATCATAGGTCACAATGGACCGATCTCGCCAATTTTTTCGCACATACAGCGTAGGTATATTAGTAATCTAAGTTATAAGTTTCATTTAATTAGCTCTTAAATTTTAAAAGTAGTAGGGATTTCAACAGACAGACAGACGGACAGACAGACGGACAGACAGACGGACAGACAGACGGACAGACGGACATCGCTAAATCGACTCAGGAGGTCATGCTGATCAAGAATATATATACTTTTCCATACCGGAGATGCTTCCTTCTGAGTGTTACAAACGGCGTACCAAACTGAATATACCCTTTCACTCTTAGTGTAGGGTATAAAAACGAAGTTGATAGGATGAAAAGTGTTGTCGCTATAGTTTTGTCATTTTCTTTTAATAGGATAAACTATAGCATCATTATGTTATATGATACAAACTATTGATTTTATATGTATTTCATATAGAATGCAAATATTAAATATATACTTCATAGGATAAACATAATTGTCTTTAGAGTTTTGTCATTTTGTTTCTATAGGATAAACTATAGCACCAATATGTTATCTGAAGCAAACTATTGTTTTTGTATGCATTGTATGCTTTTATATGATCAAATTATTTATTTTACTAGGATGCATAAAAAGAATGAATAGATTTACGATTTAAATCGTTGAACATAATTTTATTAAGTACTAGTGAATGTTTTTAATTTATTCATTTCCAGATACTTCGTTGGATCTTATTGTTATACACAATCAAAAATTAGCAAAGGAAGGCAGCGCAACAAAATTAAGTCATGTACACACTTGGCAGAATTTTTATTTCCATTTGGCATACAATTTTTTTATAATAAATATGAATTTAGTAAAATTGAAATGCAAATATTGTTGTTTCAGTTGTATTTACTTTTGCAATAATACTAATAACATATAGAATTAATAGGATTAATCCTATTGAATGAATATAAGAAACTATAATTTGAATAGTATGTTTCGATAGAAATGTTATAGTTATATCGTTTTAAAAGAATATGATGTCCTATTACTTTTAAAATTGAAAATTGAATTGTATTTACTTTTGCAATAATACTAATAACATATAGAATTAATAGGATTAATCCTATTGAATGAATATAAGAAACTATAATTTGAATAGTATGTTTCGATAGAAATGTTATAGTTATATCGTTTTAAAAGAATATGATGTCCTATTACTTTTAAATGATTTATACTATTAATTTTATGTTGCAATATATTTAAAACAATAGTCTGCATAATACAAATTAATATTTTTATCATATTGATGTAAAAGTTTAAGTCGGTTTATTTTAATAAACTATTCTTTCAATAGGACATTTCGGTATTAATAGGACATTACATTAATTTTTAATAGTAAAACCTATTGAAATCAATAGTGAGACGCCACTATAACAATAGTTCCCACACTATAATATTAATGGGAAAAATCGCATTGACTAATTTTAATAGTAGGACATCACATTAATTTTTAATAGTAAAAACTATTGAAATCAATAGTGAGACGCCACTATAACAATAGTTCCCAAACTGTAATATTAATAGGAAAAATCGCATTGACTAATTTTAATAGTAAAAAATCGATGAATCAATAGGAATTCCTATGAATTTTATATTTTTTTCTTAGTGTATATAATACGTCGTCACCGATTTTAAATGCATACTTAGATTTTTCATATTACATAACTTTTTAAGAAAATCGCTATCAAATTTTTTCCAACTTTTTTAGTATAAAAAAACAGTCTCTTACACTACTACTTTTCTAAAAAATTGTTAACGCAATTTTTCTTTTAATTCAGGACTAATTATAAAATACCAATAAATACTAATATTAAGTTAAGTTTTTAAGGTATTTAAATTTAAACTTGAAATTTTTTAATTTTTTTAGACTATTGTTTGATGATTTTTTAGGAATTCGGATATAATTATAAATAAGAAAATTATTTTCGATTATATTGAGCATAGTCGAAACTAACGATAGAAATTACTAACTTTATTCCATCGTTTCTAATTTTTCAAATAAAAATTGTAAAGAAATTCAAAATATTTTCAGTTTCATATCGAAAATTTAGCATTTTCTTATCGACTAATCTTCAAATGGTAACAAATTAAATGTAGAAGAACACATACTTTATTTAAAAATGAGAAAGGAGCATGTTCCAGTTTCGAACAAAATGTTTATAAAGATCCGCATAGTAATAATTATAAGGCCACGCACAGAAGAAATGTCTCATTAAGTATTTAATGGTACGACCACCATTGCAATTATGGTTCATGTATTAATCGTTTTTTATATTAATTCAAAATTTTCTGATGAATTTTATAGTATTTGAAAAATTCAGTACCATTAATTTAATAATTTAAATGTTATTGAATGTAATAGTATAAATACTATTGTTTTAATGTTTTTTTTCCTATAATAAAAAACCCTTTCATTATATATGAGAAGACAAACTATATTTAAAAACGAGAAAATATAGGAGAATATTGAAGCTTCAAACAAAACGTGTATAAAGATCCGCATAGTGATAATTATAAGGCTACGCACACAGAAGTAATTTCTCATTAAGTATTTAATGGTACGACCACCATTGCTTTTATGGTTCATGTGTTAATCATTTTTTATTATTTATTTAAAATTTCCCGATGAATTTGGTAGTATTCAAAAAATTCAGTTCCATTAATTTAATAATTTCAATGTTATTGAATATAATAGTACTAGCTAGACCCTGCCCTGCCTAGATTTTGTGAATTCATAGATATAAAGCGATTTTATTAATATAAAAAAACATTATTATTATTTTTTATATCAGAGCCCGTGATTCGCTGTGGAAGTTTTTATTGGTTTTATAAATGTAGTAACCAAATAATAATTCTTCGCCAAAACAACTTTTCTCAAAGACAATTCAGACAGTAGAATATTTCGCCACAGAATTCTTCCCAGTAGAAATCTTTGCTGTAAAATTCTTCCCCATAGAACGCTTTACCGTAGAATTCTTCCCGGTAGAACTCTTCCCGGTAGAATTCTTCCCCGTAGAGTTTTTCCCTGTAGAAGTTTTAGTGTAGTTAGTTTTAATGTGGGGAGTTTTAGTGTGTTGAATTTTTAGTTTAGTGAATTTTTAGTGTGGTGAGTTTTAGTGTGGTGTGTTTTAGTGTGGTGAGTTTTGGTGTGGTGAGTTCTAGTTTGGTGAGTTTTAGTGTGGTGAATTTTTAGTGTAGTGAGTTTTAATGTAGTGAGTTTTATTGTGGTGAGTTTTAGTTCGATGAGTTTTAGAGTGCTGAGTTTTAGTGTGGTGAGTTTCGGTGTGGTGAGTTTTTAGTATGGTGAGTTTTAGTGTAGTGAGTTTTAGTGTGGTGAATTTTTAGTGTGGTGAGTTTTAGTGTGGTGAGTTTTAGTGTGGTGAATTTTGGTGTGGTGAGTTTTAGTGTGGAGAGTTTTAGTGTGGTGAATTTTAGTTTTTTGTTTCATCTTTTTAGATTGTATATGTGCTGAGTTATGTCGTTTTGAAAGTTTAGGTTGTATGGGAGGTACCACGCCTCTTTGTCCAATCCCGTCCATATATAGCCTATGACACCCTCCGAACTCCATAGTATCCTGGTGCAAAATTTCAGTTAAATCGGTTCAGCGGTTTAGACGTATGCTGGAACAAACAGACAGACAGACAGACAGACAGACAGACAGACAGACAGACCGACAGACCGACAGACAGACTGACAGACTGACAGACGGACCAAGAGTTTTATATATATAGATAGATAAATACCATTGTTTTAATGGTTTTTCTCCTATAATAAAAAAAACCCTCTCACTATGTGGTATTTAAACCTTAAAAACATATAAAAACATGTTCGATTTTAAGTAATAAAAAGTTATTTACCATATAAAAAATGCTTCCGGATTCAATTAACTAAGACTAAAGAAATATGCAATAAGACTAATGCAATATACCGATTTTGGCAAGAAATATTTATCGGTAAGTGTAAGAATGGGGTAAGTGAAAACTTATTTTTTCGAAATTTAAAGAATTCTTTAAGAAATACAAAAATTCTCTCTTATGGCAGCGGACTCAAGAAAAAATACAGAAATTCTTAATTACACTAGACAACAAATTGAGGATTTTTTTAGTTATCCACAATCTTTAATAACTAAATTGATTTTCCGATGGACTTCAAGATTCTAATCACAACCTCATACTTAGTTTTTTTCAGATTGCCTCAAGTTTTTAAGTTATTACGTAATAAACATAAATGGCATGTTTCGTGCTTTTCTATATATTTTGGACTGTAACTTTTTACAGTTTTGATTTTCCGATCTAATTTCTTTTGTATTCCATTAAGAATACCTCAGCTAATATTGAGAAATAGAACTAATGAATTTCAGATGAATCTGATAAAAGTTATGACCAGTTAAACCAAAATATTATAAATTTATAAAGGTGTACTTATTATTTATTGCATAACGTATATAGTTTGCATAATTCAATAAAAGTGTGTATTATATAACAAACTAGATCCATAATGCTATGATTCCTTACTTGGTTTTTGCATAACTTTGGTCATAACTTCGGTCAGATCCAATAGAAATTAAAGTGGTTATTTCAAAATATTAGTTAAAGTATTCTCGTTGAAATATAAAAGAAATCAGAAAAATCAAATTTTATTAATTGTTTAAATATTATTGTATTAATGGTATGCATCTTATTGACCTCTCAAAATTATTGTTTTTCTATCAAAATACCATTAAATTGCCATGCTTTTGTTCTGGATGTGATTGTGAACTAATTATTGAAACTTTTCCTAAATTGATCAGTTAATGACCAACATGATTATCATCATGATTAGGATCATTTCTACAATAATAGGGTAAATTTAGTTTTTTTCGATCGTACGATTGGAAATCATTTACAAAATAATGGAAAATAAATAAAATGGTCGAGATGATAATAAAAAGTATATATTATATTTTCTGATAAAAATCTACCCATTTTGAGTAAAGAAACTTCAAATTTAAAAATCCTGAGACCATTACAGCTTTTCTACAAACATTTATTGTACTTTAAAACCACCTGAAACCTTATTAAAATAACAGAAACCTTAAAAATATCCTTTACCGCCTACAACAACATGTACTTCACCTCATATATACCACCAACCAACCAATTCATTCATTCTCTATTTGTATCCATTGTATTTAAACTTTACGCACACTTCAGAGGCAGCGCCCATTCATCTTCAGTTGATGCACTTGAAATGAATTTTAATATGCAAACAAAAGTGACAAAATGTATCCTTAATAGTCATCGTCGTCCTGCGGCATGTGCAACACTTTTATGTTTAACTAGTTAGAGATACAAAAGCCTCTCACCAAACAATATTTGCTATCTGTGTTCGAGGAATGTCCTTTGAATTGTTTCACAAATAAAAGAAAATTAAATAAAAACTAGAAAAATATTTATCAATGAAGCGAAAATCAATTGTGAACAAGGAGTAGCATGAAAAAAAGGATGATGCGCAAACATTTGTCAAAAGGATTTAAAAATGTATGTAGTACGGATGGCGGACTATTGACAAAAGTAGTTGGTAGTGGAAACAAAATATATGGTTACGGTTTCATTTTTGTAGAATGTAACAGCGGGTGTTGTCAGGGTTTTTGAGATTTTGAGCAAATAAAGAGGAGGCGCAGAAATTTTAGTATTTCGAGGATTTTATTATTTTGACAATTCAAGTAGGTACTGAAAAGTCCTTAAAATTTGAATAGTCATGAAATTATTTCCTAGTGAATAATGCACAATTAAGTGAAAATTTTAATTTTTAGTGAAAATTTTTAATTTTTAGAGAAAAATTGGATTTTTGGTAAAAAATTTAACTTTATGTGAAATCAATTTATTTTTTAGTCAAAATTTGAATTTTTAGTGAAAAATTTAATTTTTAGTAAAAAATTGAAATTTTAGTGAAAATTTGAATTTTTAGTGAAAAATTGAATTTTTAGTGAAAATTTGAAGTTCAAGTGAAAAATTCATGTTGAAAATTTGAATTTTTAGTGAAAATTTGAATTTTTAGTGAAAATTTGAATTTTTAGTGAAAATTTGAATTTTTAGTGAAAATTTGAATTTTTAGTGAAAAATTAAAATTTTTAATGAAAAATGGAATTCAAGGTTAAAAATTGAATTTTAAGTGAAAAATTGAATTTTTAGTGAAATATTTAAATTTTTAGTGAAAAATTGAATTTGTAGTGAAAAATTGAATTTGTAGTGAAAAATTGAATTTTTAGTGAAAAATTGAATTTTTAGTGAAAAATTGAATTTTTAGTGAAAAATTGAATTTTTAGTGAAAAATTGAATTTTTAGTGAAAAATTGAATTTTTAGTGAAAAATTGAATTTTTAGTGAAAAATTGAATTTTTAGTAAAAAATGAAATTTTAGTGGAAATTTGAATTTTTAGTAAAAAATGAAATTTTAGTGGAAATTTGTATTTTTAGTGAAAAATTGAATATTAAATGAAAAATTAAAATTTTTAATGAAAAATTGCATTCATGGTGAAAAATTTAATTTTTAGTGAAAATTTGAATTTTTAGTGAAAATTTGAATTTTTAGTGAAAATTTGAATTTTTAGTGAAAAATTGAATTTTTAGTGAAAAATTGAATTTTTAGTGAAAAATTGAATTTTTAGTGAAAAATTGATTTTTTAGTGAGAAATTGAATTTTTAGTGAGAAATTGAATTTTTAGTGAGAAATTGAATTTTTAGTGAAAATTTGAATTTTTAGTGAAAATATGAATTTTTAGTGAAAATTTGAATTTTTAGTGAAAATTTGAATTTTTAGTGAAAATTTGAATTTTTAGTGAAAAATTGAATTTTTAGTGAAAAATTGAATTTTTAGTGAAAATTTGAATTTTTAGTGAAAAATTGAATTTTTAGTGAAAAATTGAATTTTTAGTGAAAAATTGAATTTTTAGTGAAAAATTGAATTTTTAGTGAAAAATTGATTTTTTAGTGAGAAATTGAATTTTTAGTGAGAAATTGAATTTTTAGTGAAAAATTGAATTTTTAGTGAAAAATTGAATTTTTAGTGAAAAATTGAATTTTTAGTGAAAAATTGAATTTTTAGTGAAAAATTGAATTTTTAGTGAAAAATTGAATTTTTAGTGAAAAATTGAATTTTTAGTGAAAAATTGAATTTTTAGTGAAAAATTGAATTTTTAGTGAAAAATTGAATTTTTAGTGAAAAATTGAATTTTTAGTGAAAAATTGAATTTTTAGTGAAAAATTGAATTTTTAGTGAAAAATTGAATTTTTAGTGAAAAATTGAATTTTTAGTGAAAAATTGAATTTTTAGTGAAAAATTGAATTTTTAGTGAAAAATTGAATTTTTAGTGAAAAATTGAATTTGTAGTAAAAGATTGAATTTGTAGTGAAAAATTGAATTTTTAGTGAAAAATTGAATTTTTAGTGAAAAATTGAATTTTTAGTGAAAAATGGAATTTTTAGTGAAAAATTGAATTTTTAGTGAAAAATTGAATTTTTAGTGAAAAATTGAATTTTTAGTGAAAAATTGAATTTTTAGTGAAAAATTGAATTTTGTAGTGAAAAATTGAATTTTTAGTGAAAAATTGAATTTTTAGTGAAAAATTGAATTTTTAGTGAAAAATTGAATTTTTAGTGAAAAATTGAATTTTTAGTGAAAAATTGAATTTTTAGTGAAAAATTGAATTTTTAGTGAAAAATTGAATTTTTAGTGAAAAATTGAATTTTTAGTGAAAAATTGAATTTTTAGTGAAAAATTGAATTTTTAGTGAAAAATTGAATTTTTAGTGAAAAATTGAATTTTTAGTGAAAAATTGAATTTTTAGTGAAAAATTGAATTTTTAGTGAAAAATTGAATTTTTAGTGAAAAATTGAATTTTTAGTGAAAAATTGAATTTTTAGTGAAAAATTGAATTTTTAGTGAAAAATTGAATTTTTAGTTAAAAATTGAATTTTTAGTGAAAAATTGAATTTTTAGTGAAAAATTGAATTTTTAGTGAAAAATTGAATTTTTAGTGAAAAATTGAATTTTTAGTGAAAAATTGAATTTTTAGTGAAAAATTGAATTTTTAGTAAAAAATTGATTTTTTAGTGAAAAATTGAATTTTTGATGAAAATCTATATTTAAAATTCATTTGAATGAAGAATTCTAAATTTGAATCTATCACTCAAAATTCCACAAAATATTTTTCCCATAATTAAGCCAACTAGAAGCCTGTTAAAATATTTTTTTTATTAATTGTAACTTTAAATTCATGGCAATCCATTGAAATTCCAGCTAATTCTGTATGTCTTCTGGCAGCGTATCATGACAAGGACTTTTTATTATTATTATTCATCTCTTATACCAGCAACTGCTGCTGTTGCTGGTCGGTCCCACGCTCCTTAGTGCTGTTGCCACTTTTTTGGTCCAGTGCTGTCCATTTAAATTGATGGAACTCTGATCGAACTGATAAGCATTACGTGCATTTAAAATAAAAAAATGCAGCATTTTTCGGATTTAATGCGAAGCATGATTTTGCAATTTTAGTTGTATCAGAAAAAAGAAAAAGAAAAAATCGAAAATAGAAATCGTTGCCCAAGTCCTGAATGGCATGGATTCGATCGATGCATTAAGTGATGGTCAGCTACTGATGCGCTAGGAAATGGGATTCAGAAAAAGCAGGTAGGCAATACTAAGGCGACAGGCTGTCTGGCATTGTCAGGTTTCAAAAATAGAACAATGTACTATAGGATTTTATTAATAGAGTGATGGGGAAATATTGTATAAGAAAATATGTTGTATACGGAAATTGAATTTTTCGATAAGAAGAATGCTGTATAAGAAGAATTTTATATAAGATATAAGTTGTATAGTATTTTTTATAAGATGTAGCATGTATAGGAAAAAAAGTTGCATAAAAAGGTAAAAAAGAAATATCAAATATCCCCGCACATATGCAAAACCACATACGAACTGTAATCCTTACGTACTTCGAAGAGAATTTTCGCAAATACGCAAAATCGAACAAAAGACAAATGCACCACTTATGTCAAAGGAACAATAAAAAGATTTTCTTTTAAGATACAATTTCAAATACTGCTGTAGATACAGCTAAAGATATACACTGTTCAGTTCAAGATACACTTCAGATAATGTCAATGCCAATTGTCCAAGAAAATCGGCAAAGTATTCAAAGAAATAAAAGACCAAATATGTCAATTGATACTTTCGTTTATTGCTTTGTTCTCTACATGTCTTTGATTTATTATAATATATCCGTTTTTTGCACATAAGATTAGCATTTTTTTTCTATTTGAGGTTTGTGCAAAAAAAAAATAAAACGCATACTTAAAACACAAAAAGATTTGCTATCAACACATGAGTGCACTTAAGCCTGATTGCTTATGGCATCCTTTTGAAAGGATATCAATGCAAGAATATTGCATATGCGTCAAATTCGCAGAGAAATCTCCAAAGCAGATAAGAAACCCAAAGACTTATGAAAAATGTAAAAGAAATGACAGCAACAGCGTAACAATTACATGATGTCGAAAGATTTGCTGTGAGATTTCGTTGTAAGATAGAAGTTGTTTAAATTAACCACAAGGATGTGTGGAAGGATTAAGCATGTGGTCGACATTTAAAAAGTAGAATGAGATCCGATGCACAGATAGTATAATAAGAAAAGAAAATAACTGTTTGTAAATAGATTAAATACAGCATATTTATTCTAACTATCAATTAAAGAAATTGGAAAAACTTGGTGCGCGTCCTTCCAAGGAAATTTAATAAGAGAAAACATTTAATATTTTAAAACACAAAGTTTTTTCTAGTGAATATTTTAAATTATACAATATATAAATAAGTTAAATTTTACATACAAAATTCAGTTCCCACTTAATTTAAATATATTTCACTAACAAAAATCAAATTTTTACTAAAAAATCAGTTTTTAACTAAAAATTAAAAATTTCACTAAAATTTAAGTTTTTGCTAAAAATGTAATTTTCACTATAAATTCAAATTTTCTCTATATATGCAATGTTTCACTAAAAAATTCAATATATCAATAAAATTCAATTTATCACTACAATTTAAAATTTTCACTACAATTTAATATTTTCACTGAAAGTTAAATTTTTTACCAAAATTAAAATTTTCACTAAAAATTCAATTTTTTACAAAAAATTCTATTTTTCACTAAAAATTCATTTTTTTACTAAAAAATTCATTTTTCTACTAAAAATTCAAATTTTCACTTATCATTCACTTTTCATAAAAAATTTAATTTTCTACTAAAAATTCAATTTTTATTAAAAATTCAATTTTTTATTAAAAATTCAATTTTTCACTAAAAAATTCAATTTTTTACTAAAAATTCAATTTTTAACTAAAAAAAATTCAATTTTTAACTAAAAAAATTCAATTTTTAACTAAAAATTCAATTTTTAACTAAAAATTTAATTTTTAACTAATAATTTAATTTTTAACTAAAAATTTAATTTTTAACTAAAAATTTAATTTTTAACTAAAAATTTAATTTTTCACTAAAAATTAAATTTTTCACTCAAAATTCAATTTTTTACTAAAAATTCAATTTTTCACTAAATTTCAATTTTTCACTAAAAATTAAATTTTTCAATTAAAATACAATTTTTAACCACAATTTCAATTTTTACATTTAATTTTTCATTAAAAATTCAGTTTTTCACTATAAATTCAATTTATCACTAAAAATTAAATTTTTCACTAAAAATTCAATTTTTCACTATAAATTCAATTTTTCACTAAAAATTCAATTTTTCACTAAAAATTCAATGTTTCACTAAAAATTCAATTTTTCACTAAAAATTCAATTTTTCACTAAAAATTCAATTTTTCACTAAAAATTTAATTTTTCAAATTTCACTAAAAATTCAATTTTTCAAATTTCACTAAAAATTCAATTTTTCAAATTTCACTAAAAATTTAATTTTTCACTAAAAAATAAATTTTTTCAATTTTTTACCAAAAATTCAATTTTTCACTAAAAAAAAAATTCAATTTTTCATAAAAGTTTTATTTTTTTACTAAAAATTCAATTTTTCACTAAAAATTCAATTTTTCACTAAAAATTAAATTTTCACTAAAAATTAAATTTTCACTTAATTTTTAACTAAAAATTCAGTTTTTCACTAAAAATTCAATTTTTAACTAAAAATTCAATTTTTCACTAAAAATTCAATTTTTCACTAGAAAATCAATTTTTCACTAAAAATTCAATTTTTCACTAAAAATTCAATTTTTCACTAAAAATTAAATTTACTACAAATTTAATTTTTATAAATTAGAATTTTTCATTAAATTTTCAATTTTCACAAAAAATTAAATTTTTTTTTAATAAAAATTAATTTTTCCTTTAAATATTTAATTTTACACCAAATATTAAAATTTTCTCTAAAAATTCAATGAAGTCAAAAAATGTCCAACGATTTTAACTATTCTCCTTCAACCCTTTTTTTTCTCTCATTCTTCCTGTTTTTTCCCCCATCGGATTTGTCAACCGCTTCTAATTGAAATTTGCACACTTTTCCCACAAACATGCGCCCACTTACCCCCACTTTTTCTTACAACGAATTATCATTTTTATGCTATTTAAGTTTGTTCTTTGAATTTTATATTTTTGCAACACGATTTCGCCATTAAACATTTACAATAAGCAAAAATAAAAAAAAATTACAAGCGCCAACTGTCAAAATTGTAAATTTGTAAAATTCAACATTGGAACAAAAAAAAATCCCCTTTTAAAACATCAAAGTTATTAGCAAAAAAGCCATTGTCCAATAAACATTATAGCAAAAATTAATTTTAAAGAATAACAAAAAAAAATCATTGGGAAAATTTTTTGAAAGAAATATGAAAATGGAAAAATCATATGAAAATATAACAGATAAAAATATTATTGATAAAAGGGTTTATAAAAAAACTTGTGTTAAAATTCAGAGCACGTGGCTTTGCAATTTGTAGGCGTGCTGGGTCAGAAATGGTATCATTTATGACTTTATGACAATTTTAATGTGTGAACAAATTTTAAACTGCCTGCAAAAATATAATTTGAAAATAGAATTGTAAAAATTAAAGTTCATATAGAGAAAATCACAAAAATAGTCATTAAACCAAATCACAATTGGAAGCAAAAGCGCATACAATCGAAAATGGTATCGATTTAATGAAATTTATTGCTTTTAACCCTTTGGCGCTTTGACAAAACTAACTTTAAAATCGCATTACAACAAATTTAAAGTGTAACAGTTTTAAATAAGGGTTGAGTTTGAGAAGACTAAAAATAAAAAAAGGGTTGCCCAACAGCAAGGGGTCAAAAATGGCACACAGACAAATTATGGTTCAAGGCGCGTATGGCATACAAAGTGATAAAAATTAAAAATCGAAAAATAAAAAAAAAAAAATCAAAAGTAGGCGTAGTCATTGTGGTTGCTGACATTTAAATGCAATTTAAAAATTATTGCAAATTTGTTACAGTTATCATTTGCGAATTCGAACAGACGTTGACAGGCAACACCTACTTTTTTTAGATTTGATTTGCAAAATTCTAAACATAAAAGAAAATACATTTGTCAAAAGTTAACCGATCAATCGATTGCTTGCAACTGAAAGCAATTTTGAATTTTTATCAATTTTGATTTTTTTTTTTTTTGCACAACTCTTCAACAAAGGGTTAATTCGTCGATACTAAGGGGTGACATGCATGTGGCGTATTTATGTCTCTAATAGCGCATAAATTATGCATAATTGCATGCAGCTATTTTGCATTGATAGGCCTCCTGCTTTTTAGGTTGTCCTTTTTTGCAAATTGCCTTGATATGCGTCACATATCCTTTCGTCCTTGTGCCGCTCATTGTGTGCATTTTATGCCAGTTGGCGTATATAAAGCAATAAATTTGCAATTGATTTTTATTGCTTTAAAACATGCAAAAATTGTAAAATGCAAAAACAAGGGTAACAAAAATTGACAAAAAAATTGCAACTGCTTCATAAATTTTATTCTCGGGTCTTTTAGAAACGTTTAATATTTGAAAAAAACCTTTTAAAATGCTGTCAAATATAAGCGCTGCAAAAATAAGTATCGATTACCAATTGAGTAACTGTATCTGTTAGATACAAAAATTTGCATCTCATAGAACGTCGTTTATTTTTTACTTTGCTTGCCAAGCTATTTAACAAATACAATAGTTGTATAGAAATATAAAAGCAAAAATAGCAATTCAATCTTTTGCATCAGTTAAAAACAAATCAAGTACCTACAAAAAGAAAAAAAAATGCAAAAGTATCTGCTAGATACACATGCGCCTTTTTGCGCCTTTCTGCATTGCAAGAATGCCAACAATTTTGCACAATGCAGCGCAAATAATGAGCAACGTTCACCAAGGCAACAACCAGACAAAACACAAAAAAAGCCTTTGCATCTCTACGTATTTTTTCTGTCTTTGTCACAATCCTTCAGATACTTTCTGCTGCGATATTTTCTATTGATTTGAATGTGCTACAGTTCTTGTTTTTTCTTTAATGGTTTTCTTTTTTTCTGCGCTGATTATTTATGACTTTTCAATATTGTTTGTAAAAGTAGCAAAATAAATGTACAACGTATGCCATTGTAGTGTCCGGAAAGGGGTTTGAGATACTTTTTTGTTTGAGATGCTTTTTGTTTGAGATGCTTTTTGTCTGTCTTACTATATTCTTGAAAACGATACTGTTGGTAGGTTTTCATGTGATATAAACTGTAGCATAGGTTTTCATTGCGGTGAGCTTTGATTCGACTAGATTGACAAAGTAAACATTACTTCGCCTTTGAATTTATTTGTTTTTGATTCAAATAAGAAGTGATACCGTTACAAATTTTCAGCAGGCTACAAAGTCAATGGGTTTAAGAGTTTTAAATTTCAGCTTAGTAATTCAAAGTTAATATTTTCATTCAAATCAACCCTAGACCATATTTTTGACAGGCTCAAAAAAGCTTTAAAATATGCCCGGAATCTTCTTTCTATAAGAATTGATAATCTGTCATACGCGCTTCTCACACCCTTCCACACACAGAATAGAGATTTGTTGCGCCAACCAACTCTCTGTCTAACCAACTTATTCGGTTCTCTCAAACGCTTAATCAGTTCTTATTGTCAAAACTAAAAGAGTTGTAGTTTGTACTGTAACCAATTTCGAACTCTTTTAGAACAATTTAGTACAGATTAGAACTATTAGGAGTGTGTCCAGGCTAATATTGAAATTTTTATTGCGCCAATCAACTCTTTGCACAACCAACTTATTCTGTTCTCTCAACGGTTTAGTCGGTTGTTATAGTCAAAATTAAAAGATATGTAGTTTGTACTACAACCAATATCGAACTGTTTTAGAACAATTTAGTACAGATTAGAACCATTAGGAGTGTGCCTAGGCTAATATTACAAGTTTATAGGCAAATATGGCAGTTCCGTCAATAAATTTGTAGAGAATTCGATTTAACCGAATGAATTTAGTTGGTACTTTTTGATTCATCCAACCTCATGCTAAAAGAGGATTTTTCTGTGTGCATTTATATGTTTGTAGACAGGATTTGCAAGATCATGAACAAGATTGACCCTTCCAGAATAAGACTAAATCAGCAAGAAGAACCATAAAATTGTACTGACGATGCAAGAACTAGAACGACAAGAACACTTATAATGGGATTTTCTTTTTTCTACAAGAATGACCGCAAAATTTCCCTCCTTAAATTTCAACAAGTACAAGACCCCACACGGAGGGAAATAAAATTCTAAAACTCTAGAAGAATTCGGTTAGAAGGGAAAATGGTAGAATTTGACTAATATCAATAAAATACTACTAAAATTCAAGAATTTGTCATCTGAATATTAAGAAAGCAAATTACTTAGTTGTCAAAAAAGTAAACAAGCTTTATTCTACTGGATTTTCAGAACTACATTTATTGATTATTAAAAACCAAAAAGAACATGCAAAATTGTTGCTGTATTCTTCGCAAAAGAAACACGTGTTCATGTATCTTCTGTTATTTTCGTCGGTCTTTCTTTGTCTGTGATATTCGCTTGTATGTTTTGTGTGGCGATGTCGCCATCAGTTTGTAAATGTGTATGTCTGTCTATTGAAAGTAACTAAGCCAAACTCTTCTAGATATTCAGACATTATGTTCTTATGTATAAAAAAGTAACTAAGTACAATTTGTCTGGATTGCAGTTGTTTTTTTCTTAGATATCAAAAAACGGCATGACATACAATGTTTGCATTTGCAATTTGTGTGTTTTCACGAATAGAACAACAAAGCACAGCCAGACAAGCAAGCGTCTGTGTATGTATGAATGTTAAAGATATAAAAAAAGAAAAAACTAATTTTCCTACGAATATTGGTATGGTTTCAGTTCGTAAACATAAATTGGGATTAAATTTCACATAAATACCCAGTTTATTTCATTCCATTGTTATCTAAATACACTATACAATACCTATGGGTAACGTGAGGAAGGTTTATACATAACCAACAGTAGAGGCAGCAGAAGAGAAGAGAGTGTATAAGGTAAGTAAACGGTTTCACAATAATATATATATAGATTATATTTATTAAATAATAATAATAACTGAATTCAAGACTAATTTCCACTTTGTTATTTTTTTGATACTCAAGAAATTAATAACTGAATTCAAGAATAATTCTACTTTTTTGACAACTAAGTAAATCCTTATCTTGAAATTAAGGATTTTTCGGTTTAGCTGTATATCACTTCGTATACTTCTTGATGCCTTCTGGATTTTAGAACTTTTTCCCTACATTTAGTAGCAAAAAGAATGTCCCTGAAAGAACATGGACATGCAAGAAAAGAAAAAAAGATCGACCTGCCGATGCAAGAACAAGAACCACCCTGCAAGAAAGAGACTAACATGTGTTGTTATGGTGAAAACTAGTAATTAATAATATTTTGTTTTTTTGTAACAAACTTCAAAAAGTAAGTAAAGTATTGTTACGAAAAGGGGTAATTTGCCCCACTGTGCAAGCATTCAACAATAATAAATGAGGCGCAAGACAACGAAACGAGTAGAAGGTTCTCGAAACAAGTCGAAGCTTGTCGAAACGTGTCGAACTGATGCATGCAGTATATAAGGGAGACGCATCAGAGGTACAGCACTTCAGTAGTGATTGTAAAGTGGTCGAGTGCATAATGTCAAGTTAAATTGTGGACATGCAGCAGTTGTTAGAATTTGTTATTAGTAAAGTTGTTTATTAAAGTGAATTAATAAAGTTAATTGTTATAATTTAAACCAAACATAAGAGTGTTTTTATTTTGTACACAATCCAGCGATACGAAATCGTAGAACAGTTTTCGGTAGACTGAATTATCGTAACAGTATGATTCTTTTTTGAAAGAGAAAATCGTTTGTTAGAAACCATAGGCTAGTGTTCACAAGATTGCGGTAGTTTCGTTAGTGTGAATATCGCTAGCGAAAGAGTAGTGCAGAGCCATTTACACGTTGCAGCGTCTATAATTCGTAGACCTTTTTTTTGTACAAAAAGTCATTTAAACCAAATATTTCTTCTACGTAATAATAATACACGTTTGAAAGAGTAAAATAGTTAGTGAAAATGTGAGTATGGAATGAAGAATATAAGTAATATATCGTCGTTGTAGAACGAAAAATCACCAAATACATTTTTATGGAAAACTTAATTTTCGACTTAGTTGATTAATATTATAAAAAGTAGATCATGAATTTTTAAATTTGAAAAATAAACTAATAGATTAACATTTTCTTATTATGTGGTAAAAAAATTGAGATCATCGATTAAAAATTGACAGATATATAATGATTTTTGTAAATGAATATTTGGCATTTTGAAAATGTATTTGGTGACTTTTCGTTCTACAACAACGATATATAAATTATACGGAAAATTAAATAGAGTACATAATTTGTTTTTTTTTTTATGAATTTGAATTAACAGCTAATAACTAAAAAACAAGTTATTCAAAACATCAAACTGACATTTTTCTATTTAAGCAATTGTCAGTAGTTTTTTAAGTTTTATATTTTTATTGTATTCGTATTTTACTTATTTATAATAAAATGCGATAAAATACATTGCACATTATTGGCTTTTGTCTATGTTGCTATTCAGTTTTATGTTGCTGTTGCTGCTGTTTTTGCATTGTTGCAAATTCATTAACTTTTCATTTGCTGCTGCTTTGGCATTTTGCTGCATTCTAAACAACAATAAATGAAAACAACAACAACGAACAACAAAAGTCAGCAACAACAACAGCAAATAATTGTAGAAAACAACAATTGCAACCAATGTACAACAATCATTGCATCAAATAATCAACAACATTTTTGAAAGCTTATTTTTTAGCATTTTATTCAAAAGAATGAAAGCAAATGAATTGCAACCAACAAAGGAAATGACAGCAACAGAGGAGTAGCAACAACAGAGGTGCAGCAACAGAGGAACAGATACAGGGGAGCAGCTACAACAATAATGAGTGGGGTAACAATAAATAAAATTACAACAACCTAAATGCATTCTTTGGTTTTCATTTAACTTTTTTTTTTTTTTTTTTTTTTACTTAAAATTGTAGCGTGAAATTATCGCAGCAACATCTTTATAATAACAGTGCTACAGCAGCAGCAACATAAAAGGCTACACTAACTGACAGCTACAACAATCATATTTACAACAACAAATACAGCGAGCAGCAGCAACACCCACTCATCACAGCTGAAACATATTTTATTTTTTTAATTTTATTACAAACCCTTTGTAAAATATATCGCATGAAAGAAAAATATAAAAAGATTTGCATAATTTTTAAGAATTTAAGCACTCAAATTCTCCTCCACTTTTTAGAGTAAAAAAAATACAATTCCTTACACAACTAGTTAGCCAAAACTTTCCAAAACTGTAAACGCAATTTTTTTATTAATTGTAAAGACTAATTATAAATTACACTGCCCGACAAAATTCAAATTTTGACATGATGCAGTAAAAGTTGCTGAAATTATTGGATACATTTGTGGCGCTGATTACGAAAATGTTATTAGTTTTGCCAAATTAGCTCTAGTTTTTGAGATATAGCCCATTTTTCATTTTCCCATTATTTTGGTCTTCCTTTATTTTTCGATATTAGACGCAGAAAACATGAAGCTACAATATAAATATTTGCTTTTATACGTGAAATTTTTTTTTTTGCGAGATATAAGCAAAATAAGTTAAAATTGTTCAAAAAATAAAAAAATTATGAATAAAAAACGTTATTAAAGGATTTTTCAACAGGGACGCTACAAAAGTAGAGCGACAGGGACAGCAAACGACGCCATATTTCTTGCCGCTCCTTTGACATTTCTCTTAAGGTTTGCCATTTTATGATGGAAAGATATACGAATTCAAATTTCGGTAATAAATTTTAATAATTTCGACTAGTTGTTGGCTCGTATTTCTTTCCATCATGAAATGGCAAACCTTACTGAATAGAAATGTCAAAAGAGCGGCAAGAAATATGGCGTCGTTTGCTGTCCCTGTCGCTCTACTTTTTTAGAGTCCCTGTTGAAAAACCCTTGAAAAAACTTGTGTAGCGCTCTTATTGAAAAACCCTTTACTTAATGAAAAAAGAAATGTTAAAAATGATTTTTATACTGTAGCGCCATGTATCCTCTTTAAAACCTCCTTTACCAATATAAATTACGATTCTTGGTTAAAAAATTCTATTTATTATTTTTATTATATTTCGATATATTTTGAAGATATTTAATAAAATAAAAGATATCTAAAAAAAGTGCGATATTTTAAACGTTAGTCTGGAATATGTCCTTGATAAGCATAAATCATTTTCATCCAAATCGTTAGATCCTTAATGCTAAAAAAAGTAATTAAAAAATTGTCTAGATAAATCAATTTGAACCACGTCTCCACGTTACCATAGAACTATATACAATGAATAGAAATGTTATACACAAATAAGATATATATCAAAATCATGATATACGCACGATGTATAGAAAGAAGTACCCCTATCTAATAGGCAAGCACGCGTTGCGATGAACCAATGTAAAATTAGATCGGTACAACAGTGTCTGTAATACTGTGTAGTAAATTTAAAACAGTATAATTGCTGTAAAACTGTATATTGTCTGTAAAACTGTGTAGTGACTCTAAAACTGTCGGTTTATGCTTTATATTTTAGCGTATATACCAACCCAGAAAGGATTTGATTTAAGCTATTAAATAATTTGTATATCTCATTAATTATATTAATAGAATTAATTATTTGTATGAATTAATCTCAGTTGCTATATTTACTTTCAATCTTTTTTCTGTATATTATATTACATTATATATTATATAACATCTGTATATTACATTATATTACATATATTATTTCTTAATATTTTTTATATCATATTTATTTTTTATTTTATTTAACCTACTTGTTGTTAGAAATTTGAACCACGTCCAGGTTACCAATAGATCCATATATATATATTGAAAAGATAAGTTAAACACAAATAAGATTTATATCAAAATCATGATATACGCACGATGTATAGTAAAAAAATAATTAGGTTTCTTACTGAGATAGGCTTGGCTGATGTCCTCTAGAAGGATATAGTACAACCATCAGAATCCCCAGCAAATCAGGATACCACTGAATGAACTAGGGAAGGGTCACAGTTGATAACTCTGTCAACTATGGCTCCAAGCGGGGTACAATAGATTTTATTAGGTCGCAGTGCATTAACCCCAATACAATAATAATAATAATAATAATAGTAAAAAAAGACCCGATGAACCGCGTTGCGATGAACCAATGTAAATTTAGATCTGTACAATAGTACCTGTAATACTGTTTAGTTAATTTAAAACTGTGTAATTGCTGTAGAACTGTGTATTGGCTGTAAAACTGTGTAGTGAATCTAAAACTGTTGGTTTGTATATATGCAATGTATGCTTATATTTTAGCATATACACCAACCCAGAAAGGATTTGATTTATGCTATTAACTAATTTGTATATCTCATTAATTATATTAATGGAATTAATTATGTGTATTTATTAATCTCAGTTGCTATATTTACGTTCAATTTTTACCCAGTTAGAAATTTACACTATTAGCGAATACATGAACAGATTATGCAACTGGTTTGGTTATGACAAAATGAAAATATATCTACTAGGAATATGTGCCATTTATCGCACTTTTAAAGTTATACATATCAAATTTGAGCTTTAATTTTTGTCTTATATTTTTAAAAATTTATTTAACCAAATATTAAATACATCATTATAAAGAACATTTTATAGTAATTGATGAGAGAACAAATTTCTGTAATAAAACGTTGTTTTAATATTTTAAACAATTCAGTATTCTTCAGGAAAAGTTAACTTTTGTTAGAAAAAAAGTATAAATTATGGTTTATTAAATCAATATGTGGAAATTAATTATATATAGAATAAGATAAAGTAAATATAATTTGAAAACAAAACATTATTGGAAACTTTAATAAACTATGTGCTATTAATAAACATTTTAAGAAAGTACAATTTTGTTTCAATTGTTAGTAGAAAAGTAGCGATACAATAATGTAAAAGAAATATATAACTCTCAAGATAAAAAGTACAATAAGTAAAATAAAAGTACATATGTTACAAAAGTAACCAATACACATACTATGGCAAAGAATGAAAACATTTAAAAAAAAACAACATCGAGAAAATGCCTGGCATTAGAAGACCTGAATAGAACTAAAGAAGGCGGGTTCAAAAAAAATATGTACCAAGATGTGGGCGATGTGGGCGTTTAAAGAGCATGTAGCAGATATAATGGGTGGAATAAACCATATAAGAAATTCAAGAAAACTTGAAAACATTTCGCTCTTTCAGAAAACTTGCAAAGAAATAAAGGAACAAAAAATTAAACCAAGTATAAATGGAAAAAAAAAATGAAAAAAAATTAAATATAAAGAATTACAAAAAAATAAAGAAGTAAAATAAAATAAAAAAAATAGCATAAGTCGAAAGAGATAAACAAAAAGAATAAACTGAAACCATAAACTATAACAAAAAACGAAAGTAAAATAGAAAAAAAAAATAAAAAGAAGAAAAAAAATCAGAAAATAGAAAAAGCAGAAAAAAATCAGAAAAAATCAGAAAATAAAAAAAAAATAAAAAAAGAAAGAGCAAAAAAATAAAAATAATAAAAAAAAGAGCAGAAAATGTAAAAAGAAGAAAAAAGAGCAAAAAATAGAAAAATTAAAAATACAACAATGAGCCAAGAAAACAGCAGTATAGAAAAGGATATGCCAAAGAATTAACAAAGGCGTGGAAATAAAGTTTATTATGGGAGTTGGGCGGAGAATAAAAAATGTTGAATAGTGTTAGCAAAAAGAGAGGAATTAGATGAAGAAAAAATATACATCACAAGACAAAAATTATGCCAGAGAACACAAAAAATTAAAATAAACGTAGAATTTGATGAAAGGTGTAAAAGAAATTTGGTGATATGTAAAAGAGTAACTCTCAGTAAAAAAAAGAGTATTAGAAGCTTAAATAGATTAAAAAAAATAATTCAGGTGGCTAAAAAGAGCTATAATTATGCATAAAAACTCCATTTTATAGCAAATATTTGGAGAAAAATAAAAAAAAGAGCAAAAATCCATAAAAAGTATAAATAACGCCCCCTAGAGCTCCCTTTCCGCCATAGTTTTTGCAGCACGTAGAGCTTCAAAATGTTGACGCCCACCAAGACGTCAAGCTAAATGGAGGGCATTACAGTATTTAAGAGAAACAATATAGCGTAACTGCTCTAACTATAGACAACAAGTGTAGAGTAACTTTTTGGGTACCACCTGCTGTGCAGTGGTATCCATGAGATACGCGTGCGCATGCCTATAGATACTTTTGAGCATTTTTGAAATGTATTTTTCAGTGTGTTTGTATTTGTATGTATTTAAGGTATATTTGTGCCTTGCAATGGTAGTTGTAACTGCTGCTGTACATGTAGCTTCAAAATTGTATCTGCTTTAGTATCTGTAATATGAACTGCATGTTTTAGCTGTATCTTTTAGCGTGTAACTGTTAGCTGTGTTAGTGTGCTCCACACTTTTAAATAGCTATATGTATTTGTGAGCTAAATTTGTGCTGCCGATACGCCGCGCATTTATTATTTTACGCTGGTTGACTTTGGGGCGCACTTCGAGCGCACTGCACGTGCCTTGAGTTAATCGTAAGATTAAGAGAAAATTGTAGATGAAGTCAAAAAACGTAAAAAATACAAAAAACAAAAAATATTGGCAGCATTCTATACACTTAATGCCTTCTCAACTTGGTTTACTTCAACTGCGACCGGCTGGCTGCCTCTGCTGCTACTCGTTTGTGTCACCTGTCGCTGCTGCCTGCCTGCTTTGCCTGGCCTGGTTGTTTGACGTTGTTTGCTTTTTGGCCCTTTTGCTTTTGGCCTCAAATTTATCCATGTTTAGTTTGCTTGCGTGTGTTGTTTTGACCAACGTGCGCGTTTTCGTTACGCTGCGGCGACAAATGTGCGTTTGACGTTTAATTTTCGTTGTTTCGTTGTTGATTTTTGGGTGACTTTCAAGTTTTAAACGGATTTAAAGAAAATTAATTAAAAATATATCTTCACGATATAAGAATGTATTGAAATAACAAGAATATAAAGAATATTAATATTAATAATAAATAAAATAAAAATGTACAATATAAAAAAATAAATTATATAAAAAATGAGCCTACAAAAATTGTCAACGTGTTCGTATTCAATATTTTAATATCTATTAACATGCACAATTGTATCATCGGTTGCTCGATTAGTTAGTGCATTGTACTACGAGCCGAAAGGTCGCTGGTTCGAATCACCGCGACATGCAAAAAAAAATATTGCTATACGACGCTACCTCTGAAATGAAACAAGGCATTAAAAAAGCCTCTGAAAACGCCCCACGACCTTCGGATTTGACATCTCATTATTGGTCCCACCATTTGAGTACAAATCTAACACGCATAGTGAGAGTGGTCTTCAGAACTGTTGCGCCAAAATTTTGTTATAAGGTCCACAGCACTCACACAGATTGTATCTATTGTACCGTGTATCTATTCCCAAAACTTTAGTGTTCAATATTACCATGTGCGCACATTATCGAGCCTACATTTTAACCAGAATCCCCTAGACTGCTGAGGATGACCACATACTGCTGACATTTATTTCATCTACAATTTCTATAATATATTTTTTTCCATTTTAACTTAAATTTACTAAAAATTTGTTGAACTCAAAAAATTTAAGAACTCATAAAAATCTAATAAATTTAAATTTTTTCGAAATAATTAATATTACATCAGTGATAATCATAGAATATTACTTAAATTAAATCGAACATATCGTCATTTTTGTGCACATTTAAAAATGTTCGGAAATCAAATTTAAAAGTTTGACGTGCTTTAAAAATTATTACATTTAATTTTTTTTTGTTATTTTGGTTTATTTATCAATTATTATAACGTATATAAAATATCTTTGGATTTGGACAACCTACTGAATTATAAAGACGGATTTTGTGAGGCTATATCCTGAACAAAACGCAAATATTTTTGTTTTTTATGCTATAACTCTTTTTTTGCTATATCGTGGGATATGGTGTAATGATTATATCCGAGGCAAAATTTTGCAAGAAACCGGTATTATATGGGAGCATTTTTGAGGAAAATTCACAAGAATATTTTAGGAAATACACATTGCGTATCATCATATTTAATTTATGAAAAATGTCAGATTACCTATAGCAGATTTTACGCAGGCGACTGGTTTGTCAAAAAACTTCTTGTTGTATAAAAACAATCACAAGTTGTTTGTTCTAAAACTACAAAACGAACGGCGAACTCGCATTTCGTTGGTCCGAACTTTGAATGTGTTTTCGTTGCTATCTTCGATCACTTGTGTAGCGGTACACAAAAACAATCACATGTATTCAGCGGAGTTCACTTCATTTCCTATGCAAGTGAAACAACAAACATATGCGTATTCAACAACACAACATCGAAGCTCGTTAACTTTTACAACAAGCTTAATTTGTCAATGTCTATGTACAGCAAAAAGTGTAGTTGGGGGCACTCATGATCTAGATTATGCTCCCTGCATATTGCACATAAAAGCTTCGTTAAAAATGTGATTTTCATTCCAAAAAAAAAATACTTGTTTGCCTCATAGTTTTTTTTATAATTTGGTAATGAAATTTGGAAATGGAATTTTGAAATTTTGTTGATAAAAATTAAAGTAATATTTATGAAAATTACAGATAGGCCCATTTGATGTGCGGACTGGGATTAAAAATCTTTTCAGGCTTTTTGTTTTTAATCGACCAAAAACTATCAAAGATGTCTTTAAAATAAATATTTTAAAATCCATTTATGTTACTTCCAAGGGTTTAACACACATTCAGGTTCGTATATCAGCTGTATTAAATATAAATGGGCATTCATAAATTTATTTTGACTCACAAAAGCATCGTTTGTATGGTTGAACAGTTCTTTTAAAATGGTACGTTCATCTTTTTTTGGTACCATTGTATACCCTAGTAGAAATTTTGGTAGGGCCATGGTCATGAAGTGATCATGTCAATATTTGAGATGATCGGGATATGACGAGGCCCATAATTTCCTTGTAACGCAGTGTCCTGATCATGTATTGACCTCAGGCCATGATCGTGTACTGATCGGCAAATTCCCCATTTTAATATTTACCTGACAATTGCCTTGTCTGAGCCCGAGCATAATAGGGTTTCTCTCATTAATCTCGATCATTAACTGATGCTAATTTCGTTATGAGGAACAAGTAATGTAGCTATGATCGGGAACATTGACTGTTTAGATAATGTAAACCCTGCTATGGTAAGCATGATAAGGGCATGCAAAGGCAATGATCATATTTTCTCTAATAGGGCTTACCCAACGAAAACCCGATCATTTCCCGATGGCGCATCGGGTAAATTTCTACTAGGGTATATAGGCGTTGTAGAACTAAAAGTCAACAAATACATTTTTATGAAAAACTTAAATTTCGAATTTGTTGATTAATATTATAAAAAGTAATTGATGCATTATTAAAATTGAATTATCAACTGATAGATTTACATTTTTTGTATCATGTGGTAAAAAAATGAGATCATCGATTTAAAATTGACAGATACATAAAGATTTTTGTAAATGAATATTCGGCATTTTGAAAATGTTTTTGGTGACTTTTCGTTCTACAACGACGATATATTCTATTTATATTTGTAATTTAATAGGTCTTCTGTACGGAGTGGGTCACTAAAAATGGTACATCTTTATTTTTTGTCACTTTTGTCTACATTGTCAATTTAGATATGCAAATTAATAAGCCAAACTTACTTCTCCAGATGCAGGTTTAGTGAAGTAATTTCGATGTAAATCTAGAGAAGTAAATTAGGTACATTTTAGAAATTCTAAGTAGTATAATTTTGTAACGGTTAGTTATGTGAAAAAAATATATATTCATTGGGCCGCTGATAAACGCTCAATTAGCTCATATGGTCAGTACGCCCCTGAAGCATTTTCAATCTCAGACAGCGCAGATGTAGAAGTGATCTAAATTTTGAGTTTTTTTTTATCAGGTTATCTCTGTTTTTCCAAATTCGTGATTTCAACAGACGGTCGGATCGGACATTGCTAAATGTTATTATTGCTTAATTTAATTAAAAATCTAAAACTGCTAATGCTATTATATTATTTAATAATTTCTAATATATAAAAAACAATCTAATTAAAATTGTATATTAAAAAAATAAAAAAATAAAAACCTTTAAAACCACAAAAATAAAATTAAAAACCTTTAAAAAATTGCAAGAAATTTTATACATAATTTTAGAGAAAAATATAATATATATTTAAACGTGACCATTATAAATCCTTTTATTAATTATGCCTATGGTCCAATCACTTTCCAACACCATTACCCAAAACTAATTTCCACAAAAACAAATGGCTCAAATGCGCTGCTGACCAACTAAAAATTTTAACGCCTTAAAAATCAATACAAAAAAATAAAAAATTATATTAAAAGCATGATAAATATACAAAAAAATAAAAAAATAAAATATTAAAAGCATATTAAATATACAAAAAAAAAGTATTACCTCACAGATACATCAATACAAAATCCAAAAGAATGCAAATCTTTGTATGCGTGACACAAAACACAGAGACAACCAATGTTATATAAAGCTGCTCAACAAAATCTATGGGTCCTAGAAAAAAGCGCTCTCCTAAAATACTAAAAACTCCTGCTCGCCTAACCAAAAGATACTAACAACTATAAGAACGCCTTCAGAGCGCCACCTACATGATTCGACACGAAGCGCAAAACACGAGTTTGCAACGAAGCAGTGCAAATTGAATATGCGAAGTGTGGTGAAAATAAAATGCTCTTTCGAATTCCAATTGGAAAGGCGCGCAGCAAGTGGTGAATTTGTGTGCAAACTCACAGATACTCTAGGGAGTAGACAGATACAAAAACAAAAAGCATGAAGAAGAATTACAAAAAACCGAAAGAAAAAACAGCACGAGTTGGCCAACATAAGAAAACCAAAATGCAGTCAACAAAAACAAATATTAGTAAAAGACAGCGCTGTTGCATACAACACACAAGATACTTTTGTATCTGCAGCGTTAACAAGCGTGTGTTTGGCGTTCAGATTGTTGTTGCAAAGTGAAAAATTATTACAAGAAAAAAAAAGATAAAATTATATAAAGAAAATCAAAAATAAAAAAAAAAAACTAATAAAAAACAAAAAAATGCAGGCATCTAGCAGATACAGTATCTGCAACACATACTGCTGCATCGCAAAGAACTGAAACGACAACAAAAGTGCAAAACTACTATTTCTGGTTGTTGTTGTTTTTGGATTTATTGTTTATGTTGCTGTTGTTGGTAAAGTTTATTTTTTTTTTTTGTTGTAGTCGGATACGTTTTGTGTGCGCTGCCGCGTTCGAGATACTTTGCTATATACAAACATACTATATGCAAAACGTCAGTTTAGTCGCAGGTTTTTGCAGGTTTAGTTGTTGGCGCCGCACGAATTCGCCACAAACAATAAATACGCTTTTTTGTGTTGTTCTTGTAATTGTTGTTTTTCTTAGTTTTGTTATATTTGTATTTAAAAAAATATCGACGCGTTTGAAAATATTAACTAAATAAAAACTTAAACATAAAAAGTGTAAAAAAATTAGTATAGATACTATTAGAAAATAAAAGATTGATTTTTAAAAAATAAATAATAATAATAATTTAAAAACTATTAAAACAAAAATGCATTTTAAATAGAGCACACATTCGATTGGAAAATTACATTTTTATCCATACATTCGCTTTACCAAAGTAAAAATCAAAAAAACCCGTCGGCATTTTCATTGCTAGTGCTAGACATAATCTTATAAAATCTGTGAGATCACTAACTAAAAAGTTCTGAATAATAAATCTGATTCGTCTTTACCCAAATATCAAAGAAAACCAACTAATTTTCCGTAGTGCAATATGAATTTTGTCTTATATAAGCTGAAACTTTACAAAAACCAAAATTTTGTTACAACTTGATATGTCTTATATGATTTTCGGGACCACTAACCAGAAATATCGCAAAAAATCATATTAGATTTTTCTCAAATTACATAGAAAACAATATTCCAATTATTTTTGCATAGTTCAACGATATTTGCAGAATCAAATCCTGCTAAAAATCAATTCAATTCATATCAGAAAATGGTTTTAAAACATGCTAAAGTTGCGTCTTCTAAGAACAAAGTTAAATCAATGATTTTCCGTCCAAGTTTCGAATGATTTGCAAACTCAACTCGATTACAAGAGTGCGCTAAGTCGCAATTTTCACAATTACGTATATTGTGTTAGAGGTGCAATTGTGTTTGGTAACAATTTTCATATCACGCTCGAATAAGAATCTAATAAGAACATTCCCGAGTTAAATTTTCTGGCATTTCTCAGAAAGATTTCCGGCAATTACACAGATAAATGGAATATGTTGAGAAGTGTATAAAAGGTTGTGAAATTTTAATGTCATATTTTGGGAACGGATAGAAAACAGACAGCTTGAGATACAAGCTCTGCCGCCTTTGCCGGATTGAAATAAGTCGAAAAAATGCTCGACTCTTCCCCGAGACAAAATGTCTGGCATTTTTCACGAATATTTCGGGCATATTTGTGGCAAACACACAACTAAATGGAATATCTTGGGAAGTGTATAGCAGGTTGTAAAATTTGATGGCATTTTAATGGCAGATTCACGCCATATTTTGGGAATGGGCAGAAAACAGATAGCTTTTGATACAAAATCCGTCTTTGTCTGTTTGAAATATGTCGAGAAAATGTTTCTATACTTTCTGGACTCTGCCAACAAATGTGTCTATAGTGATTTGATTTAGAGCAGTCCATCTGTCAAATCGAGTAGCGTCGGTTGCTCAGTGATTAGTGCATGGGACTGCAAGTCGAAAGGTTCTATGTTCAAATCTGTGCAGGGGTTAACAACATCTTTTCATAGAAAACCTTTTTCTCTAACGCGCTACCTCTCGGTAGTCAATGACAAACCTACGAGAGTAAACACGGTACATAAAAATCTCTCACTTCACCAATCGAATTTGGCATTAAACTGTAGGGCCCACCACTTTGAGTACGAATATAACACGAGCAGTTCAAATGATGAAATGAGAACTCGGCCTAAGTTCTTCAGAACTTATATGCCATACTAGTATTATCTGTCAAATTGTTTGTGAATGTATCTGTCTGTCGATATTTTCAGTTAATTTCTACAGTTGTCTATGAAAAAAGTAAATACAAATATTTTTCTTGTCACACAGGACTATGGCGCATAATCATAGACATTTTAAAATCAATTTTAAATTTAAAATCTGCTTTTTGACAATTTTGTTTATACAAAATTTGTCAAAAAAGTCGAAGATATTTCTAAAGTTGATTATGCGCATATAACTTTTAAATTTCTTACTTTTACTAACTAGCAAAATTTCGCTACTTCAAAATTTCACATGTGACCCAACCAATCTTCCTTATTATTACTAATTCTTTAATGCACTCCGACCTAAAAATATTTATTGTTCCACGTAAGAATTTTAACGAAGACATGATCATGGCCAGATTACGATTATTTTGTAATTGATCGTGTGGTGACAAGGTAAAAAAACGATGATCAGTTCCAGATCAAGGCCCTTGTAGAATTTCTACCGCTTCATACCATCTAAAAAAGTTCTCAGTTGGGACATCTCCTTCTCATACTTAGTTGGATCTTCATTTACTGAGTATTAATTTTATCTTTTTATGGTGTTCAGATTGTCGGGTACTAGTTGATATATGTTGTGCTAGTTTCTTCTATAGCATATCCTAAAGCCTATCTCAGTCATGAATCTGATTTTACCGTTCGGAGTGTATTTTCCTCGGAATTGATAGTGCGCTTCAATGTATATTCGCATAATAACTGGACATATTTCCAGAATATGTAGTGTTTTTATCACCTTCCAGACAGAACCTCACCCCCTTGGATTGTGATAAAGAAATAGGTATTTTAATTAAGATTATATATTATGTAATTTTAGAATAGTATAGTTGCTGCTTTAATTTAACCCTACTATTTATGTATTTACGACGAAATTTCCTTTTGTTTAAGAAGTATATTTTACTATTGGAAGTTATCGAAATCCTATAAGAAATAAAATCGCTATCGTATACCCTAGTAGAAATTTTCGTTCGGTAAGCCCTATTAGAGAAAATGTGATCATTGCCTTTGCATGCCATTATCATGCTTACCATAGCAGGGTTTACATTATCTAAACAGTCAATGTTCCCGATCATAGCTACATTATGTGTTCCTCATAACGAAATTAGTATCAGGCAATGATCGAGATTAATGAGAGAAACCCTATTATGCTCGGGCTCAGACAAGGCAATTGTTGGGTAAATATTAAAATGGGGAATTGCCCGATCAGTACATGATCATGGCCTGAGGTCAATACATGATCAGGACACTGCGTTACAAGGACATTATGGGCCTCGTCATATCCCGATCACCTCAAATAATGACATGATCACTTCATGACCATGGCCCTACCAAAATTTCTACTAGGGTTTATTTACGTTCATCAGTTTAAACTTCAGAGAAAAAACCATGTCGAGATATTAATTGTGACTATAGTCATCCCAATATTACTAATCTTACCTTTTTTATGATTTTTTTATGATGAGATTACAATAAATATACGAAGAGTTTCCACTTACCTGAAAGAAAAAGAAAAATGTGTTAAAAATAAATTGAAATTAAAGTTTTAGGTAAATGATGTCATTAAGATTCAAATTATAAAAAAATTTAATTTTCACTGAAAAAATAAATTCTCCCTAACAAAAAAAAAAAATTGTACTAATTAATTTAAATATTCCTAAAAAATTCAAATTTTCAAAAATTTCATTAAGACTTAAATTTTCACTAAAAATTAAAATTTTTCATTAAAAATTGAAAATTTTCACTAAAAAAAATTTAAAATTTTCACTAAAAATTAAATTTTTTTACCAAAAACTCAATTTTTCACTAAAAATTTAATTTTTCACAAAAATTTAATTTTTCACTAAAGAATCAATTTTTTACTAAAAATTAAATTTTTCACAAAAAATTCAATTTTTCACTAAAAATTAATTTTTTTCACTAAAAATTAAAATTTTCACTAAAAATTCTTTTCTTCACTAAAAATTCAATTTGTCATTAAAAATTCAATTTTTCACTAAAAATTCCATTTTTCACTAAAAATTCAATTTTTCACTAAAAATTCAATTTTTCACTAAAAATTCCATTTTTCACAAAAAATTCAATTTTTCACTAAAAATTCAATTTTTCACTAAAATTTCAATTTTTCACAAAAAATTCAATTTTTCACTAAAAATTCAATTTTTCACTAAAAATTCAATTTTTCACTAAATATTCAATTTTTCACTAAATATTCAATTTTTCACTAAAAATTCAATTTTTCACTAAAAATTCAATTTTTCACTAAAAATTCAATTTTTCACTAAAAAATTTTTCACTAAAAATTCAATTTTTCACTAAAAATTCAATTTTTCACTAAAAATTCAATTTTTCACTAAAAATTCAATTTTTCACTAAAAATTCAATTTTTCACTAAAAATTCAATTTTTCACTAAAAATTCAATTTTTCACTAAAAATTCAATTTTTCACTAAAAATTCAATTTTCACTAAAATTCAAATTTTTTTATTAAAAATTTTTACTAAAAATTCAATTTTTCACTAAAAATTTAATTTTTAACTAAAAATTTAATTTTTCAATGAAAATGTAAATTTTCACAAAAAAAAAATGTTCACTAAAAAAACAATTTTACACAATAAATTCAATTTTTCTTTAAAAATTCAATTTTTCAATTTTCACTAAAAATTAAAATTTTCACTAAAAATTAAATTTTTCACTAAAAATTCAATTTTTCACTAAAAATTCAAATTTTCAGTAAAAATTCAATTTTTCATTAAAAATTTAATTTTTCACTGGTAATTAAATTTTTCATTAAAAATTCAATTTTGCACTAGTAATTAAATTTTTCACTTAATATTAAAAATTTCATAAAAAACTCAATTTTTCAAAAAAAAAAAAAATCAAATTTTAACTAAAAATTCAACGTTTTACGAAAAATTCAATTTTTCACTAAAAATTCAATTTTACACTAAAAATTCAATTTTTCACTAAAAATTCATTTGTACACAAAAAATTCAATTTTACACTAAAAATTCAATTTTTCACTGAAAATTAAAAATTCAATTTTTCACTGAAAATTAAATTTTTTTATCAAATTTTCACATATAAATTTTGTTAAAAATCGCAAAATTTCATTTAAAAATTTAAACCAAATAAAAAACACACTCAAATTAAAAATTGTAAAAAATTTCACTAAAAATGACGATTAATTTATTTTTTGTTTTGTCAACTTTAAGGTTCGAAGGCTAAAGAAAACTAATACCAGCATTAAATAGTTAAATAATGTAAATCTTATTTTATAGTTTTATATTCTAATAAAAGGTTATAAAAATCACACAGCGCTCTGAAATAATAGAAAGAACTAATAAAAATTTAAACCGCTTGGCAACGTTGAAATAAAAAAAAATAATAAAAAACATACATTAAAATGCAAAGTGACACAAATGTGAAGTGAAACAAACCTAAAAGTGAAAAAAAACGTATGAAGTAAACAAAATAAAAATTCAATATAAAACCAAGTTTATTAATTCAACAATACAAGTATAGACCAAATAAATGGCTATAAAAATATTAAATATATAAATAAAATGTCAAAATGAGCAGCATGTGTCAAAACAACTTTTGCAAAATCAATTTAAATATTGAATCAGATTAATATTGAATTGTAAAAAAATGAATATTTATGTGAAAAAATGTACAAAAAATATAAAGTGTAAATAAAAATACATCGAAAATAAAACAAAAAATATTTTCAAAATTATTTCAAAAGAATTTTGCCTCAATGTGACAAAAGTGCAGCTAATTAAAAAAAAAACAGTATAAAAACTTTAAATCAAATAAAAAATGTTACGTTAATTTAATAAAAAAAAAGAATTAAAACCTTTTTTAAGGCTGACATAAAACTCTTTTAAACAGTGCAACAACTAAAATCATTGAAATGACTAAATTGTCAAGGTGAGTAGTTAACAAAAATTAATTTAAAGTATTTTTAAAACTTGTTTAAACTATAAAACACAGTTGAGATATTAATTCCGAGAAAGAGAAAATGTTATTGTCTCGTTACGATATCTGCATACACAGAAAAAAATATTGAATGTAACTATAGCAACTGAGATTAATTGATAAACAATAATTAAATCTATTAATATAATGTAGCCGCGGTAGCTCAGTGGTTAGTGCGTTGGACTGCGAGCCGAAAGTTTCCCGAATCAAGCCAGGACTGGGGCTAACAACATCTTTTCATAGAAACATTTTTCTATACCGCGCTACCTCTCGGCAGTAAATGGCAAACCTACGAGAGTAAAACATTGCCTATGAAAAGCTCTCAGCCGCCATTCGGATTCGGCAATAAACTGTAGGTCCCACCACTTTGAGTACAAATATAACACGCAAAGCTCAAAATGGTGAGAGAGCTCGGCCTAAGTTCTTATAGGACTGTAGCGCCAAACTATTATTATTATTATTATTAATATAATTAATTGGATACACGAATTATTTAATAGTATATATTAAATCCTTTCTGGGTTGCTTATATAGCATATATACAAACCAACAGTTTTAGAGTCACTACACAGTTTTGAAGCCACCACTGTTTTAAATTCACTACACAGTATTACAGTTACTGCTGTAGATTGAATGAATTGCCGACATTTCGAAAGTCTTGAAGCGATATCGAATCGAATGGCAGACTGAGTCGAGATTGCTTCGAAAAATATGATCATATCGATGTGATTAATGTTTAAATATCGTGTATTATCCTTAAGTTTGAATGTACGAGAAATTTTAAAGATTAAAATCATAAACCTACGAGATCGAACTTTAGAAAATACCACGACATCGAATGCATCCGAGACATCCCAGTCTGTCATGTCTCAGAAACCTTCATTGCCTCGAAACTTTCTCGAATTACTTCTACGAAACTGTTAGATCTCGTTGCTTATCGATTCTAATTTTTAAAATTTCTCGTACATTTATCAAATCGATATCGCAATAATCTCGTACTTTGATGATTTTTTTCTTTGTATCGTTCCGATTTCGAAATTTTTTTTTCGTATTGATGAAACTCCGACAGGACGCATCAATATCTACCTATTATGTAGGTACAATTTGACGTTATATATCGTGTAATTTCATCATCTTCTCGTATTGATTTAAATTATTATTATACCTAAATTATGTATAAAAAAATACAATTGCATTGCAAATAACATCAAAAATGTTTTTAGATAATTTATTTTTATCTTTATATTAAGTAAAGTATATTCTAAACTCAACAGCACACTTGTGCAAAGAGCATTTGGAATAAGTATGACTAAGAATCTTAAACAAGCAAATATGTTTTCTATGAAAATTTAAACAACAAAATTATTTAATTAACAAATTAAAACAAATTTATATGAAACTAAAATATACAAAAGAAAGAAAACAAGACATTAAACACTTAACAAAATAGAAACAAAAACCTAACAAATAAAATTAAAATATTTCTGTTATTTAAAATGAACGAACTAGCTTTCATCAAATTAAAAAAATATTTATTGAATAGAATTTTTTGCAATAGAACAGTTTTTATTAAATAAACAATCAATAGCGTATGTTTGTGGCAAATGCGAAATGATTTTCTACAATATAAAAGATACTAAAGTAATTGTGGTAATCATATATTAATGATCAACATTATTTTGATTAATGTTTTGGAAATTTTCTAAAATTACTAAGTAAGTTTGGTTTGACGCAAGTATCTATGAAATATACTTAAATTTGCAAAAAAAATATTCAAAATAATTTTGAACATAAATATATGATTACCGCAATTACTTTCGTAATTAGAAATTAAACGAAAGAGACACGAAATTGATAAAAAAAGGCTCATTCAATAGAAAGTAGTGAACAAACCGCAAACCTAAACCGCTGAACCGATTTAACTGAAATTTTGCCACAGGATACTAAGGACTCCGGAGGGTGTCATAGGCTATATATGGGCAGGATTCGACAAAGGGACGTGGTACCTCCCATACAACCTAAACTTTCAAAACGACATAACTCAGCACATACACAATGTAAAAAGATGAAACAAAAAAACTAAAATTCACCACACTAAAACCACACTAAAACTCACCACACTAAAACTCACCACACTAAAACTCACCACAATAAAACTCACCACGCTAAAACTCACCACACTAAAAGTTCACCATACTAAAACTCACCACACCAAAACACACCACACTAAAACTCACCACACCAAAATTCACCGCACTAAAACTCACCACACTAAAAATTCACCATACTAAAACACACCACACTAAAACTCACCACACTAAAAGTCACCATACTAAAAACTCACTACACCAAAACTCACCACACTAAAACTTACCACAATAAAACTCACCACACTAAAACTCACTACACTTAAAATACACCACACTATAACTCACCACACTAAAACTCACCACACCAAAACTCACCACACTAAAACACACCACACTAAAACTCACCGCACTAAAAATTCACTAAACTAAAAATTCAACACACTAAAACTCACCACATTAAAACTAACTACACTAAAACTTCTACTGTGAAAAACTCTACGGGGAAGAATTCTACCGGGAAGAATTCTACGGTGAAGCGTTCTATGGGGAAGAATTTTACGGCGAAGATTTCTACTGGGAAGAATTCTACGGCGAAATATTCTTCTGTCTGAATTGTCTTTGAGAAAAGTTGTTTTGGCGGAGAATTATTATTTGGTTACCACATTTATAAAACCAATAAAAACTTCCACAGCGAAGCACGGGCCCCTATTATAAAAAATAATAATAATGTTTTTTTATTTTAATAAAATCGCTTTATATATATGAATTCACAAAATTTGGCACGAGTCGTGCACTGGTCCAGCAAGTTAATTATAATATATATGGCTGGCAAAAGTAATTATGTTTTAATATAATATGTAAAGTATTAAAATATGTTTGGTGACGTAAATATTATACTTTGGGGTGCTAAATCGTAGTCAGGCATTTGACCCATTATTAAAATTGATATTTGTATGGACCATTTCCTATATATTACCATATTTAACGACGTAATGTAAAGTTTCACTAACGAAAATCTGCCTGTTACATACATTTTTCAACCGGATCCTAAACTTATGGGACGAGGTACAATAAAGTGGTTCAGATTCAGAATGGTTGACTTATTGGACTGGCCTTCATGTAGTCGAGACCTAAATTCTACATAAAATTTAAGGAAGAAAAAATAACGATTAGAATTTTTGCTGATCTTCTGAAAAAAGCAAAAATTAGAATCGGGAGCGATTTGTAAAGAAGTAAGCAATAAATTAATTGCAAATATTCCACATAGATGGCACGTAATCGTTGAAAATATTGGTTTTTTATCAAACATAATACAAATATACAATCGATGATGAATTTCCTTTTCTTTTAGTGTTATTTGAAATAAGTATTTCTATTTGTTTTTAATTGACGCACTTTGCGATGAATGAATATTATTCAATAATGCGATGTTATAATTGTTTTTTTTATTGATTTTGTAAAATAAAATAACATATTTTCTGGCATGGGGAATTACTTGGCATACAGCTGTCACAATAAGTCAAAAACAATAGCACCTAATGGCATAACCAGACAATAATACAGCTAAGTAAACAATTAAACTAAGTTTTTCTCAAAGATAGTTATTATTGATATGATTTTTATTTACATTATAACAGATGATCAATGTGACCTGTTACACCTGTTTAAGTTAAAAGTTTACAAGGTTCTTAAAATAGGAGAAAAAACAGTTAGTGGCATAAAAAGTAGTGAGGAAAAGTACTTCTTTTAAGTCACGTTAAGTTTCATAGAAATACAAAAAATCAATAATATAATGATGTAGCCACGGTAGCTCAGTGGTTAGTACGTTGTACTGCGAGCCGAAAGGTCCCCGGTTCAAGCCTGGACTGTGGCTAACAACATCTTTTCATAGAAACATTTTTCTATACCGCGCTACCTCTCGGCAGTAAATGGCAAACCTACGAGAGTAAAACATTGCCTATGAAAAGCTCTCACCCGCCGTTCGGATTCGGCAATAAAACTTTAGGTCCCACCACTTTGAGTACAAATATAACACACACAGTTCAAAATGGTGAGAGAGCTCGGCATAAGTTCTTATAGGACTGTAAAGCCAAACTATTATTATAACAATTTTACAATTGAAAACTTCTTATATACACTGAAAAAATAATTAATCAATATGATGAATTTATTCATAAATATTATGAATTTTTTCGCCAACTACCAGATTCATCATATTGATACCACCATGCATTAAATGACATATTGATGAATACCCAGCAAACCAAACGATATTTTTACGATACCGATATGCCCAAATTAACAGAAAAAAAAAATCTTCACTTGATGAATTTATTCATAAATATTATGAATTTTTTCACCAACTACCAGATTCATCATATTGATACCACCGTTCATTAAATGACATATTAATGAATGTATTCATTATATATGGACTACGTCGAATAAAATTGTCTATTACATATCTTCCCATAATGTGCTATTGCAAGATTCAAATTAAAAAAAATTTACCATAGTAGCTCTGAATTAAATGGCAGAAAATAATTTGTGTCAGTTATAGTCAATACAAAATTTATTTAACGCGAAAATGGCAAACGAAGGGGAAGTGCGAGAAAATATAATTAAAATATATCAAAAACAACCTAGTTGGTCTTTTAAAAAAATTGCCAAGGAGGTAGGGGCTAACCCTAAGACCATTTCTCGCGTTATCAACCGCTTTAAGGAAGGCCTGAGTATTGATCGGAAGAAAGGTTCTGGTAAAAAAAAGGCCCACATGATCGTGAAAAGTTGAAGAAGGTTGTGAATATTTTAAAGAAAGATCCAATCATATCCGGAAGGAAATTGGCGAGAAAGGCGGATTGATCAGAATCTTTCGTGCGCAGGACTAAGAAAGAAGCTGGGCTGAAGACGTACATGGTCCAAATAGTTCCGGATAGAAATGCCGTCAAGAATGAAACCGCAAAACAACGAGCTAAAAAGCTGAACCAAGATTTTTTAAAAAATTCGATTGCTGCATAATGGTCGCTGAAAAATTCAAATCAAAAAAAATGACAAAATTCCCAAAGAAATTCCTTGTTTGGCAGGCAATTTGCAGTTGTGGAAAAAGGAGCAGCTCATTCGTGACATCGGGTACAATTAATAGCGAAATATATGTGAAAGAATGCTTGCAAAAGAGATCGCTTCCATTTTTACGCCAACATGAAGTGTCACCATTTTTTTGGACTGACCTCGCTTCATGTCACTACAGCAAAACGGCCTTAGAGTGGATCCAACAAAATGCAGTGATTTTGGTGCCCAGAGAAGCCAATGCACCAAACTGTCTAGAACTCAGGCCGATTGAGAGATACTGGGCTTTAGTAAAAAGGGAGATGAAGACAACAAAAAAGTGGCCAAAGACCTTCAAGACTTTAAAAGAAAGTGGTCTTCAGCAGCTGTGAGGGTGTCGGACACTACCATTACAACATTAATGGAAAGGGTTCCGGAAAAATTAAAACTTGTTATTAAAAAATATTAATTTCTGGTTTTTTATATTTTTTTTTTAAATCTAAAAATAATTTGCAAATTAAAATATTTTATTCTATAAAAATTCGATTACTAGATTTCTAGATTTTTACATGTTTGTAGCGGACAATTTTATTCGACGCAGTCCTTATATGAACAAAATATTCAACACAATTAATTTGAATTGATGAATTTGTTCATAATATTTTATCAAAAATTTTTTTTTTTTTATAAAATAATTCGAAAAAAAAGTGTAAAAACTTTATTTTTAAAATAACAGTAAAAAAATTATCCCAAAAAATAATTTTTGGATAAAAAAAAATTGTTCCAAAAAATAATGTTTTTTCGAAAAAAAATTTAAAAAAAAAATTTCGAAATAAAAATTTTAGAAAAAAAAATTTGTTCGAAAAAAAAATTGTGCGAAAAAAAAATGGTGCGAAAAAAAAATGTTCGTAAAAAAATTGTTCGAAAAAAAAAATTAGTTCGAAAAAAAATTTTGTTTGAAAAAAAAATGTTTTTTTTTCAAAAATATATTTTTTATAAATATAACTTTTTATTAACAAAAAGTTGTAGTTATAATAAATATATTATACAACATTTTACTGATTTATGAATGTCGAGCAAGCATTATATAAGAAATAACACACAAGAACTACTTGAGAATTGAGAAGTACGGCAAAATATGAACGAAAAAAAAATATATTGATAGAAATTTGGTTTAATGAACAGCATTCTTCAATATGAAGAACATATATGTTGTAATTTATATTTTGGTTCATTAATATGATGAAACGTATTCTTCACATACAGTTCATCATATTGTAGATCACTTTTTCGACAGTTACCAAGCGTTCCTCATATTTATGATAGCATTCATAACATTGATGGCGTTAGTCATTAATATTATGAATGGTTCTTCAATACAATGAATTATGGGTTGAAGAACGGAATTCATCAACATGATGTACATATTTTTTTCTGTGTTATCGTTTTAGTGTTAATGTGTGTGTTAATGTTTTTTCTAAAATGATACGAGAATGATAGGGTTTTCGTTAAAAACGAACTTATCTATAATGATATTGTTATTTCTTGTCGATATAGATATCGAGTAGATATCGAAAAAGTTTTCATATTCGATAAACAAATTTTAATTGTTCAGAAAATTTTCTTTTTTGACAATAATTTCAAAAAACATACAATTCAAAATCAAAATATTTTGAGTTTTATATCGTAAATTAATCTTCATTTTATCAAATACAAAAATTATCGTAAATGGTTTATAGGATAGATTCATTATATATATATGAAATTATTCGTACTATCGAACATCATAGTGAAGAACGAAATATTCAATACAATGAATTTGAATCGTCATATTTCTGAATATAATTATAATATCTATGAATAATTTAAAATTTGTTTATAAATTATTTATAATATTTATGACTATAATATTTAATATAATAAAAATTGTTGAAATAATATTGTTGAGCAAAAATTGTTTTTAGAAAATAATTCGAAAAAATTTAATTTAAAAAAAAAATTAAAATGTAAAAAATAATTATAAAAAAAAATCCGAAAAAAAAATGTTTTGCGAAAAAAATTCCAGAAAATAAATGTTTAAAAAAAATAATATTTTTCGACAAAAAAAAAATGTACCTAATTTTTTTTTTTTAATTTTTTTGTTTTTTTATAAATATTTCTTTTTATTAATAAAAACTTGTTATTATAAATAAATCTATTACAAAATATTTTACTAATTTATGCATAGCAAGCATTATACAATAAATAAAATACAAGAACCTCTTGAGAACTGAGAAGTATGGCAAAAAAATGAACGAAAAATAAATATTTTAAATAAAATTTGTTTTGATGAACAGAATTCGACAATATGATGTACAAATATGTTGTATTTTATGTATTTGTTCATTAATATGATGAAACGTATTCTTCACATACAGTTCATCACATTGAAGAACACTTTTTCGACAATTACCACGCGTGCACTATATTTATGATCGCATTGATGTCGTTAGTCATTAATATTATTTATGGTTCCTCAATACATCATCCTCAATCATAGTTTGAAGAACGGAATACATCAATATGACGTACATTTCTTTTTGTGTAGAATAGTGCTAAAGTGGAAGGTGTTAAAGTGGAATCAGTTGTATTTTTTATTTTCTTAAATTTGACAACATTTTTGGCAGTTTATAAAGAAAGCGAAATATTTTGAACATTTACTACAAACACTCAGATTAAGTGAAATTGACCTTTCCCAAAATATACCTTTAAAGTTCCGCAAAACTTTACAATAATCCAAGACAAAATTTGGAATTTGTCTTGAATGTATCTGAAATATATCCGTCGAACACATAAATAAATGGAAGTTTATAAGAAGTATATAGCAGCCCAGGAAACAGTTTGTTGCATTTTTTTATTTTAAATGATGTCTATTTTTGTTATACATGAAGGAAATCTCCTTTTACAAAGCCACAAAAATTGAATGACTCCCCGAAACAATATTTCTGTGTTTTTTTTCAAGGAATATTTCCGCCATATTTTTGGCAAACACACAGATAAATGGAAGTTTGTTGGAAGATTATGGCAGCTAATCATATTTTATAGAATTTTAAAGGAAGCTTCTAGGTATATTTTGGGAATGGGCAGAAATTAGACAGATTAGGTACAAATTCTGCTTTCGGTTTGACAACTGTTTCTAAACGGCTTCGCCTCTGCCAATAATAAATACACTTCCCATAAACTTCTAATTATGTTTAATGAATATACCTAAAATATTTTGGAAAAATTAAAAAAAAAATTGTCTCGGAAGTTTTTACGGAACTTTATAGGCAATTTCCCAGCATAATTAAGCAACGGGCAGAAAATATGTAGTATTCCTGTTAGAAATTTTGGTAGGGCCATGGTCATGAAGTGATCATGTCATTATTTGAGGTGATCGGGATATGACGAGGCCCATAATGTCCTTGTAACGCAGTGTCCTGATCATGTATTGACTTCAGGCCATGATCATGTACTGATCCGGCAATTCTCCATTTTAATATTTACCCGACAATTGCCTTGTCTGAGCCCGAGCATAATAGGGTTTCTCTCATTAATCTCGATCATTGCCTGATACTAATTTCGTTATGAGGAACAAATAATGTAGCTATGATCGGGAACATTGACTGTTTAGATAATGTAAACCCTGCTATGGTAAGCATGATAAGGGCATGCAAAGGCAATGATCATATTTTCTCTAATAGGGCTTACCCAACGAAAACCCGATTATTTCCCTATGGCGCATCGGGCAAATTTCTACTAGGGATTTGGAACAAACCTGCCTGCCAAAAACTGCAAAAAAAAACATCCATTTATCTGTTACGAAAATATCCATGAATTATCCCAGAAAGTTTTTCTCTGATGAAGTATTAACCTAAATTATATATTTAATGTTTATCCAAAAATATTCTTTTTGTATTTTTAAATTCGAGTCTTTAATTAAGAAGGACAACCCTGCAATAATAGATACTGCCCCAAGTTCTTATAAAAAATGTCATCCTCTTCTTCATTTGTTAGCCAAGTCTGTCACGTGTTATTAACCACAAGCCGCCATTGCTGTTGACATCTTATGTTATCTGTTTCTATAGCTACTCTTTTACTAAGTTACCCAACATAACCAGTCCTTAATGTCTTCGTAAATAGAGTCATTTCTATTTCAACTACCCTGACATGCTTCGTTGCATGGTGGCAGCCATGTTGCGCCATTAAATATCCTGCTGTTTACTTTTGATACGTATCCTTTCCATGTTCTAGACAAAACTTAACAAATTTGAAACATTTTTCTAAATGACTTTTTACTGGAGGTATTTTTTAAAAATTTATACAGTTTTTTCCTTCTATATTTTATTTATGATTTTTTTTTTATTTAAAAAAATAAAAATTACTATTGAATTTTTTATTTGTTTTTGTTATTTAAAATTTCTGTTTTAAATTTTAATATTTTTTATTTATAGCACATTTTATTTACAGTTCCCATTAGTGCAGCTGCTGCTCTTTGAAAACACCTACTCTTCACAGCTTTTGTTTTGCTTTTATTTCAAAAATTATATACGCATTTCAAACAAAAAAAGTCGTTGAAATATCTCTAAAAATGCATATAAAAAAAAATGCTAATTGACGCAATTATTCCTGGGTCGTCTCAACATGAGCCACCGTTACACATGTTTTGATGGGCTCACATCATGACATCTTCATGTTGAGTGTGGGTTGAATAGAGTCAGGTCGGTCTTTCGGTTACACAGTCACATTCTGTGACAACGTGTTTTTTATGGGCTCTTAAATGTGGCCATGTTGTTTTTTTATCATCCCAAAAATGGCTAATTTGAATGTGTAAATAGCACATAAATAGTTTTTATTATGTTTGTTGTCTGAATGGTGAACAAATGTGAATGGAACCCGTTTTAATGGTTGCCTGAGTAAAGGTCTATAAATTAAATGTTTGAATGAAACTCTGTGGATATTTATTACTACTGTATTTATTATAATTATTAAAGGAAAATAGATTTTTCATTTATTTCCCAGACTATCAATGAGAATTGAAAAGTCTCAAGTTTAACTAACTTATGACGATTTCTATAGAAATGTTTAATACTTTAAATTGTAATTTTGAGAAATCACTTCTATGATTTTTTCCAATTTCCCGCTTGAATGTTAAAAAAATACCCAATTAAAATTATAACAAAATTGGGGAAGAATTGTCTCGACTAAAATTGTCTAAGGGAAAATTTGTCTAAGGAACCATTGTCTCGGGAAAGTATTTTAACGGAGATAAATTATTTCAGGAAAGCATTGTACGAAGAAGCTTTGCTTTGGTAAATTATCTCGGTGAACACTTTCTGAGGGAAGAATGGCTTGTAACAGGATTCTTCCTCGAAATAACCCCGAAAAACATTTCTCCGAAGCCATTTCTGCAAGTGGACACTTCCCTGATTGGACATTTCCCCGAAATGGACATTTCCCCTAACGGCCACTTCCCCGAATGAACATTTCCCCAAAATGAGTACTTCCCTGAATGGACATTTCCCCGAACGGCCACTTCCCCGAATGAACATTTCCCGAAAATGGCAACATTCCCAAAATTAACCTTTCCCCGAAATGAACATTTTCACGTAATGGTCATTCGATTTCAAACGATGTCTTCTATCGATTTCTGCAATACAAAATGTTCTGGTCTTTTTTTTACCTTACCGCCCACTTTTCCCACCCACATTTCGTGTAAATGACTTTGGGGAAATGTAGAACGTCAACGGGTTAGCATTATCTCAGGAAATCATTTTCTAGCGGAAGAATTGTCTTTCTGTTGAATTGCCTCGAGAAATAATTGTTTCAGGGAAGCATTGGCTTTGGGTAAGCATTGTCTCAGTTAAAAACGATGTCCAGATAAGCTTTGTACTGGGGAAAAATTGTCTCGAAGAAACCTTGTCTCAGGAAATTGTTAGGGAAGAATTTGTCCGAGGAATAATTGTGCCAGAAAAGAAATTCTGGAGAAATCTTGACTAAGGGAAGAATTGTTCAAGATTTTATTGTCTCGAAATACAATTGCCTCAGCGATAAATTATACAATGAATCATTATCACAGGGAAGAATCATTCGGGGAAAAATAATTGTTTTAGGGAAGCATTGTCTCTGGGTAAGCATTGTCTCAGTTAAAAACGATGTCCAGAGAAGCTTTGTTTTGGGGAAAAATTGTCTCGAAGAAACTTTGTCTCAGGAATTTGTAAGGGAAGAATTTGTTCGAGGAATAATTGTGCAAGAAAAGAAATTCTGGAGAAATCTTGACTAAGGGAAGAATTGTACAAGATTTTATTGTCTCGAAATACAATTGCCTCAGCGATAAATTATACAATGCATCATTATCTCAGGGAATAATCATTCGGGGAAAAATAATTGTTTTAGGGAAGCATTGTCTCTGGGTAAGCATTGTCTCAGTTAAAAACTATGTCCAGAGAAGCTTTTTTTTTGGGAAAAATTTATCCCGAGGAATAATTTGTCAGGAAAGAATTTTCTGGGGAAATCATGTCTAAGCGAAGAATTGTTCAAGAAATTATTGTCTCGAAATACATTTGCCTCAGCGGTAAATTATACGATGAATTATTATCTTAGGGAAGAATCATTAAGGAAAGTAATGTCTGAGGAAAATATTGTCAGAGGAGAAAATTGGCTCGTGTAAGAAGGGTCTCCGGGAATTATTGTTCATGGAATCTGTTATCGGAAAATCATTTTCCGAGGATAAAATTGTTCGAAAAATCGTTGTTTCACAGAAGAATAGTACGGGGGAAGCATTGTCTCGGAGAATTTGTCTAAGGGAAGTATTGTTCGAGTATTCATTGTCTCCGGAAATAATTTCCATTTCCGATGCATCATTGTTTCAGCGAAAATCATTTAGGGAAGCATTGTCTCGTGGTATAATTGTCTAAGGAAATAACTGACCGAGTGGAAAATTGTCTTGAGAAAAAAAGGTGTCCGGAATTTATTCTGCGCGGAATCATTGTCTCAGGGAATTTTTGTGCGATGGAAAAATTGTCCGAAAAAGTATTGTTTTAAGATTGAATCGTACGGGAAAGCTTTGTCTCTGAGAAAATTGTTTAAGGGAAGAATTGTTCGAGGAAAATAATTTTTCAGTGGTAAAATATCCAAGGAATCATTGTTTTGGGAAAGAATCATTCGGAAAGGATTGTCTCGGAGAACACAAAAACAAGGGAATAATACTCTCCGATGAAATTTGATTCCGGAAAAAATGGTCTCGGGGAATTTTTGTTTAAGTGAATAATTGTTGGAGAAATCATTGTCCGAGGGGAAAATTGTCCGAGAAAGCATTGTTTCGGGGAAGAATCCAACGGGGAAGCTTTGTCTTTGGGAAAATGGGAAAATGTTCGAGAAATTCTTGTGACGGGAAAAATTTTCATCAGTGCTTAATTGTCCAAGGAATCATTGTTTCGGGAAAGAAAGATTTCGGGAAGCATTTTCGGGAAGCATGGAGAACAATTGTCTCCGGGAAGCATTGTCTAATGAAATAATTGCCCTAGGGAAAGAATAGCTTCCGGGCAATTTGTCTCTGGGAATAATGGTCTTGGGGAATTATTGTCGAAATGAAGAATAATTGTCCGTGGAATCAATGGCTTAGAAAGCACTGTCTCTGGCAAATTGGCTAAGGAAATAATTGTTCGAGAAATGATAGTGACGGGAAATAATTTCATCAGTGGTTAATTGACCAAGGAATCATTGTTTCGGGAAAGAAAGTTCCAGGAAGCATTGTATTGGAGAACAATTTTCTCCGGGAAGCATTTTCTAAGGAAATAATTGCCTTAGGAAAGAATAGCTCACGGGAAATTTCCCTCTGGGAATAATGTTCTTGGGGAATTATTGTCGAAATGAAGAATTGTCCGCGGAATAATTGCCTTAGGGAATAATTGTCTGAGAGGAAAATTTTCCGGGAAAGCATTTGCTTCTGGAAAGAATCTTTTTGAGAGACACTGACACGGAATAAATTGTCTCTGGGAAAATTTGTCACCGGGAGTAATTCTTCTATGAAATATCTTATGAAATAATCGAGATATAATCTCATTAGGGAAACATTGTCTGGGAAGCATTGAATAAGTGAAAAATTGACCGCAGAATCATTGTCTTGGAGAAGAATGTAGCGGAGAACTATTGAGTTGAGGAAAAATTATCTCAGCGAAAAATAGTCCTAGGAATTTATTCTTCTAAACCCATTAATGATAAAATGTACTTAATACTTTATGACGTCTTTTATTTAGCAAACCCCTAAATTTTTTTGTTTAACTTTCCTCTAAACTCCCAACCTGTTTAGAAACATTTTTTAAATTCAATGGAATTTGAAAAGAAAAAATTAAAAATGATCCTTATTTTTAATTTTTTCTTTTCAAATTCCAGAAACAGTTTTGTTTCATTTTGTACATCATTACCTACTGCTGCGACATCTCTCACTGAAACTGCTTCCTGTGTAGCGCTTTTTATTATTATTTTTATATAATATAAAAAAACGAAGGTGACCACATATCGCAGTAAATAAATGCATCAGGCGATCAATTCAAACGCAGCAGGACACAAACGCACGGATGCAAAACGCAGCCATGTGGTCTGCAGCATCAAAGGGTGCCAAAAAAATGCAAAGAATAAAACTAAAAAAATAAGGCAGTCAATAAGGATTACGGTGGCAACGGAGCAAATACCAAAAAAATTTCAGAGTGCTTTAATAAATTCTGAGCTTAATCCGCAAAAAGCAGTTGAATGAAAATATTTAAATCTTGCGAAGCATCAAATAAAATATTTTAAATTTTTACACAAAATTACCACTGCGGTGCACAGCATTAAAAATGCATGTTGACAAAATTATTTTCAACATTTTTATGAGTCTCACACTTGAGGCACACCAAAGGATGCAGCAGCACATATGGTAACAGCAGCAACCAGTCCACATGTCGAACACAGGAGGCAGGCACCTCTTTGCAGGACCCTTTGTAAATACTCTATTTCCAAGCAACCTGTCATTCATGTAGTTCACGCGCGCGTCATGTGGTGGTATTTTTTTGTTTTTATTACTATGTTTGTTGGCTGGTTACACAGAAGAAATCATGCTCGTAAAAATGCAAATTATGGCAACGCCAACACAACAGAAAAAATAGTGGTAGTACGAGGGAAATTACAAGCTGTTTTATTGAAACACTACAAAGTGTGAAAAACACGCACGAAATGTGTCAAAATATGAAAATTATGTGCGATAGGATTAAAAGGAAATCGTGTTGCTACGGATTTACAACATAACGGGTACTTTATGGGATTTTATGATAAAAAAAAACTGTTTTTCTGTTGAATTTATAATATTCCCTAGTAGAAAATAGGGTAGAACTGATCTAATCATGTTGTTCTTGACGTTATGAAATGGATAAAAATCATTGATCAGTTCCTGGTAATGTCAACTTTAATGTCAACTATAATTTCGCGGGAAACTATTCAATTTTGTTTTTTTTTATTGAATTTTATGATGTTTTTAATGTATTAATAATAATAATAAAAGTTTGGCGCTACAGTCCTGTATACAACTTCGGCCGATCTCTCTCACCATTTTGAGCTGTGCGTGTTATATTTGTACTCAAAGTGGTGGGACCTACCGTTTTATTGCCGAATCCGAACGGCAGGTGAGAGCTTTTCATAGGCAATGGTTTTACTCTCGTAGGTTTGCCATTTACTGACGAGAGGTAGCGCGGTATGGAAAAATGTTTCTATGAAAAGATGTTGTTAGCCCCAGTCCAGGCTTGAACCGGGGACCTTTCGGCTCGAAGTCCAACGCACAAACCACTGAGCTACCGCGGCTATTGAATGACAGAAATCGAATAGAAAAACAATGACAGTATAATTCCTACTAGAGATAGACGCGTTCCGTGCTTTTTTCGTGTCACGCCCTTTAATCTGAGCACCATCGCCTACTTTTTATTTTGTTTTTCATGGTTTACCCTTGCTTTCTTGGGTTCATGTACATTTCCCCGAAAGATATTTCCCCAAATCCATTTCCCCGAAGTGGACACTTCCCCGAATGGACATTTCCCCGAATGACATTTCCCCGATTGGACTTTTCCCCGAACGGCCATTTCCTCGAATAGACATTTCCCCGAAATGGACAATTCAATGGATATTTCTCCGAAATTAACACTGAAAAAGAGCTGGAAATGAAATTAAATATAAATAATTAGAATTTTTATATTTTCACAACGAAATTTAATTCTTCTTTAAGAATATTAAAAATGATGAAATTTATTTGTATGTTAAGAATAATATTAATTTTTAATGAAAATTTTATATTTTTTTTTACTCAAAATTTTAATTTTTTGAAATGTCCATTTCGGGGAAATGTCTATTTCGGGTAAGTGTCCATTTCGGGGATGTGACCATTTCGGGGAAATGTCCATTTCTGGGAAGTGACAATTTCGGGGAAGTGTCCATTTCGGGGAAGTGTCCATTTCGGCGAAGTGTACATTTCGGGGAAGTGTCCATTTCGGGGAAGTGAACATTTCGGGGAAATGGCCGTTCGGGGAAAAGTCCAATCGGGGAAAAGTCCATTCGGGTAAATGTCCACTTCGGGGAAATGGCCTGCTCCTGCTACGGCTCAATCGTACTCCTTGTGCCATGAAATTCAGTCGTCGGACTCGTGCCCGTTTGTGTCCGTGTTATAAGAAACAGACATGCGCCCATCTCTAATTCCTACCCTAGAAGCAATGGAGCTATGGTAAAGGCGAAGAACTAATCATTGCATCAGCAACATGGATTATCTGAGAGTGATAATGACTTTTCTAATATAATAGTAGAAATTTTATCTTTTGGGGAAGAAAATATCATGACCTGTTCTTATAACTAGTTGGGTTATGATAAGGAAAACAGCCAGCAGTTCCCTATCATGTCCCTGGAACTATTTCCACTAGGGTAGGCTAAATTTCTACTAGCCTTTGTTTCCGGGAGGGCTACCCTAGAAGAGTTCCAACTCTAGAGTCTAGACTCTGATTTGCCAACATCTAAAAAAAGCTCTTCCTATACGCCACTTTCACTCTGCAGAGACTGGCACACCTCCAAGAAACATGACCTTGAAAAAGCCTCTCCTCCGTCCGTTCGGAGGTGATATTATTCTCCACATTTTTTAGGACAACCAACATTCTGCACTTATTCCATTATCTCCACTGTTATGTCTTTTCTTATCAACCTACTCTCTGCCCTTATGAGATTATCTCAACTGTTCCGTCTTTTATTCTAGGCAAAACTAAAACAGTTGATGTTTGAAATCGTGATAGAAATAGTAATGAAGCCTGATAAGGACATATAATATCACATTGCTATTCTAAAAGTGATCATGACTTCTCTAATATCCAAGAAGAAATTTTCCTTTTTAGAGAAGACAATATCATGACCTGTTTTTATAACAGGTTGGGTTATGATAAGGAAAATAGTCAGCAGCTCCCTACCATGTCCCTGGAACTATTTTCACTAGGTTAGGCTAAATTTCTACTAGACCAGATTATAAATTATGCCATTTTTTACGGGAAGGCTACCCTAGAAGAGTTCCAACTCTAGAATCTGACTTGTCAACATCTTGAAAAAGCTCTTCCTATACGTATCACTCGGCAGAGAATGGCACACATCCGAGAATAAACATGGTCTCGAAAAAGCCTCTTATCCATCCATTCGGATGCGACATTATGCTCTACACTGAAAGGACATTTTTTACGACAACCAACTCTCTTCACTTATTCGATTATCTAAACTGTTATGTCTTTTCTTATCAACGAACTCTCTGCCCTTGTTTTGTCTTTTCTTCTAGGCAAGACTAAAACAGTTTAAGTTTAAACTATCCGTGATAGAAATAGGCCTGATAAGGACATATCATATCACATGACTAATCTGAGAGTGATCATGTCTTTTCTAACATCCTAGTGGTAATTGTCTCTTTTAGGGAAGAAAATATCATGACCTGTTCTTATAACTGGTTGGGTTATGATAAGGAAAACAGTAATCAGTTTCCTGTCATGTTGCTGGAACCATTTCAACCACCATCCGTTCGGAGAAAATTTCTGTTTTAGGGACGATAATAGCATGACCTGTTCTTGTAACAGTTGGGTTATGATAAGGAGAACAGTCATCAGTTCCCTGACATATCCCTGAAACCATTTCCACTAGGGTAGGCTTAATTTCTACTAGATCAGATTATAGGAAATATGTCTTTGTTTCCTGGAATGCTTCCTTAGAAAAGTTCCAACTTAGACTTGTCAACATCTAATAAAAGCTTTTGCTATACGCCACTATCTCACGGCAGATAATGGCAAATCTCCGAGATGAAACATGGCCTCTCAACCGTCCGTTTGGAGACGACATTATTCTCCACACTCAAAAGACATTTTTTACGACAACCAACTCTCTGCCCTTATTCGATTATTTCAACTGTTATGTCTTCTCTTATCATCAACTCTCTACTCTTATTTAATTATCTTAACCGCCTTTTCTTCTAGGCAAAATTAAATCAGTTGAAGTTTGAACTAACCGCTATAGAAATAGTAATTGGGTCATGATGAAAGTGCAAGGATAGGGACAGATCATTGAATTTGTTCAGTTATATGAAGAAATTATTCTTGATATGTTCATGTTTACCCTGATACGCAAGTTTTCTACTAGTGATAACCAGTGTAAAACTGTTTTAGTAGAATTTACTGGGTGTCTTTAATAAAAGTTCAACATATAAAATACATAAATACACAATTCAAATGGTGCAAAAAAGCCTAACCTAGGTCAACGTTTAATTTCTAAAGATCAACCACAATTAAGAAGTCAAGTGTAAATACAAATGCGGTTGAGTACTGACATTGTTTCTTGGTTTGTTAAGCAGTTTTGAACATACATTCATTTTTAATTAAAATAATAAACACATATACCTCACTTTTTGCTACCACATGCAGCTCATTGCCAAAGTGCAGGAAGGAAGAAGCCTTCTCTTGGTTGCGTTCTGAGCGAATTGTCTGATTGTCTGACTCCATGGGCGATTGTTCTCGAGTGTGAAAGTATTTAATTATAAACATTGGGGGGGCAGACAGTCGATGTAAAAAGCATATAAAAAAAGGAGTTTGAAAAAAAAAGACTCCAACTAAAGCGACAAGTCGCGACTTCTACCGTGTTACCACTTTGGACTGTTGCGTATCATCTCAGTTAACGTTCGTTCTCCGATTTTTTTGGTCTACTGTCTGCATGCAATTTGCTTAACTTGGCTTAAACGTGTTCACGTTCACTTGGCTTTTATGCCGCGGGACGGAACTTTACACGCTCTTCGGCGTAGAACTTGTGCCTGCCTGGCCGACTCAAGAGACTGTTTTGGCTCAGCATGTGGTTAAGCTGATCATAATTCTTGTTTGTCAGTCTGATGCTTTTGTCATTTTTGTTACTTTTTCAACTTGAGCCGTTGTGGTTCTTGTTATTCTTGCATTTGTTTGTGTGTTTTATTGCATTATTTAAAATATTTTTTGAAAAAAGTCCAACCACGTCAGACATACTGACTGGCAAGACCGTCACACTTGGACAACAGACGGATAGCAGTTCACAATTCGACAGTGAGACAGACAGTTGAACATTCAGTCGTTTGACTCCAACTGTGTCTCGTGGTTTTCTTTGCATTTCTTGATATTAACTAGTTATGTATCAATTTCTGTGCTTTTGTTGTTGTCATTTATTAATCTATCTTTGAGCCTATTATAAAAGTGAAATACAGTCGAGAGGTTTAGTATGGAAGAAGAATCCTAAATTGGTTCGTAAACTAAATATTCCGATTTTCAGATTTATACAATATTAGTTCTCTTATAACCAAAGTAGTGTCCAAGCTTTTGTCTATTCCCTGATTTTTCAATTCTCTATAACATGTCTTTCCTGCCATATAAGTATTACAAGTTATAGTAAAGTCGCGTCGTTACCTACTACTACGACGCGTCGGTAGTTAAAAAGTTGGACTACGAGCCGAAAGATCGCTGGTTCGAATCACCGTGACTGAAACATCATAAATAGAAAAATGTTTTTTTTTACAACGCTACCTCTCGGCAGATAATAGTAAACCCGCCGAGAGTAAACATGGCATTTGAAAAACTCTGACCCTGTCATTCTGATTCGTCATTCTCTAAGGCTAACTAAATCGGTTAAATATTCCAATATTCTATTGTCCAACATTTTGCATATTCCCTATAATACGTAACTAATACAAGTTATAGATTGACGAGATCTATGCGTCTTTACAAAGACTCTACGAAATCGAGAGGCTTAGAATAGAAAGCAATCCTAAATATGTTCGTCCGAACTTTTACATATTTTCTGTAATAAATATAAGTATTACAGCTCCTTCTGAGCCTATAACTGTGGAGCTATATAATCGTGGACCAATCCTAACTCAGAAACAAAGAAGTCTCAAATGTCTAGGGATGAAGTGTGTCGAGAAGAATTTTGGGAAGAATTTTTTGAGCATGTATTATCTCGTAGATGAATGGTCTTTGGGAAAAATGTCTAGAGAAAGAAATGTCTGGAAAGAATTCTCCATATCCTGCATATTTACTAATCTCTCTATGAGTCTTTACAAAGACTATACGAAATCGAGAGGCTTAGAGTAGAAAGCTATCCTAAATATGTTCGTCCGAACTTTTACATATTTTCTGTAATACATATAAGTATTGCAACTCCTTCTGATCCTATAACCGTGGAGTTATATAATCGTGGACCAATCCTAAATCGTTTACAAAAAAGTCTCCTAACGTTTACCAGTAATACATAAGTAATATTATTGTAAGTTCAAGTTTCTCGATTGAAACCAAATGATATCTATTCAATCAGGCTCACCATAATCGCTATCTATCAAAACCAACAAATTATCACCTCTCCATCATGGTATGTTTCGAACACACATCTTCCGAATGCTGGCATTCAAATCGCATAATAACCCGCTTTCAAAAACACAGTTTTTTTGTTATGCACACAGATTTATATTTTACCCCGTTGGAACATCAGAACCAAATCACTAAACGAAGCACTCATAATAGCTAAAAGGGATTGACCAACAGGCCAAACACTTGAAGAAGTTTTCGAGTTTGAGCCCCGAGCATATGTTTTCGGCATGTGTCCGTACTTTTTATTATATTCGTTGTTATACTGTGACAGCAGCTACTGTGCAGGACATAACTTGGATATACCCAAGATGATGGAGGTTTGGGAGGTAGTTAGGTGTAGCGCAACGCCTGGAGAGAAAAAAAGGACAGTTCAAGTGCTTTCCGGATAATGAATTTTCTATTATGCGTTAGAGAGATTTAAAAAGATTTCAGCAACAGCAGCAGCGGCGGCGGCAAGTATCCCACTCTCTCACTGTCTCATTGTGACGCATTCGTTCCACTTTTACAGGGTTAAGTGACTGACAACAGCAACAGCAATAACGGACAGGGGGGACACCAATGCATTGCATTGTCCTTGAGTGCTTGCAAAGCATTGTATGTATTTTAAAATTTCTTTTACGCTTTTAATTTGCACAAATAACAAAGTGGGCGTTTGGGTTGTAGAAGTTTTGTGTAAAAATACTAAGCCTTTTAAGCCTTTCATACAAATGAACCGGATGCGGAAATGCGGCCGTGAAGAGCATCAGTGTCGGTCGGCGGCTTGAAATAACAAACCGAACAAACTAAATGAGAGAACGTAACAAATACAAAATAAAGAACGAATGAATGAATGAACGAGCGTCGGCTAACGACAGGCGCTCAACACTTTTGCAAATTAAGGACATATCTTGGGAGGTAGGGTTGAAAAGTTTTTTTTTACGTAGCAACAGCAGTCAAAACAAAAAAAAAATAGTACAACAGCAGCATAGCTTTTATTATGGAATTATGTCAAATGTTTGGGTAATGGTTCGTATAAAACGAGTTCTACAGTCTTAAATCAATTAGTTAATTGATTAACAGCAACATGGGATCCTTGTGGTCAGTGGCTCTTTGGGATTTGGTTTGTGTACTTCTTTTTTTTTATTTAAATTATCCACTTTTTGTTATTCATTGACACCATAAATTCGCAGTCTTTCAGCAGTTAATGCTTTCAAAATGTTTGCATTTGTGGAGTGTGTTTTAAATAGGGATTTGTTTAAGTGCGACCAACACTGGTCTGCGGTGTAGTGAAAGGATTACGAGTAAAGTGGGTTCTATTTAAATTTGTTTTTGTTAATTTTATTTAATTTGGTGGTTTTTATGTGGTACAGTTAGATTTATATTTGAGTAATTGAGATGACATACGTTTATATACGTCCTTAGCATTTATAGGTATGATAAAAAAAAGAATTCCGGACAGTTCAGGGAAAAAAATTTACAGGGAAGAATACATTTTGAGAGCAGGGCTGTTCATCCTCGACGATACTTTCACGTGTAATCCGCTCAAAATTCATCCGAAACAATTTTGCTCGGGCACAATTCTTGCCTTAAATCAATTGTTCCCCGATATAATTCTTCAACGTGACAATTGATTCACGCAAAATTATTTATATGCCAATTATTCCCCGAAATAATTAATTCCTTCTCGAGAAAAACCCTTCCACGATAAAATAGATCCCCATATTGCTTTGGGAAAGAGTTTTTTGGGGATGAACGGTGTCGAGAAGTATTTTGGTGCAGTATTAATTGAGGAAGTATTATTAGGAAGTATTAAGTAGCCGCGGTATCTCAAGGGTTAGTGCGTTGGACTGCGAGTCGAAAGGTCCCCGGTTCAAGCCTGGACTAGGCTAACAACATCTTTTCATAGAAACATTTTTCTATACCGCGCTACCTCTCGTCAGTAAATGGCAAACCTAAGAGAGTAAAACCATTGCCTATGAAAAGCTCTCATCCGCCGTTCGGATTCGGCAATAAACTGTAGGTCTCACCACTTTGAGTACAAATATAACACGCACAGCTCAAAATGGTGAGAGAGCTCAGCCGAAGTTCTGTACAGGACTGTAGCGCCAAACTATTAATATATATAGTATTATCTTGAGGATGATTGGTCTTAGTCAAAATTTTCTAGAGAAAGAAAAACCGGGAAAGAATTTTCCATATCCTGCATATTTCGACCTACTGTTACTTTGTGAAGTATCTATGTGGGGGATATTATTAATTTAGTGAATTATTCTCAGGACTTTTTCAGGGGCTCAGGGGTTGTCCCTATTCATGCAATGCAATGTTGTTCGTGGAAGGGATGGTAGGTTAAAGAAAGGAATAATAATAATAATAGTTTGGTCTTTGGTCCCATAAGTACTTAGGCCGAGCTCTCACACTACTTTGAGCTGTGAGTGTTATATTTATACTCAAAGTGGTGGGACCTATAGTTTATTACCGAATCCGAACGGCGAGTGTGAGCTTTTCTTAGGCAATTCTTTATTCTCGTAGGTTTGTCATTTATTGCATCGATTCCCCAGTAGAACGAGAGAACACGAACTTGAGAACATGACCAGGTGGAATCAGGCCGTGAATTTCCCTCACACGCATACCGTTGTAATACCTATAAATCTGGTTTACACACTCAACTGTCCTTCGCCATGAGAACCAAAAGATGACGTTTATTTCGAGAAAAAAAGCTGATTTTAAGAAAATATCGACTCTTATATCTGTAGGGTTTGTGAGGAAGAGATAAAACAGATAAAGGGAGATTGTGCCACAAACGTGCGACAGAAGAACGAATTTTCCCTGTAATGCGAGGTTCTGTTGAAAGCCTAGTGAACTGTAAAGGGGTAGGCATCGATTCCCGAGTTGAACGAGAGAACACGAACTGGAGAACATGACCTGGTGGAATAAGGCCGTGAATTTCCCTCACACACATACCGTTGTAATACCTATAAAACTGGTTTACACACTCAACTGTCCTTCGCCATGAGAACCAAAAGATGACGAAATATTAATAAGTATATCGTACGTTGTCGTATTCGGTCCAGGAACTCAAAGGTTTCCATTGTAGAAACGTGTCTATTTAGTTGAAGTTTTCAGTTAGGGGATATGTCCATTTTGGGGAATCGTTTATTTCGAGAAAAAAGCTGATTTCAAGAAAATATCGACTCTTATATCTGTAGCCGCGGTAGCTCAGTGGTTAGTGCGTTGGACTGCGAGTCGAAAGGTCCCCGGTTCAAGCCTGGACTGGGACTAACAACATCTTTTCATAGAAACATTTTTCTATACCGCGCTACCTCTCGTCAGTAAATGGCAAACCTACGAGAGTAAAACATTGCCTATGAAAAGCTCTCACCCGCCGTTTGGATTCGGCAATAAACTGTAGGTCCCACCACTTTGAGTACAAATATAACACGCACAGCTCAAAATGGTGAGAGAGCTCGGCCGAAGTTCTGTACAGGACTGTAGCGCCAAACTATTATTATTATTACATCTGTAGGGTTTGTGAGGAAGAGATGAAGAAGCACTGACACTATATATAGTACTGTCCTGCTTTTTCCAGAGAGCGAAAAAATGTTATTTTGGGTTTTACTTTATTTCGACACAGAATCAAATGGGACGAATTTCAACTGTTAAGAACTTAGGAAGTTCGATAAAAATAGAAATTGTCAATCTCACTTATAAGTACCAGTATTCGTCATAATTTATTAGATATCGGTGTTGGTTTTTTATAAAAGAACAATTTTTGAATAATAGTCATGTGTTTTATGTTTTATTTCGATTTTAGGATACTGTACATTGCGGGAAAAGAGTCATTTTGAAAATATACTGCTTCTCCAAATTGTCGTCTTTGGAGGAATGTCTATTTCAGAGAAGGCTCTATTGCTGCGAATTGTACATTTCGGGTATGTGGGTATTTAAGGCACACATGCATACGGGAAAGTATTAAGTCTGAGTAGTAGAATTTGTCCATGTCATAATCTGATCATCATGATCGGATAATGGAAATGTTTACGTGGTGGATATCTATATGGGGATATCTACTAGGGTTATTTGGGTTTAAATGACGTCAAAAATATCGAAAGCGCGTGCTTATATTCTCTGTATTACAAATTCCAATAGCTTTTAAAATTAATAGGCACAATTATATGACCCATTTCCAAAGATTATTTGACTATAATACCTGATTATTTAAATATTTCACTGTTGTTAAGTTCCCACAACGGAAATGATTCGATTTTAAATTAATGCTTGCATTTCATTCTTATCTAATTGCTTACTGCAATGTTAAACTTTGGGAAGAGACCACAATAAAGCTTTAATACCCTACCAACAAAAGCCGCCACTTAACTTATGCACATGTTGATAGGTTCTTTGAAGCTACACGACGAATCAACCTTCAACATCCGGATTACAAATTATACAAAAAAGATTAAAAAATACAGCGATACAAAAGAGAGAAAATGAAAACAAATCAAACTTTTTGAATGAAACGGCATATTATGCATTCGAAATTTTCAAAACTTCGACTGTTTTTATGAATTAAAAAAATGGTACACAAATGGCTTTCAATTAATCACTGCTATAGAAGCAAATTAATGTAGACGGGAATTTATTGATTTTGTATTGGATTGGGTTTTTTTTTATGCAGATGAGCAGCCGCATAATCATTTGATTTAAGACTTTGCGGGTGTCGCGACGGTGTCAAGTTGCTGATTTATGTATGATGAAGGTGCTGCCGGTGCTGGTTAGACTCATTTGTCATAAAAATGTTTTATTTTTTTCGATTTATTTATAGAGTGTCAAAATATTTAAGAATCTCTTATTAGTTATAGTGGCCGCATAATTTATTTAATTAACGTATACTTTATAAACAGTGTATCAAATTATGATTCCTCTCTCTTTCTGCTCTTTTCAGTTTTGTTCGACTTCGTTCCACTTCATCACCCTGTCTCTCCCCTCCAGCAACTGAACAACAACTTAAAGCCTCCCAACACCTCAACCTTCGACAAACTGTAGCTTCGGCTCTCTTCGTCTCTACAAAATGATGGACCGCATTCCATCATTATCGCTCTCTGGCATCTCGCTTGCGCATCCACTCTCACTATCGTCGTCGTCGTCCAGTCAACAGCTGCAGAGTCATCTCTCCAGTTCCGGCTCCGGTTCCAGTTCGGTTTCCTCATCAACAGGCCTTGGCAGCGGCAACGGCAACAGCAGCTCACACTTGAGCCAACTCTCGGCAGCAGCGGCGGCAGCTGCAGCTCATCACCAACAGCAACAGCATCTTCATCACCATCATCACCAACACCATCTGCAGCAACAACAGCATCAGCATAATCACAATCATCATCAGTTGGCGCTAAATTCGCTCAGCAGTCTGCAGAGTCTACACACGGCGGCGACGGCAACAGCCGCTAGCGCCTCAACGTCGACGTCAACGCCTACGCATCACTCACCCACCAGCAGCACATCACTACTGCATCAGCATCACGTCTCAGCAGCGCTGCATCAGTCGAACTTGCATCACACGAACCACTCGTCGCCGCATCATTCGACGCTGCACTCCGCGAACAGTCTGCTCAGTGGTTCCGGCAGCTCCAGTGGCGGCATCACCCATTCGCACAACTCACAGTTGGCGCATTCATCGCACTTGCATTCGGCCTCGGTTGCCGCAGCGCAGCAGCAACAACATCATCATCTGTCGTCTGCCAACGCACATACGGCGACTTCCGTTTCCGGCGCCGGCTCAACAGCATCATCGTCCTCGTCAGCAGTCATGGCGGCCGCAGCGGCGCATATGCACCATAATTCGCAGTCATCGCCGATGTCAAATCTGCATCAGAACATGGGCAGCCTCATGAATAGCGGCAGCAGTGCCAGGTAATTATTTATTGTAGTCCTTTCTCTTTGGTTCATTCTACGATCCACCACACATCGAAGTCATTGTTCGGCATGGTAATTGGAAAATCCTTTGTTGACACTCAAACAGATTGACAATTAACTAGGCTGCAATTGTTTGTGGCATTACATCAGGCTGCCTTGTTTCGGGCAACGTATATTATTAGTGGTTATGAATGGGCCACCAGTATTGTAGTGGACATGTATTGTAGTGCCTCGCTGTACTATAGAGAATATCAACCATTTTCTATCAAAACGCAGGTTTTAGACCGTCAGTTCAAAATTGGAATTCTGTAGGTTCTCAATGAACATCACAGAATATGTGAGTCCTTGTTTCAAAACTAATTAAAGATGGTGTAGCGTTTTTCTCTTACGATTTATATGAAGGTGTTCAGTAAGAATTGTGATGAGTGGTGATCTAACAGTGAAGCATTTCATCATTTCTGGAGTTCCGTTCTATCCCTGTCCCTATTTTTAGGTTATATCACTGACCATATGTCATGAACTTTAACCCAGCACTTTCCATTGCGAGGTTGGTCAGGAGCATCAAAACTCTGGACGGAATACAAGAATGTGCGATATATCATGCTAAACCTCTATTCTTGTTCTTGAACACCGAAGAACCATTAGGTATCGATCCAGTTTTTTCAGTAGTACAATGCTTGGGGGATATACAATGCCTAATTCCGCAGGTCATCTATTTTTCCGATCGAATCCAGTTAACTGTTGCGCAGTTCACTAGTCTCTCAACAGAACAACCCATTACAGTTTTGGGGAACAATCGATATTTTGTATATTGAAAAATTCAACACAAACATCCAACTCCATCACTCCACACTCCTTTTAACCCTAATCTTTCCTACGATAAACACTGTTCTTTGAAAAGCATCTTCTGAGCGTTGCTAAATTTATATTTGTTCCTTCATTTACAGCGATGTCTTCTTCAGTCTGATGATACAAAATACAACGAAACGTCAAAACGAAGAACATATTAAAAGACCGATGAATGCATTCATGGTCTGGTCCAGATTACAGCGTCGAAAAATTGCGCAAGAAAATCCAAAAATGCATAACTCCGAAATATCAAAACGGTTAGGTGAGTGAAAACAAAAGAAAAAATTAAAAAAAAAAACAAAAACATTCGTAACTTAAGTAAACACGTATAATTGCCCCGACCAAATTAAAACTTCCCAAACAATGCACTCACTTCAGAAATATGTGTGGGCTTTTAATGCGAAAACAAAAATCTATTCATCCATATGGCTTTCAAACAATGCCAAACTTGTGCTAAACAAAACCGTCCAGAATTCAACAGTTTGGAAACAATTACGAGGGTGCCAGAAAATATGCACATACAAAGAGACTCGCTGCTACCCATTTTGGGGAGGTTGCTGTTGTAATGATTGGTGAAAAAGCCCTGCAAACAAATATTTATGAAAAAAATATCAACAATTTAATAGCCTTTCAATAGTGTTGCTAGCAATACGTGACCCTCGCACTTTGACCTTTGTTTGATTGAGATTATTACGTTGCAGTATGTTGAGGGTAAATAATGATGGTGCTCAATGTGGATCGAATTATTTGTGTGCAATGTTTGCTAATACCATTTAAGAACGTTTATAATGCCTGATTTCATAGGAATTCTAAGAGATTTTTGCTGTAGGGGTCAAAAGGCTTTGTTTCAGAGCCTTTGTTTAGAGGCTCGTTAATTGCTTGAGAGCCCTTAAAGTTTACTTGTGGGGCCAAGTGTGGAATATGTAGGAATTGTTTGAGTTGGAGAACATATAAGGTTAACACAGATACACAGAACTTATATCATGAAATGGATTTATGAAATTCTTGAATCTTTCAGTTATCTGGAAAACAATCATGACTTAAATAATTTATAAATTTTTCACCGATAACACTTGAGTGACTTCATTGACAAATCTCAGAAACTTTAGTAAATCATTAAAGTCACATCTTCACCATTTTTTATAATTCAAATTATAAAAAATTAACTTTTAATTATATCCGTACATGCCATATTCTCATCCTTTCAACTCCATTCATTATTATTACTTAAAAACAATAGAATTTGCACTCTTCTAATTTGTTTGTCTCCATTGTTTTTATTTATCATGAATGAATGAAGGATTTTTTCTCGCTCAACTGCTAAACAATTCATTCGTTATTAATTATTATTACTGTTTGTTTCTTTGTGTTTTCATCAACATCATCATCAGTTAAATCATCTTGTTGTTCAACAGGCGGAAGAAACTTCCATCGTTATTGTTGTGGCGGGTGGAGTATTAAAAGGGTATGGCTCGTATATTCTACTTTGCGTAATTAAAAGCTATTAATTGAATGCTTCACTCGTCGAGCCCTTAAAAAAAATATATATATAACGGAACGTTGCGTCAGAGTGTCGTCTGGGATTGTTAACCCTTACACGTGATTGACATTAAGACTGATGTTGTTGGCGTTAACAGTAGAATTTTTAATTAGTTTGGAAGTGGAGCGTTAGCAAAAGAGAAATGGATACAGAACAAAAAAATAAAAAATCTATGAATTGGTGTTCAATACGAGAATGAAAAGTCTGAATTGCAATCGAATGAAAAAACAGGCAAAGAACAATAAATAAAAAGTGTAACTTGGATTGTAAAAAGAACAAAAAAACGGGTAGAGGAGAATACGGATGAGATAATGAGGAGATAAAGTTGTGAAGAGGATAATGAAATAGAGAAAGGTTAAGGAAAGAATAAGGAATGGATAAGGAAAAGGTGAGAAAAGGATACTGAAAAGATGATGAAGGGAAAAGTTGAGGAGAGGATAAGGAAATAGAGAAAAGTTCAGAAAAAGTTAATAAAAGGATAAGAAAAGAATAAGGAAAAGATAAGGAAAGGCTAAGAAAAAGTTAGAGAAAGAAAAAGGAAAGGATAAGGAAAGGATAAGGAAATGATAAGGAAAGGAAAGGATAAGGAAATGATAAGGAAAAGATAATGAAAGGATAAGGAAAGGATAAGGAAAGGATAAGGAAAGGATAAGGAAAGGATAAGGAAATGATAAGGAAAGGATAAGGAAAGGATAAGGAAAGAATAAGGAAAGAATAAGGAAAGGATAAGGAAAGGATAAGGAATGGATAGGGAATGGATATGGACAGGATAAGGAAAGGATAAGGAAAGTATGAGGAACGGATAAGAAAAGGATAAGGAAAGGATAAGGAAAGGTTAAGGAAAGAATAAGGAAAAGATAAGGAAAGAATAAAGAAAGGATAAAGAAAGGATAAGGAAATGATAAGGAACGGATAAGGAACGGATAAGGAACGGATAAGGAATAGATAAGGAAAGGATAAGGAAAGGATAAGGAAAGGATAAGGAAAGGATAAGGAAAGGATAAGGAAAGGATAAGGAAAGGATAAGGAAAGGATAAGAAAAGGATAAGGAAAGGATAAGGAAAGGATAAGGAAAGGATAAGGAAAGGATAAGGAAAGGATAAGGAAAGGATAAGGAAAGGATAAGGAAAGGATAAGGAAAGGATAAGGAAAGGATAAGGAAAGGATAAGGAAAGGATAAGGAAAGGATAAGGAAAGGATAAGGAAAGGATAAGGAAAGGATAAGGAAAGGATAAGGAAAGGATAAGGAAAGGATAAGGAAAGGATAAGGAAAGGATAAGGAAAGGATAAGGAAAGGATAAGGAAAGGATAAGGAACAGATAAGGAATAGATAAGGAAAGGATAAGTAATATATAAGGAAATGATAAAGAATAGATAAGGAAAAGATAAGGAAAGGATAAGGAAAGGATAAGTAATATATAAGGAAATGATAAAGAATAGATAAGTAAAGGATAAAGTAAGGATAAGGCAAGGAAAAGGAAAGAATGAAAAAAGATAAAGATAAAGAACGGAATGGAATGGACAATGTAAAGGATAAGGAAAGGATAAGTATTGGATAATGAAAGAATAATAAACGGATAAGGAAAGGGTAAGGAAAGGGTAAGGAAAGGATAAGGAAAGGATAAGGAAAGGATAGGGAAAGGATAATGATAAAGAAATGAATAGAAAGAACAAGGAAAGAATAAGGAAAGAATAAAGAAAGGTAACGGATATGGATAAGGTCATGATAATGAAAGGATAAGAATGAGTAAAGAATAAAATGAGGATACGGTTTGGAGAGGGTCGTAAAGGATAAGCAAGAAGGAGAGAATAAGAAATGAGTATAAGGATGAGAGTAAGGAATGAGGAATAGATAATGAATGGAAAATGAATGGATAAGGAAAAGATAAGGTATGTATAATGAAAGGTTAAGGAATAGATAAGACAGTATTAGAAAAAGTTAAAGAAACAATAAGGATAGAGAGACGATAAAAAAATAATGCGAAATGTAAATAATAAGATCAGGATTAGAAAGTATTAGAAATGGACCAACAGAAAAAATGTAAAATGCATTGCTGATAAAGCTAAGAAAACAGAGCTTTACGCAATAAACTTTTAACCTTTGACCCTCTTTGAACAATACGCCAGCAACATGCCATTCCTTACACCTCAACTCACAGGCACAAACAAAAGAGAAAAACTCAGTAACATTTTACAAAGAAAGATGCACAAAATGTTGACAACAGCAAGAAAAGAATTGTAAGCAAACAACAAAAAAGGAAAATATATATTCTTATATTTTTTAGCTTTCTAAAAGTTTTTTTTTGTACTGCTGCTCAACGACTCGTTGACAAAACAAATGTTGTTGAATAGACTGCAACTGACAGCAAATATTATACCGTCAATTGACATAATGGATTTTTGCAACAACAACTACAAGCAATATAACAACTACTACAATATGCACTCATACAACAATAATAATGAAAAATAGAAAATTGAAATTTGAAATTTGAAAACAACTTGACATTTTTTTCTCATGCGCAGCCAATTCACTGGTTGTTTTTTACCATTTTTCTTCACATTTGTGCGAAAGGTAAAAGTTTTTGTTTGTGTATTAGAAAAATGCAGAAGAATCCAAATAGAAAAAAAAAAGAAAATCAACGCATTGTTAAACATTTTTCAATATTTTGCTACCCACTTTACAAAAAAACACAAAACCCTACAAAATTCGACTGCTCTTCAGTCATCGATTTTCAGTGTTGCCACAATATTGTTAGACTGCAGCACCACATATGCGCGTGCACAGTGTTGCCAACACGTTTTGCACTTTCACCCGTACGTCATCATGAAGTACATATCAATGTTACGGAAGTTTCACAGAATCAAAGTTTTAAATTGAATTGAAGTTGTTTTCGAAATTAAAAGGGCGTGAGGGTGTTTTTCGCATATCTACCGGTCTGTCATTTTGTACTGCTGTATGTCTGTCTGGCTTTCGTTCCTTCTCACTGGCTGTCTGTTTATCTGTCTGTCTCTCTGTAGTTCTGTCTGTTTGTCTGCCATTTGAAACTGATTAGGAAATTAAATAATTTTAATCTGCCGACATTATCTACCGCAGGCGCACATTTTGTCGGTTTCCTTTTTTTTCCTACTATTGTCTGCTGTCACCCTCGACGTATTTTATGCGATGGCATAAAACACTCCATAATAACGTTATGTTATTACGTTATTATGGTTTCACGTGATTTTGTAGAGTGTTCGTTAGAGATTTGATGTTGAACAATGGGACACACTCACGGTACTGGTACCAAATAATTTTAATTTGGTTTCGTTTCCAATTACGAAAAATTAGAATTATTTTATTTCACACGATAACTCTGAAAATAACAGGTATTGAAATTAGGTTTAAACTATTACCGAAAATTAGAAAATTTTTCTTTTTAGAATTGTTTAATTAAAATTTCCGTTTTTTACTTAGTGAAAAATTGAATTTTTAGCATAAAATTGAGCTTTTATTGAAAAATTGAATTTTTAGTGAAAAATTGAAATTTTAGGGAAAAATTGAATTTTTAGTGAAAAATTGAATTTTTAGTGAAAAATTGAATTTTTAGTGAAAAATTGAATTTTTAGTGCAAAATTGAAAGTTCAGTGAAAAATTGAATTTTTAGTGAAAAATTGAATTTTTAGTGAAAAATTGAATTTTTAGTGAAAAATTGAATTTTTAGTGAAAAATTGAATTTTTAGTGAAAAATTGAATTTTTAGTGAAAAATTGAATTTTTAGTGAAAAATTGAATTTTTAGTGAAAAATTGAATTTTTATTGAAAAATTTAATTTTTATTGAAAAATTTAATTTTTATTAAAAAATTTAATTTTTAGTGATAAATTTAATTTTTAGTGAAAAATTTAATTTTTAGTGAAAAATTGATTTTTTAGTGAAAATTTGATTTTTTAGTGAAAAATTGATTTTTTAGTGAAAAATTGAATTTTTAGTGAAAAATTGAATTTTTAGTGAAAAATTGAATTTTTAGTGAAAAATTGAATTTTTAGTGAAAAATTGAATTTTTAGTGAAAAATTGAATTTTTAGTGAAAAATTGAATTTTTAGTGAAAAATTGAATTTTTAGTGAAAAATTGAATTTTTAGTGAAAAAAAGAATTTTCAGTGAAAAATTTAATCTAGTGAAAAATTGAAATTTTAGTGAAAAGTTGTATTTTTTAGTGAAAATTTGAATTTTTAGTGAAAATTTGAATTTTTAGTGAAAATTTGAATTTTGAGTGAAAATTTGAATTTTTAGTGAAAAATTTAATTTGTAGTGAAAAATTGATTTTTTAGTTTAAATTTATTTTTTAGTGAAAATTTGAATTTTTAGTGAAAATTTGAATTTTTATTGAAAAATTTAATTTTTAGTGAAAAATTGAATTTTAAGTGGTAAATATATTCTTTACTCTTTACAAAAACAATTTCAAATCACTATTTCCCAAACATTATTGTCTCCCCACCAGAAAACAAAAACTCCTCAACCTAATCTTTATATCTATTGTGACAGCTTCTTGAAATGTCAAACTCAATCCATGCAATGAGGATAATTGAAAAACTTACCAAACAACTCAAAAACGTAAGTGTGGGTGGCAACACTGGCCCTAATACCGTTAGTTCTAACAGACTATCAGCTATTTTGACAGTCAATTCGAGAAAAGACAGACAGACATACCAGAAATGATTGGCAAGAAAAGTTGTTGCTAATGCAAAGGATTTGTATTGTTATGCTAAAGAGAGTGTCCTTATGAGATTTCTTTATAAATGCAATTGACAATGAGTACGAGTCAAAGCACCAACTAACATGTGCGAGAAAGAGATGTACTTAGTGACAGAGGAGAACAAAAATCTCTGTGAAGCTCTTTAAATTCTGTGTGACATGTTGCTGTTGGCGTTGCCACGTGTCAATGTGTAAACAATTGATAAAAATTAAATTAAAACGTTGCCCGATTTGAGAAGACATACGTTGGATTAGCTGCTGGTGTGTGATGTGACTGCGACTATTTCAGTCGCACCACAAAATGAGTTGGCGTAATTCGGCAAAAAGAGGGCAACCCTTCCAATAAGTGTTGCGTTGTTTTGCGATAGTTTTGCGTTGTCACTTAAAGCTCGTTACGTGGCGTCTTGTGGCGCGTGTTGTGCTTCGTTCGCATCATTGCGTCACGTCGTGTGTCACCTATTGTTTGACAGTGCTTGTCAGTTGTTTGACAGCTCGTGTCAATTGCGTATGTGGCGGTGGCTCGCGAATTATGCTAAGTAAGGGCATTATTTTGTCAACTGGTAGTCTTTTGATTGCAAGTTGATTAGTTTTATTTGTTTGTTTTGCATTATTCAAAATAGTAATGTTGAATGTGAAGATTTGTAGATTTTTTAATATAATTTTGTCAATTTTATGAAATTTTGAAATTACTTTAAAATATAATTATTATACAAAATTATTGTTAAAATATTTTCGAAAACTTTTTAATATTTAAATTAATATAATAAATATTTATATAAAAATAATAACAAATACGCTAAATGAAAACAAAAATATTAAATATTTAAATATTTTATATGCTTTATTCAATGACTACATCAAAAACTGTCAAAATGACTGCTCCAGTGCCTTGAAAATCAGCTGTTAGCATTGCCAGTACAAAAAAAACATATGTTTTTTATTTTTTTTTTCAGAAAAATAAAAAAAATATACATTGTGACATAAAACGTGAAGGGTGTGTGCTTCCGTTGAAAGTGTTGCGCACACCCCCTTCTCCCCGCACCCACTACTCTATTTTTAATACTAAAAAGTACTGTCTATAGAGTGGCAAAAAGGAGTGTCAAACCTTGAGTGACTTTATCAGCACATATAAATCTTTGAATGACATTTAATACAAAATTTAGTTGGCCTCAAAATAAAGCATTGTATGCTATAAAAAAAATAATCAACAGCCATTTAAAAGCAACCACTTTTCAATACTCACACTCTTCAAAGTTTCCACTGTTTAAAATATCAAATTCCATTTGTATTTCTGCCATCTAAATTTATAAAACTTCCCTTTTTTTATTCCCCACATAATTAAATTTGTGGCATTCATTAAAACGTTAACATTTTGCACATGTGATATCTTACAATCGCGTGCTCACGTGTCCATACTATATTTAACCATTTTTTTGTAATTTAAATTCATTCAACAATTAAAATATTTTTCCCAGCGGGGCTACGTCGATACTTTTTCGAAAATGTTTATATTGGAATTTGGATTGAATTTATTGTGGATTTATATACACGGATAGAAAAGATTTGTTTGAATATGTTTGAATTTAATTAAAAAGTAATACGAAATTACCATACATGTATTAGGAATGAAGTGTAATTAAATTATAATCGAAATTGAATTTATTTTTGTTCGCGTGTAAACATTATTATATTGTCCAGCAGAATCTGTCAAATTTACTATAAATATGTTACAATACCAACTTAAAATTTTAATTGCATTTGAATAAACTTTTTTTTGGCAATTTATTTGGTTAAAACTATGTTTCGAAACACAGAAAATGCTAATCAAATCTAAATACAACGTATGTTCGCAACGCTCGTCTTAATTCGATAATTTATCGACTGACGAAGTTGGCAACGTTGTGCAGGATTTTCTACCTACACCATCTTTTGCCATCGTTTGAACATATCGATGTTTATAAACAAACAAAAAAGAAATTGGATATAAATAAATGTATTCTTGCAACATTCTTCTTGTATACGAAGTTGGCACTCGTTGAGCAGAATTTTCTACATACATCTCTTTTGTCGTCGTTTGAAGTATGTATAGGGTAATTTTAAACATACTGATGTTTGAAAACAACGGCATTTTCTGCGTACGTGTTTTTTGTTGTTCGTTGAGAAAACGTGTTCGCGTCGGTATTAATTTAGTTATTTGTAAATTAAATAAATATATAAATAGTGTTACTAAAAGTACAAATAGTAACAGAGTATTATATAAGGCAGTATATAATTTCTGAAACTAATGTGAAAAAACCACAAAAAATCTGTGTTTCGATTTTCAAACAGAATTTGGCATTTTTTTTTTTTGATGTTTAAAAAACCTCCGTGAATTCCTTGCCTACGCTATGTGCTGTACTGAGATCAACCAAATATAAAGCGAGCCTGGATCGTCTGGTTTAGCGTCTGCTGGTGCAATTGTGCATTCATTCATGTGAGTCACTTGTACTTGCAGTTTTAAACGAATTATTTATTTATGCATTTAAAAATTTGTATATGAATTCAATTATAATAAATTCCCACTGTGCATGTTTAAAGATTTTTAATAAAAAAAACAACATTTTATTTTGATTTTATTTTCATGATTTCTTTCCAAAAATATTTAAATATGTTTCTGTGCCAACATACTACTTTTTGAACTGAAACAACTGATATGTTTCACTGGAAACATATTTATATTCAGGTCGTTCAAAATCATGTTTTATTTTAAACATATTTATGTTTCGATTCAAATATTTAATTTATTTGGATGTAGTTATTATTATGTTTCCATTAGAACATACTCCATTTTAAGGGGCAACACTAAAATGTTTCCGGGATATTATAATGTAAGTCAGAGCTCATTACAACACTGTTCAAGTCTCAATACAACCCTGTTTACAAATGATTTATCAGTCAATTATATATTATATTTACATAAAATTCCAAACATACATGTTAATGCCTGCAAAATTATGTTTGGGAGAGCCCTTTTTTTGCAGCGTGTATGGGTGACTTTTTTACAAATAGGAAAATTTGACTGGCAATCTCGCCAACTATTATGATATTTTGGTTGCGAATTGTACTTATGCAAAGGAAATCCAGTAAGGAAGGTTAGGTCACATGCGAAATTATGAAGTAGGGAAATTGTGATAATTGATGTGATGAAGTTAGTAAGAATTTTGAAAGTTATAGTCGGTCTAAGACGACTATAAATACCCTACACATATGCGATAATGTGTGCGGTTACCATTTAAAGTGATGTATAGGTGATGTATATAGGTCACCAAGGTATACGAAACCTGAAAATAACTACAAACTTGCATCGCTGAAAAATGTCCATTCATTTGATACCCATTTTTACAAATGGGTAGGGAACCACAACATTATTTTTATGTATTTGAGCATGAAGTCAATGTATATTTGACCAAAAAAAGTTTACTTAAGCACGTATACAGTAAAATTGATCTGCAGATGTACATTTTATATGAGGTATTTGAATATAAGTGGTCAGATCACAGGTCTCAATGGACCGATCTCGTCAATTTTTTCGCACATACATCGTATATAAATAATATATATGATTAGTTTCATTTATCTAACTCTTCAATTTTTTAAGTAATTGAACAACAAAAAAACTGTTTTTTTTAGCAAATTTTGGTCTTCGTCTGGATGATTTATAAGCAATAGATCTTTTTCACTTCAAATGTTCGCAAGAAGTTAGAGTGCAATGTTACTTGAGTTTCAATATTAAAATTTTAAGGACTTAAATGTAAAAAAAAAACAATAATTAATATGTGGTCTAGCCTACGGACTGGCTGAATCTACGCACCTTTCCCCTACATTGTTGTTTTTTTTTTGTTACGATGTGAACGAAAAACCAGTTGGGAAGGTTAGATCACATGTGAAATTTTAAAGTAGGTGTAATTATGATAGTTAGGATTATCAAAATTATAGTCGGTCTAAGCCGACTATAAATACCCTACACATATGTGTGGTTACCATTCAAAGTGATATATAGGTCACCAGGGTATACGAATCCTGAAAATAACTACAAACATTCAATCGCTGAAGAATTTCCATTCATTTGATACCCATATTTACAAATGGGTAGGTGTACCGAATTTCGATTTTTTTTTTGTGAACCACAAGTCTTTTTGCCGGAAAACATTATTATAATGTATTTGAGCATGATATCAATATATATTTGACCAAAAAAGTTTACCTAAGCACGTATACATAAAAATTGATCTTTATATGTACATTTTATATGAGGTATTTGAACATAAGTGGTCGGATCATTGGTCACAATGGACGGATTTTTTCGCACATACAGCGTAGGTATATTAGTAATCTAAGTTATAAGTTTCATTTATCTAGCTCTTCAATTTTAAAAGTAGTAGGGATTTCAACAGACGGACAGACAGACAGACGGACAGACGGACGGACGGACAGACGGACAGACAGATAGACGGACAGACAGACAGACGGACAGACAGACAGACGGACAGACGGACAGACAGACAGACGGACAGACGGACGGACAGGACATCGACATTTCAACAGACGGACAGACAGACAGACAGACAGACACACGGACAGACGGACAGACAGACGGACAGACAGACGGACATCGCTAAATCGACTCAGGAGGTCATGCTGATCAAGAATATATATACTTTTCCATACCGGAGATGCTTCCTTCTGGGTGTTACAAACGGCGTACCAAACTGAATATACCCTTTCACTCTTAGTGTAGGGTATAAAAATAAGACTCACCAATAATTTGCAGACAATGAATCAGACAAGATGGCGACCTCTTTTTATGTGTGTTTTTTATTAATTTCGAATATCAACATTGCTTTTAATTTCTTTTTAATTAAGAAACTATGACTTTTTCGATTAATATATCACATACATTTAACACTTATTGAACAAATTTTATACATTTACTATTTTTTTCACTGCGCAATTTTTTTGTTGAACTTCAACACAACACATTTTTCTAACAACTACATGCACTTTTATTTTCACTTTTCTCACATTTTGTAGCCAATTAAACAATAAATAAACACTTTATATTATTATTTTATACATTGCACTTCAATTTAAAACAATTAGAACATTAGAAAACAACACCAAATCGACACAATTATTAATTACGCATTAAAACATCACGCGACATCAGCACACTTTAAAATAAAAAGAAGAATGATGAAATTCTTTGCAAATTGAACAACAAAGAATGACGCCAAATGCATGAGAAGGAGAGCGCACGCATCCACAGTGTTGTCTTTAACACCTTCTCATTTTTTTGCAATTGTTTTTGTGGAGAGGTAGGGAGAGGTGAGCATGGTGTGAGAATGCATTTTGTTGCTGGCGCTGTTGAGACAAAGAAATGCAAGAAAAATAGCGGGACATAACAATTATTTGTAAATAGAGAGACACAAAGAAGAAATCGTTTAAATTCAAATTTAAAATTTTACAGCAGCTATTAGTTTAGTTGTATTTTATTGACTTTTTTTTTATAGTTTTAATAATAAAAAAATATAGAGTATTAAATAAGTGATTTACAAAGTTAATAAAAATTACATTTTTAAAATATTTTTTAGCATTTTTCAGCTTTTTTATTGTTTCTACTTCTATTACTAAATATTATTTAATAAATATCCTATTAATATAATAAATCTGTTTGTTCGTTTGTACGTTTGTACGTTTGTACGTTTGTACGTTTGTACGTTTGTACGTTTGTACGTTTGTTCCGCTTCTTCGTCTGAACGGCTGATCCGATTTCCATGAAATTTTTACCACAGATGCGGTATGGTCTGGAAGGAATGATAGGCTATATATGGGCGGGATTGGACAAAGAGGCGTGGCACCTCCCATACAACCTAAACTTTCAATGCGATATAACTCGGCACTTTCACCACCTACGAACATGAAACAAAAAACTCAAATACAAAAAAAAAATTAAAAACAAAAAAGCAAAAGCACAAAACAAAACAAAAGCAAAAATACAAAAACAAAAGCAATCACGTTTGTTCCGCTTCTCCGTCTAAACGGCTGATCCGATTGTCTTGAAATTTTTAACACAGATGCGGTATGGTCTGGAAGGAATGATAGGCTATATATGGGCGGGATTGGACAAAGAGGCGTGGCACCTCCCATACAATCTAAACTTTCAATACGATATAACTCGGCACTTTCACCAGCTACGAACATGAAACAAAAAACTCAAATACAAAAAAAAAAAAAATAAAAAAAAAGCAAAAGCACAAAACAAAACAAAAGCAAATATACAAAAACAAAAGCAATCACGTTTGTTCCGCTTCTCCGTCTAAACGGCTGATCCGATTGTCTTGAAATTTTTACCAAAGATGCGGTATGGTCTGGAAGGAATGATAGGCTATATATGGGCGGGATTGGACAAAGAGGCGTGGCACCTCCCATACAACCTAAACTTTCAATACGATATAACTCGGCACTTTCACAAGCTACGAACATGAAACAAAAAACTTAAATACAAAAAAAAAAATTAAAAACAAAAAAGCAAAACCACAAAACAAAAGCAAAAATACAAAAACAAAAGCAATCACGTTTGTTCCGCTTCTCCGTCTACACGGCTGATCCGATTTTCTTGAAATTTTTACCACAGATGCGGTATGGTCTGGAAGGAATGATAGGCTATATATGGGCGGGATTGGACAAAGAGGCGTGGCACCTCCCATGCAACCTAAACACGATATAACTCGGCACTTTCATCAGCTACGAACATGAAACAAAAAACTCAAATACAAAAAAAAAATTTAAAAACAAAAAAGCAAAAGCACAACACAAAACAAAACAAAAGCAAAAATTCAAAAACAAAACCAATCACATAAAACCACAATCCAAACTATATGAAAAACAAAAAAAGGAAAGAAAAAGAAAAACAAACTCACCACACTAAAACTAACCAAACTAAAACTCACCACATTAAAATTCACCACACTAAAACTCACCACACTAAAACTCACCACACTTAAACTCACCACACAAAAATTCAACACACTAAAACTCACCACACCAAAACTCACCACACTAAAACTCACCACACTAAAACTCACCACACTAAAACTCCCCACACAAAAACTCACCACACTAAAACTCACCACACTAAAACTCACCACACTAAAACTCACCACACTTAAACTCACTACACTAAAACTCACCACACTTAAACTCACCACACAAAAATTCAACACACTAAAATTCACCACACTAAAACCCACCACACTAAAATTTTACCACACTAAAACTCACCACACTAAAAGTCACCACACTAAAACTCACCACACTAAAATTTCACCACATTAAAACTTACCACACTAAAACTCACCACACTAAAACTCACTACACTCCAATGTCGCCACAGTAAAACTCACCGCACTAAAATTCACAACACTAAAACTCACCACACTTAAACTCACCATACCAAAACTCACCACACTAAAACTTACCACACTTAAACTCACCACACTAAAACTCACCACACTAAAACTCACTCACAAAAATTCAACACACTAAAATTCACCACACTTAAACTCACCACACTAAAATTTCACCACACTAAAACTCACCACACTAAAACTCACTACACTAAAATTTCACCACATTAAAATTCACCACTTTTAAACTCACCACATTAAAACTCACTACACTCAAATTTCGATACACTTAAACTCACCACACTAAAACTCACCGCACTAAAATTCACCACACTAAAACCCACCACACTATAATTATCCACACTAGAACTCACCACCCTAAAATTCACTACACTAAAACTCACCACACTAAAATTCATCTCATTAAAATTCATCACACTAAAACTCACCACAATAAAATTCACCACACTAAAACTCGCTACACTAAAACACGCCACACTAAAACACGACACATTAAAATTCACCGCACTAAAACCCACCACACTATAATTGACCACACTAAAACTCACCACACTTAAAAACACCACACTTAAATTTACCACACTCAAATTCACCACACTAAAACTCACCACACTAAAACTCACCACACTAAAACTCACCAAACTAAAACTCAACACACCAAAACTAACCACAATTAAACTCACCACTCCAAAATTCACCACATCTAAACTCACCACACCGAAACTTACTACATGGAAGATTTCTACTGGGAATAATTCTGCGGAGAAGCGCAGTCTGAGAAAAAATTGTCTTTGAGAAAAGTTGTTTTGGCGAAGAATTATTTGGTTACCACATTTATAAAACCAATAAAAAAATTTCAACAGCTAATCACGGGCCCCTCATATAAATAATAAAATGTTTTTTTATATTAATAAAATCGCTCCATATCTTTGAATTCAGAAAATCTTGGCACGAGTCGTGCACGGGTCCAGCTAGTTATAAATATTATTTAAATATATCAATGTTCACAATTCTATTAACGGACGTTTATTTACAATGAGTAAAAAAGTTGTAAAGTTCGTTAGAAACATTTTACAATTACCTTTTTGATAAATTAAACTTAGCGCACTCATGATTGTTGCTTTCTCCTTCACTCTTTCTATACCTATGCCACTCCATTTATTACCCACATAATGAACTTTTGTGGCATTCATTATAAACGTCAAACTTTTGCACTTGACGATTTGTTACGTTCGCGTACTCACGCCAGCTCATAATTCATTTATTCATTATTTCATTATTCAAATTCATTACACAATTCAAACAGAAAAATAATAAATAAAACAAAACAAAGCGAAATAAACAAAAATTAAATAAAAAATGGCGGCGCGAATTTCGCTTTTCCCAGTTTTATTATATACATGATGAGCTCCATGATGTTTGGAGTGGAGTCCTTAATGAATGGCTACAAGGAGTGTGCTTCAGCGGAGTTTTTTTTTTGTTTGTTCCTTGTTGACGTTGCTGTTGTTTTTGTGATTGTTATTATACTCTGTGCAACTGTCATTAATTACTGTCTGGGATTTTTATTTTGTTGTTTGTTCGCCAACGCAAACATGAATGAATGAAAAAAAAAACCAATGACAAAAAAGAGGAAATTCTATTTTTGTTACTAATGAACGAAGTGTGCGCCGCACTGCCTAAAGAGTCCTCAAAGTTGTATGGCGTACAATAGAAAAAAAGTTTAAAAATTATTTTATTTCACTTTTTTTCTTGGTTTGGGCTTGGCTTTTGTTAAGGTTACCTCAATAATTAAGCAACATTTTTCATTTGTTTTGTGAAAAGTTTTGTTGTGTTGTGTTGCGGCTGAAAAGCAGCTATGGCGAGAACACACAGTTGAATGACTGTGGTGAGGAAAACCTTTTCAGAATAGTTAGCTCTTTGTTTTTAGTTTTAAAATTGTACAGGAAAAAAATAAAATTAGTAAAATATTAATTTTCATTAAAAATTAAAATTTTATATTAAAAGTAAAAATTCAATTTTTCACTAAAAATTCAATTTTTCACTAAAATTCAATTTTTCACTAAAAATTCAATTTTTCACTAAAAATTTAATTTTTCACTAAAAATTCAATTTTGCACTAAAAATTAAATTTTTCATTAAAAATTCAATTTTTCACTAAAAATTCTATTTTGCACTAAAATTCAATATTTCACTAAAAATTAAATTTTTCACTAAAAATTAAATTGCTCACTAAAAATTCTATTTTTCACTAAAATTCAATTTTTCAATAAAAATTCAATTTCTCACTGAAAATTCAATTTTTCACTAAAATTTAATTTTTCACTAAAAATTCAATTTCTCACTAAAAATTCAATTTCTCACTAAAAATTCAATTTTTCACTAAAATTCAATTTTTTTTACTAAAATTCAATTTTTCACTTAAATTCAATTTATCACTAAAAATTCAATTTCTCACTAAAATTCAATTTCTCACTAAAAATTCAATTTCTTACTAAAATTAAATTTTTCTCAAAAAATCCAATTTTTCTCAAAAATTCCATTTTTCACTAAAATTTAATTTTTTACTCAAATTCAATTTTTCACTAAAAATTCAATTTTTCACTAAAAATTCAATTTTTCACTAAAAATTAATTTTTTCACTAAAAATTCAATTTATCACTCAAATTCAATTTCTCAATAAAAATTTTATTTCTCACTAAAAATTCAATTTTTCTCTAAAAAATTCAATTTTTCACTAAAAATTCTATTTTGCACTAAAAATTAAATTTTTCACTAAAATTAAATTTTTCACTAAAATTCAATTTTTCACTAAAAATTCAATTTTTCACTAAAATTCAATTTTTCACTAAAATTTAATTTTTCACTAAAATTTAATTTTTCACTAAAATTCAATTTTTCACTAAAATTCAAATTTTCACTAAAATTCAATTTTTCACTAAAATTTAATTTTTCACTAAAATTTAATTTTTCACTAAAATTCAATTTTTCACTAAAATTCAAATTTTCACTAAAATTAAATTTTTTACTAAAAATTCAATTTCTCACTACAAATTCAATTTCTCACTAAAAATTCAATTTCTCACTAAAAATTCAAATTTTCAATAAAAATTCAATTTTTCACTTAAAATTCAAATTTTCACTATTAATCAATTTATCACTAAAAATTCAATTTTTCACTAAAAATTCAATTTTTCACTAAAAATTCAATTTTTCACTAAAAATTCAATTTTTCACTTTCAATTTCAAATTCAATTTCTCACTAAAAATTCAATTTTTCACTAAAAATTCAATTTTTCACTAAAAATTCAAATTTTCAATAAAAATTCAATTTTTCACTTAAAATTCAAATTTTCACTATTAATCAATTTATCACTAAAAATTCAATTTTTCACTAAAAATTCAATTTTTCACTAAAAATTCAATTTTTCACTAAAAATTCAATTTTTCTCTAAAAATTCAATTTTTCACTAAAAATTCTATTTTGCACTAAAAATTCAATTTTTCTCTAAAAATTCAATTTTTCACTAAAATTCAATTTTTCACTAAAATTTAATTTTTCACTAAAATTTAATTTTTCACTAAAATTCAATTTTTCACTAAAATTCAAATTTTCACTAAAATTAAATTTTTTACTAAAAATTCAATTTCTCACTACAAATTCAATTTCTCACTAAAAATTCAATTTCTCACTAAAAATTCAATTTCTCACTAAAAATTCAATTTTTCTCTACAAATTCAATTTTTCACTAAAAATTATATTTCTCACTAAAAATTCAAATTTTCACTAAAATTCAGATTTTCACTAAAATTCAATTTTTCACTAAAAAATCAATTTTTCACTAAAATTAAATTATTCACCAAAAATTCAATTTCTTACTAAAAATTATATTTTTCACTAAAAATTCAAATTTTCAATAAAAATTCAATTTCTCACTAAAAATTCAATTGTTCACTAAAATTCAATTTTTCACTAAAAAATCAATTTTTCACTAAAATTAAATTATTCACTAAAAATTAAATTTCTTACTAAAAATTCAATTTCTCACTAAAAATTCAATTTTTCGCTAAAAATTTAATTTTTCACTAAAAATTCAATTTTTAACTAAAAATTCAATTTTTCACTAAAAGTTCTATTTTGCACTAAAAATTCAATTTTCCAATAAAATTCAGTTTTTCACTAAAATTCAAAATTTCACTAAAAATTAAATTTTTCACTAAAAATTCAATTTTTCACTCAAAAATCAATTTTTCATTAAAAATTCAATTTCTCACTAAAAATTCAAATTAAAATTTTTAATAAATATTAAAAAATACGAAAAAAGCATTTTAATTATTTATTTTATGATTTCTTTCCTCCTTTAATTTTGCATAATTTCGATTTTCTTTCATTTTCGATTATTTCAATTCAATGAACTTCAATAATGACAGTTCGTGCGGGACAAAGTATTGAAATAACAAGTAAAGAAAAAAAAATCGAAATCAAATGCAAAAATCCACGTAAGCAGTAATTAAAATGCGAATCAAAAAATATAAAAACACCTGTCAATTGCACAGCGGGGTTGCCAACGTTTAACAACGCCCTCGTGCATTTAGACAGTCTGTCATGTCAGTCAACCCCTCATTAAACACAGCGCCATCTAGTGCCAGGCAGCCAGCTACCTTTGCGCAAAATTGATTTCAATACAAAAATCAATTTCCATAGAAATTCGAACTAATCAATTGTTTTTGAAATAAATTTTCGTTTTCTATTGTTGTACAATAGCAAGTACAACCAGAAAAAAAATAGATTTCTACAAGGATGTAATTTTCTCTCTCTCTTTCTCTAATTCTATACCTTTAATGACAGAAGTATCCTTGATAATACCGACTCTAAACAGTCTTGTTTTTGTTGCTTTTATATTCTCAAACAAAAATAGAGCTTTCTACAACAATAAAACAATACTTAAATACAACAACAAATATCTGGCATCTCTCTTGTAATGTAGTCCCCAAAAAGGATATCAATGCAAGGTTTTTCTTTTCTCTTGATTACAATCATCCGTTTAGATTGATTTTGCTTGAGTTTTGTGTTTTGTATTTTTCTTCTGTTGTTATTCCAATGTTTTCTGCGAATGTTCAAATCATTTCGAAACCCTTTTTTTTTGTTTGGTTGAAGCGCTCACCCTTGTTGGAAAGTCCTGCAAAGGACATGTCAGGTTGGTAGCTGCTGTAAGGTGATGAAAAAGCAGGTTAAGCCGTAACGAATTGAAGCTATATTTACAAAGGAATTAAGAGGAAATTAAGGGTAGATGAAATGAAGGAAAAACAAGAAGAAACAGAATTATTGTAAACATATATTGTTCCAAAAATGTTAACAAGGGTTTGCAAATCTTAAAAATAACTGCAAATTTGTAATCGTGAGACAATTTCCTTTTAATTGAGTACCCATAATAAAAATAGGGAATTTACGATTCAAAAATGTTATTTTCTGCAAATGCAACAGGACCTAACTTGAATTAAAAATAGAGGTCTCTATTTTCGACTGCCTCTCGTTACATACAAAACAAAAAAAAAAATTTTTTATTTTTCATAATTCCTAAAAATGTATCAAATATAAGTATAGACGTTCGTGAGTTCGACCGTTTTTAAAAATCGTAAATAATTTAAATATGTTCGGAAATAATTTTCTTATAGCAACTTTTGGTCATCAAAATAACCACTTATTCTATAACTCCTAAAATTCTGGTTAGACAACTTCACAAATGCATTTTAAACCCACTTCAAGACTATCATTTTATTTCAAGACATTACTGTCGCCGACTCTATGCTTGCAAATCAAATGAATGTGTTGCTCACGACAACAACGCACAAGTGTAGTGTCAAAACGAAACACAAACTACACGTAGTTGTAGTGAAGAGGTCCCTAATGATGTGCAATAAAAATTACTTAATACTTAAATGACACTGAGTACTGCATTTTACATTTTTTTAATATTCTTACTCTACATTCACTGAGCTTGTTGCATTATCAGCGACAGTAGTGTCATCTGGTTTTGTTTTTCAAAACGTTGTATGTTTTCAAAAAAAAAATGTCTTAACACTACTTGACACCAATGAAACAAATACTGCAGTGAAGTAAAGTCGCTATAGAGCAAAATCACTATAATACTGTAAACTGCCATTGCAAAATGCACTCAATACTGTAGAGTGCAGTAGTGCATATTTTGCAGAGGGAACTTCAAATACATTTGTGCAGATGCATTGGGCAGAATGTATATTGAAATTTTTAAAAAAATTGCAGGTAGACTCGAGGTTTTGACTGTCAATTTGTTTCAAGACTAAATCATCCTGTATTTTTGTATATATAAATGTTTGTATGTATGTATATCGTATGATACATTCAATAGGAAACACTTAAAACAACATCAACAAAATAAAATTCTCCAAAATGTGCATTGAAAAGCTGGTGAATCTGCCGTAGTTTTATTTAGAAGACTAGCTGGACCCGTGCACGACTCGTGCAAAGATTTTGTGAATGCAAGGATATGGATCAATTTTATTAATATAAAAAACATTTTTAATATTTATATCAGAGACCCGTGCTTCGCAGTGGACGTTTTTTATTGGTTTTATAAATGTAGTAACCAAAATAAAACTAATTCTCCGCTAAAACAACTTTTCTCATAGACAATTCTTTCTCAGACTGTTCTCCCGTAGAATTCTTTCCCGTAGAATTCTTCCCCGTAGAGTTTTTCCCAGTAGAAGTTTTGGTGTGGTGAGATTTGGTGTGATGAGTTTAGGTGTGGTGAATTTTGGTGTGGTGAGTTTTAATGTGGTCTGTTTTAGTGTGATGAATTTTAGTGTGGGGAGTTTAAGTGTAGTGAATCTTATTGTGGTGATTTTTAGTGTGTTGAATTTGAGTGTGGTAAGTTTTTAGTGTGGTGAATTTTAGTGTGGTAAATTTTGGTGTGGTGAGTTTTAGTGTGGTGAGTTTTAGTGTGGTGAGTTTTAGTGTGGTGAATTTTATTTGGTGAGTTTTAGTGTTGCGAATTTGATTGTGGTGAATTTTAGTGTGGTGACTTTTAGAATGGTAAATTTTAGTGTGGTTGATTTTGTTTTTTCTTTTGCTTTTGTGTTTTTGCGTTTCTTTTTGTGTTTGTGTTTTTGCTTTTGTATTTTTTTTTTATTTGAGTTTTTTGTTTCATCTTCTTAGCTTGTGTATGTGCCGAGTTACGTCGTTTTGGAAGTTTAGGTTGTATGGGAGGTGTCACGCCTTTTTGTCCAATACCGCCCATATATAGCCTATGACATCTTCCGGACTCCATAGTATCCGTGGTTTAGACGTGATGCTGGAACAAACAGACCGACCGACAGACAGACCGACTGACAGACGGACCAAGAGTTTTATATATATAGATAATATAATAATAGTTTGTCACTACAGTCCTGTTCAGAACTTCGGTCGAGCTCTCTCACAATTTAGAGCTGTGCGTGTTATATTTGTACTCATATTGGTGGGACCTACAGTTTATTGCCGAATTCGAACGGCGGGTGAGAGCTTTTCATAGGCAATGTTTTACTCTCGTAGGTTTGCCATTTACTGCCGAGAGGTATCGTTTCTATGAAAAGATGTTGTTAGCCCCAGTCCAGGCTTGAATCGGGGACCTTTCGCAGTCCAACGCACTAACCATTGAGCTACCGCGGCTATATATATATATTTTCATAAAAATGGATACACATAAAAAATATATTTAATTATTTTACAAAAAAATAAATATTTTATCCACAAATAGCAACACAATAACATCATAAAAAATAAATATTCGACCAGAAACAAAATTTATGACATTTTTCAGGAATATTTCCGGCATAATTCCGGCAAACATACATATAAATGAAATATTTTCGGAAGTGTATAAACAGTTTGTCAAATTTTGTGGAATTTATTGGCAGATTCATGGCATATTTGGGGGTACGGGCAGAAAACAGACAGCTTGTGGTCAAACTCCACAATTGTCTGTTTGAAATATGTCGAAATATTGTTTCTAAACTGTCTCGACCCTCCCAAAAATGTTGTCTGGTGTAACCACTATGGCCAACTATGGCTCCAAGCGGGGCACAATAGACCTTATTAGGTCGCAGTGCATTAACCCCAATACAAAAATAATAATAGTAAAAAGGAACCGATGAACCGAATAGGCAAGCACGCGTTGCGATGAACCAATGTAAATTTAGATCTGTACAATAGTACCTGTAATACTGTGTAGTGAATTTAAAACTGTGTAAAATATTAATTTAAATAGGGAATGAGTTTTATGGACATGTACATTAAATGACATTGGTTTCGATTTAAAAGCATTCTAAATTCTTAAAAAATTTGGGGGGAGGGAGTTTCGCCCCAAAGGCAAATCCTCCCTCTTCTATCCTACATTTTTGTAATTGTATACTGTTTTTTCATAATTGAATTAATTCAGACTTTTTTTTTACAAGACATCTTTGAAAAGGTTTTGACTAACTAATCCATCTATGTCTACTAGTCTTGTGGGTGAGTTGTGATATCATGCCGTTTTTTGATACCTAAGAAAAAAAACATCTGGCATCCAGACAAATTGTACTTAGTTACTTTTTTGATAGCTAAGAACATAATGTTTGAATATCTAGAAGACTCAGTTACTTTCAACAGACAGACATGCACACGAACAATCAGATGGAGACCTCGTAAACAAGCATACGAGCTAATATTAAAGAGAAAGAAAGATTGATCAAAACAACAGCAGATACATGAACACGTGTTCCTTTTGCGAAGAATACAGCAACAATTTTGCGTGTTCTTTTTGATTTTTAATAATCAATAAATTAACTACTGAAAATCCAGTAGAATAAAGTTTGTTTACTTTTTTGATAACTAAGTAATTTGCTTTCTTAATATTCAGATGACAAATTCTTGAATTTTCGTAGTATATTCTTGATATTAGTCAAATTCTACTATTTATCTTTCTAACCGAATTCTTCTCGAGTTTTTTCCCTCCGTGTATATATAAACTTTACTTTTTTGTTACCTGTAATACATATTTCAATAATTCGGCATTGATCTCGGGATTCTTTTCCAAACACGGGTTTGTAAAAAATGCTTCGTGAGGGAGTATTTATTTAGAATTGTGCTCTCTAGTAAAACTTTTAATTTTCATTGAAACTTTTTATATTAAAATCATAAAAACTATTCTAAACTATTCTCATTTTCTATTTTATATTGTTCTTCATATATAACATATTTCCCACATACTTCAACAAAACTGTCAAATTATATTTTATTCTACACATTATTATTGTTGTTATTCCTCAAAACATTTGCAACATGCCGCAACATTTCCTAAACCACATCCTTGACAAAGTCTTTGTCACACTTGTCATCACTCAAAATTATAGTAGAGAACTTTTGCTGTTGCACATTCTCAACATGTCTTCATTAATTTTAAACATGCTCCACATATATAAATCCTTGTCACATTGTTCAGGCAGCAGATCCTTGTTACCTGTCGTTCCTTCATTCAGTCATTCATATGCTATGCCATTAATATTGTCTTGGGCGCACAAACAAAAACATATCCTTGTATAATATGTAGATGATATATTCTTGCATTATGTATGTTTCTATATTTCAATTTACATGTCATATAATGTAAGTAAATCTTGTTGCCATTCATATATCCTGCCAAATGTTCTTGTTGACGACGGCAACATATTTCTTGCTTTGTATTGTCATTTGCTGTATGCCTCATACTTGTGTCACATTGTCGTCTCTGGAGCCACCCACTCAACAGTCATCCACTTAGTCACCCATTTCACTTGTTTGTCATCCTCGTGGACGTGCGGACGCGCAGGAGTGCGCTCGGCACTCTGACAACGCGCGTCCTTGCGCTCCTCTGTGCGCATTGTCTATAACTTTGTGCTCATGTGTGTGTTTGTCTGTCTGTCTTTGGCTGTGTGTTAGTTACTACATTATTTGACTTTTTTACTTTTTATATTCAGTCCTTTGTTTCATTGGTTTGTCTTTACAGTGAGTATTTTACAGTGAGTCCTTGTCTATTCATATCATTGGAATGCTTTTCAGCATTTGTTTCTCATAGAGAATTTTGTCACAAAGTGGGTTGTTTATTGTGTAGCATTTTCACCACTTTTTTTGTCGGTTGTAAGTTGTTGTCATTGGTTACCCATATTTGAAGTATTTTACGCGAAGTGGCGGTATTTGTGGTTTATTCATATAACTCTATCAAACTGTGAAAATCTATCAAACTTTATAAAACTTGGAAATATTTGTATAAATCAAAAGGTTAACAGACACTTCATAAAATCAGAATAACTTGAGAGAAAAATTATTATTATTAAATAGTCGTAATAGTCCGGGTACCAGGGTTCCCAGGCAAATGAAAGTCCGGGGTATATGTCGTATTATTCAATTTCTAATGCAATTCTTTTTTACCACATCCAAAGAACGCATCAGTTGGGGCAACCGTCTTTTTTTGGCAACCGATTTAATTAGTTCGCACATCTAATGAATACAATTAACAGAACCAATTTGTAGATAGAAACAAAATGGGAAGAACTCTGTAGAATAGTATGTCTCTTGTTGAAGAAAGTATATTTGGGCATGAAAACCCCAAACAGTAAGAACAAGCCCTAAAACTATTCCAAAATCCAAATTTTGTTTTACACGTGACAGGCGTTGTCCACAACACAAATAAAAACCAGTTGGGAAGGTTAGGTCACATGGGAAATTTTAAAGAAGGTGTTATTATGATAGTTAGGATTATCAAAATTATAGTCGGTCTAAGCCGACTATAAATACCCTACACATATGTGTGGTTACCGTTGAAAGTGGTATATAGGTCACCAGGGTATACGGATCCTAAATAACTACAAAATTTCAAACGCTGAAGAATTTCTATTCATTTGATACCCATATTTACAAATTTCGATTATTTTTTTTTTGGGAACCAAAAGTCGTTTCGCGGGAAAACATTATCTTCATGTATTTCAGCATGAAGTCAATATATATTTGATTAAAAAAGTTTACCTAAGCACGTATACAGTAAATTTTTTAAATGTAAATGTAAATTTTATATGAGGTATTTGAACATAAGTGGTCGGTTCTCAGGTCACAATAGACCGAACTTCTTGTTCAGACAGCTTAGATATATAAGTAATCTAAATCTACAGTTTCATTGCTCTAGCTCTTCTACTGTTTCTGTAATCATGATTTCAACAGACAGACAGAGGGACAGACATACAGACGGACATAGCTCAGGAGGTCATGCTGATCAAGAATATATATACTTTTCCATACCGGAGATGCTTCCTTCTGGGTTTTACATACGGCGTACCAAACTGAATATACCCTTTCACTCTTAGTGTAGGGTATAAAAACGAGTGAAAGCTTGTGCGACTGATGTTGGTTGCTACAACCTAATGTTATATAAGTTAGTCGATATAACCAACTATCTGTTGAGTCAACTAAATATTGGTTATGTCTCATTTTCAATTTAGTTGACGTAGCAATGGAAAAAAAATGTAAATGGATTAAAACTTTGTTTCACCAATCAATGTTGCAGTTGCTTCAACAAATAGTTGGTTACGCTTCATGCTATGGTTTACCACAAATGAATTTTAGTTGAGGCTGACTACATTTGGTAGATGCAAATGAATATTCGTTGAAACAACTACAAGCCAAGTAATCATTTTATGTGATGGGGCTTTACGAAAAAGCAAATTGGGATGCGTTAAATGATTTTTTCCGCAACTTTAATTGGAAATTGTGTTTCGCAGATAGAGACATAAATGCCGCAGCCTTAATGGTACAAAATATTATTTTATTGGGTATGCGGTCCTTCATACCTTCTAAAAAGATTAGCATTACACCCAAGGACCACTCTTGGTTTAATGAGACTTGCAGGATTGCAGTCAGGTCGAAAGAGGAAGCCTTTCAGCATTGGCGTTCTAATAAGAATGCTGTTACTGAAAGACTTCGCATATAGGCTAGGAATCGCTGTAATGCCGTGATCGCGCGTGAAAAGTTTCTACACGAACAAAACGCGCGCAAAAAGGTCCTACTCTACCATAGAGGTAGTAAAAATGTCTGGTCATTTGTTAAAAGGGTGAAGAATCAGACGACATCGTCTACTCCAACCCTTGTTATGAATGGCCAGACCTTCACTGACCCGGTTGATAAAGCTAATATCTTGGCAGAATTATTTGCAAATAATTCAACGCTCCCAGTTAGTAATCAACCACTGCCGTCGTCGGTTTTATTTCTTCTGCAATGCCGGAGATACATTTTCGAACTCGGGCAGTTAAAAAGGTTTTAGCAAATCTCAATATTAACAAAGCCTCCGGGCCAGATGGCATATCTGCCCATGTGTTGAAGAAGTGTGCGTCAACGCTGACTTGTCCATTGTGTAACCTTTTCAACATCTTCTCACGACAGGAGTTTTTCCATCATGTTGGAAGGTTGCCAATGTTCAGCCGAAAAAGGACGAAACTTCGAACCCTGCTAATTACCGACCCATTGCAATATGCTCTGCGCTATCCAAGGTAATGGAAAGCGTAATAAACTTCCACCTTGTGAACTATCTGGAGCGAAACGAATTACTTAGTGACCGGCAATATGGTTTCCGTAGGACCAGATCCACCGGTGACTTGATGGCGGTCCTCTCCGAAAAGTGGAATAATTGTATTCGCCTTTTCGGGGAGAGTAAGGTGGTTGCTCTTGATATTTCCAAGGCTTTTGATCGAGTGTGGCATGATGCCCTCGTATCAAAACTTATTGCATATGGTATCGGTAATTCTTTTACTCGATGGATATCGAGTTTTCTCCAGGGTCGTTCAATACGAGTTGCGATGGATGGTGTTTTCTCAGAACAACATTTCATCAATTCTGGAGTTCCGCAGGGTTCCGTCCTATCCCCGTCCCTATTTCTGGTACTTATCAATGACCTTCTGTCATTGACTCAGAACCCAATTCATTCCTTTGCAGATGACAGTAACATTTGTCATTCATATTCGTTCAACAAGCGCCCAAACTCTTTGGAGATTGAGAGTAAAAGACGCACTATGAATGACACACTCAGCAATGACCTTAAATCAATCTTCGAGTGTGGTCTTGCTAATAGAGTTGATTTTAATGCAAGCAAGACCCAATGTTGTCTTTTATCTCACAAAAGAATGGATTCACCCCTTCCTCCCCTCAATATGGACTCTGTCGATATTGCGCAGTCAGCTGCTCTTGACGTTCTGGGCATATCAATTCAGTGTGACCTCCGTTGGAATGATCACATATTTGATGTGTCGAAAGAACTGCAAAGTGCCTGGGTTTTCTGAAACGGTGTAAGACATACTTCACTCCCGCTGACTTGCGCATTGTCTACACAACCTATATTCGGCCTAAGATGGAATACAATTCGCACATATGGGCAGGGGCTTCAAAATCTTCTTTGGAGTTCCTGGATCGAATCCAACAACGTGCAATATATTTAATAGGGGATGAAAATATTTCATCCTCTATTGGTTCTCTTGAGCACCGAAGGACCGTAGGGTGTGTCAGCCTGTTTTATAGGTATTACAATGGTGTGTTCCAGGGAAATACATAGCCTGATTCCACCAGGTCGTGTATTCTCTCGTTCTACTCAGGCATCGAACCAAGCCAACCCCTTCGTAGTCCACTCGGTTCTCAACAGAAATACGCATTACAGAGATAATTCGTTCTTCAGCCGCACGATACGTTTGTGGAACAATCTCCATGCGTCTGTTTTTCCGACATTTTTAATATTGGGAAATTTAAAGCAAATATCCACACTACTCCATCTTTCCTCCTCCCCTTAACCTATAATCCTTTCTTACGATCAACACTGTGCATTGCATGAATAGGGGGCATCCCCTGAGCGTTGGTTAATTTGTAAAAAAAAAAAAAGCAATTAAGACCAGTCTACCACATAAGTTGCTGCGATCTAATCTGGATCACACCATGCCAAAAAAAAATAATTTCATTTAAGAGTTCAACAAAGTTTTTACAGCCACAAAATTAATAAAAAATTATAGATCATGTACCGGTTTGGAACTCTGTAACCGGATCACTATCATGTCTAATATTTTGCACAAATTAAGTGACCCATATGTCCTAGCAACTCACAAAGTTTGACCAAAATGGACGACAACTATTTGGCCGTTCTGACTTTTGGCCGTTCTGTTTACCCCACATGTTCATCAAAAACATTTTAGTCAAATATTGACAAATGCCATTAAATACTTCTAAAACTTGTGAAAAGATTAGTACTTTCAGGATACTTTATAAGCACTCAATTGCTTGCTATGCCTTCTTTTTAATCCATAGTTTTTGAATTGAGTCAACTTTCTGTCCGAAACATTTTGTTGATTTTACTGGCTTTCTGTGATTTTCATGCCGAGCCCAAGCCCAAGTACACTTTATCAATTATTAATATTGCTGTGCTTGAAGAGCTCTTCTACTCACTGGCAATCCCCTTACCAACTACATTACCTCCTACTTATTTTCTGTTCAACTTCCACTGTCCTGTGTTTGCTTTATTTGATTTCTCAGAAAATGTCCTTTTAGTGTGTGGCTCATATGAAATGCACTCAATACTTGTATTTGATTTGAGTGGCTCCTTGTCTTGGTTATGTTTTGCTTCCTCTTCCACTTCTATTTCTCGTACTTCTTATTTCTCTCTACCTTGTTATATTTGGACGCCATTGTTAGTTGTAGTTACCATTGTATATTGCAAGGTGTCGCGTCAATGTTGTACATTTTGTTGCTCTGACATTTGTATTATTGGTTGTTACTATTATTAGTAGGTAGTGCTTCCTTTTAGCAATTATTGCGCTTTTGTTTGTACCTTGTCACTAGTTATGAGAGCGCCTTTGTCTGAGTGTGAGTGTGTTTCTGACAAATAGTCAATAGCTGTCTGTATTTTGTGAGTTTCTAGTTACAATGGGTACAGCTGTTATTGACAACCACAATACAATGTGTCAATAATTCATTACTATGACAGTGAATTATATAACTTTTATTAAATAATAACTAAATGACGTTATTAGATTAAATGAAAGAATGAGTAAAACAAGTAGAAGACGTATTAAAAGCAGTAAAAAGCAGTAAAGAAGGTTAGCTTACATGGGAAATTTGGAAGTAGGAACTTTTGATTGTTGTTATAGAAATTAGTAAGAATTTTAAGAATTAAAGTTGGTCTAAGTAGATTATAAATACCCTACACATATAAATCATGAAAATAACTTCAAATTATAGTTCTAAAGGAATAGGTAGGTGCACCAAATTTGTATATTTTGGGGTCCTACAAGTCGTATTCGTCCGGTATAAAGTAAAATTCATCCGTAGATTTTTATGTTATATAAAAAATTAAAACATAATTAGTCAGGTCAGAGATCACAATCGTGCGATCATTCCCATTTTGTATACCAGGCAGTGTAGGTATATAAATAATCTAGCTTCGGAGTTTCACAGACCTAGCTATTTTAGTTTTCCTGTACAAATGATTTCAAGAGACAGACGGACGTCGCTAAAACGCCTCAGGCGCTCACGCAAATCAAGAATACATACTTTAACATATTCGACACGCTTCATTCTGTGTATTAAAAATGGTGTAGGATATAAAAAGAAGGACTTTATATCAAAGCTGCCTATATACTTCCTATTTTCAAAATTTGTCAAGAATCTGGCTTTAAAACTACGGAAATATCCTGCTATATGCATTCTATAAACTTACGTTTATCTGTGAGAATGCCAGACAAATTCCTCACATATTCCAGAAAAATATCATAAAACATATATTGTGTACTGTTCATTAAATATTATCCAATATATGTTATACAACAAATCCTCTTAAAACTATCAAAGAATTTAAATTATCTATTTTCTAGGTGCCGAATGGAAGCTCCTCTCCGAAGATGAAAAACGTCCATTTATCGATGAAGCGAAACGTTTGCGGTAAGTCTCTCTCTCTCTACCAGTCCCTGCATAAAATTCTCAAATCCCAACCATGTAAAACTAACAAAATATTAATTAAACTAATGGTTTTTCCGCACTAACTGCATTATTAACAGCGCGATGCACATGAAGGAGCATCCAGATTATAAATATCGTCCCCGAAGAAAACCGAAAGCGCTGCGACGCGATGGTTATCCATATCCGATGCCGTATCCTTCGGTGCCGGTAGAGGCGCTTCGAGCAGGTGAGTTGGAAATGTATTTTCTAATTTACGAAATGCAAATTTTTGCTGTGCTTATGATTTATTTTGAGAAAAAAACTATAAGGTTAGGTTTTATAATTAAAATACATTTTGTGACAGAAATTATGGTAATAGTCATGAAGGAAGGAAGTTGTTTATTTGTCAAAAGACGAATTATTACAGAACACGAACACGTCTCACAAGCCGCAATAGTTTTGAGCCACTAACTAGTGGTGTTGCCGGTGTTGCCGGCGTTGCCATCTTGACAATATTATGTATATTCAGTATTATGTATATTCTAAAATTTCAAAAACTGGCAACAGCATTTACAAAACATATGCATGATGTCGTTTTCGTCATGAGTTGCTCATAAATTATGCGTTCTGTTTTTTCCCCCCAAAAAAACGAAATGAATTTCTGTGAAGTCATCACATTTCTTCCACATTTTCCCATTGTTCATGCAGCATATTACGTGAAAACTATGCGTTCTTCGTGTACGTGAATCCCTCCGGTTGACGGTTGACGTTTGGCGCACAATGACATACAGACGCAAGCAAGCACGCACGCTTCCTTCGACGCGACGTCATGTTTGTTGTGAGGCTTGGTGTGAGGTTTGAAATTAGCATTAGTTGGCTGCCTGTTGGTTTGTCCAGCCAAGCGTATTGACAAAACCAGCGAAAAATGGTCCCACAAATGAGCGAAGAAAAGCACTAAAATATGTGTTGTATGCTGTCCTTATGGAAATTCGTCCTTTTTCCTTTGTCTGTGTAGTGTGTAGTGAAGATGAAAAATAATGAAAATGCGTTTTACTGAAAACGTAGGGATGATGATAGTGATAATGTGGATGATGTATGTGTTACGGAAATGCGGCCATTTGCATGATTGCGAATTAACAAGAACAGGAAGTGATGAAAACTTTAGCGTGGGATTAGGAAGTAGTTAAAGAAAATCGAAGTGGAGATTTAAGTTTAAAATTTATAGTTTTTCAAATGCTATTTAAATTTTGAGGTGTTTAAACATAAGATTAATATAAAACCAGTTGGGAAGGTTAGATCACATGGGAAATTTTAAAGTAGGTGTAATAGGTGTAATAGTAGGATTATCAAAATTATAGTCGGTCTAAGCCGACTATAAATACCCTACACATATGTGTGGTTACCATTCAAAGTGATATATAGGTCACCAGGGTATACGAATCCTGAAAATAACTACAAACATTCAATCGCTGAAGAATTTCCATTCATTTGATACCCATATTTACAAATGGGTAGGTGTACCGAATTTCGATTTTTTTTTTTGTGAACCACAAGTCTTTTCTCCGGAAAACTTTATTATCATGTATTTGAGCATGATGTCAATATATATTTGACCAAAAAAGTTTACCTAAGCACGTATACATAAAAATTGATCTTTATATGTACATTTTATATGAGGTATTTGAACATAAGTGGTCGGATCATAGGTCACAATGGACCGATCTCGCCAATTTTTTCGCACATACAGCGTAGGTATATTAGTAATCTAAGTTATAAGTTTCATTTATCTAGCTCTTCAATTTTAAAAGTAGTAGGGATTTCAACAGACAGACAGACGGACAGACAGACGGACAGACAGACGGACAGACAGACGGACAGACAGACGGACAGACAGACGGACAGACAGACGGACAGACAGACGGACATCGCTAAATCGACTCAGGAGGTCATGCTGATCAAGAATATATATACTTTTCCATACCGGAGATGCTTCCTTCTGGGTGTTACAAACGGCGTACCAAACTGAATATACCCTTTCACTCTTAGTGTAGGGTATAAAAAACTGTATGAAAAATGTAAGCATTGGTAGCTCAGTGGTTAGTGCGCTGGACTGCGCGCCGAAAGGTATCGTAGGTTCAAATCTGCGCTGGCACTAATAACATCAAACCTCGGAGAGTAAACACTGCCTATGAAAAGTTCTCACCTAGTGAGACATAATATTGAGGATAATATCAAAGAGTTCGATAATTTTCCACAAATATTCAAAGTATTTACTACAAAAATTCTATAAAAATTATAAATCGGAGCTCACTTGTATCCACAAAAAGAAACAAAAGATCTCAATTAAAAAGACTACAGAAAAAGTCTTGAAAAGAATAGATAACAATGTGTTAAAAAGGCTACCGTAAAATAGAATAACAAATTAATTATTAGTTGGCGCTAGCAATTAAATTTGTTAATAAAAAGATGAAAATAAAAATTAGGAAAAGAAAAAAATAAGAAAAATAAGAAAAATAGAAAATTAGAAAAAGAAAAAACTCAAAAAAAAACAAATAATTTCGTAAAGAAAGCCTTAAAATAGTCAAAAATAATTATGGTAAAATTAAAAACAAAAAATAATGCCATTGTTTAACAAAAAATGGTATAGCATTAAATGCTGCATCATCGTTATTAGATGAGCTCAGCATTTAGGAACATTTTTTACCTACTACATATAACACGCATTTTATCAATGATTTGTTCAATACCATTTTCTACTACGCAATTTAGTAGCAATTAACATGAAACAATGCCGCATAATAATTGAGGTCTTTCTTTAATTTGTTTCTATTATATTTCTAGTAGTTTTTTTAATGCTTCTATTGTATTTATTTGTATAGGCATTACGCCGGGTTATTTTGCGCCTGGACCAGCGGCGGCCTATCATCTGGGCAGCCATCTGACGCAGTCGAATGCAGCGACGGTACAGGTGAGTTGGGAAGGCATTAAAAAAGGATTTAATAAAAATAGCAAAAAAAACAAAAGTATTTAATTAGAATTTGAAATACATATAAAATTTTAAAAATGAAAATATTTTAAATAAACAAAGATTTAATAACTAAAAAATACTACTAAATACTGAAAAAGTAGTTAATAAAAAAGTAGTAAATAAAAAAGTAGTAAATAAAAAAGTAGTAAATAAAAAAGTAGTAAATAAAAAAGTAGTAAAAAAAATAAGTAGTACACAAAAAGTAGTAAACAAAAAAGTAACAAATAATAACGTAGTTAACAAAAAAGTAGTAAATAAAAACGTAGTAAACAAAAAAGTAAAAAATCAAAAAATAAATCAGAGTCAATATTTGTAGTATGAAAAAGTAGTAAATAAAAAAGTAGTAAATAAATAAGTAGTAAACAAAAACATAGTAAACAAAAAAGTCGTAAACAAAAAAAAAATACTAAATAAAAAAGTAGTAGAGAAAAAAGTAAAAATAAAAAAAGCAAAAAAAAAATCAGAGTTTTAAAAGTAGTATGAAAAAATAGTAAAAATCCAATTTTACACTAAATTTTAAATTTTCAGTAAAAATTTTAATTTTCACTAAAATTAAATTTTTCACTAAAAATTCAAATTTTCACTAAAAATTCAAATTTTCACTAAAAATTCAATTTTTCACTAAAAATTCAATTTTTCACTAAAAATTCAATTTGTCACTAAAAATTTAATTTTTTACTAAAATTCAATTTTACATTAAAAAAAATCCAATTTTCAGTAAAAAAAAAATCAATTTTTACTACAAATTCAGTTATTCACTAAAAAAAAGTTAATTTTTCATTAAAAATTTAATTTTTCACTAAAAATTTAATTTTCAGTGCAAAATTCAATTTTTCACTTAAAATTCAACATTTTAGTGTTAATTAAATTTTTAAATAACAATTCAATTTTTAACCAAAAATTCAATATTTCACTAAAAATTCAAATTACAACTAAAAATTCAATTTTTCACTAAAAATTAAATTTTTCACTTAAAATTCAAATTTTCACTAAAAATTCAATTTGTCACTAAAAATTCAATTTTTCACTAAAAATTCTAATTTTCACTAAAAATTAAATTTTTCACTAAAAATTAAATTTTTCACTAAAAATTCAATTTTTCACTAAAAATTCAATTTTTCACTAAAAATTCAATTTTTCACTTAAAATTCAATTTTTCACTAAAAGTTCATTTTTTCACTAAAATTTCAATTTTTCACCCAAAATTCAATTTTTCACTAAAAATCCAATTTTTTACTAAAAATTCAATTTTTCACTATAAATTCAATTTTTCACTAAAAATTCAATTTTTCAATAAAAATTCAAATTTTCACTCAAACTAAATGTCTCACTAAAAATTCAATATTTCATTAAAAATTGTATTTTTCACAAAAATTAACTTTTCACTAAAAATTCAATATTTTATTAAAAATTCTATTTTTCACAAAAATTAACTTTTCACTTATAATTAAATTTCATATGTTCTCTTTTTCTTATATCAAATATGGTATTTAAAAATTTTTCAATTATAATTTTTCACTTAATCGGTCATGCGCCCCCGTATAAAAGCTGTCGATCTTTCAATTTTGTTGCGCACGGTAATCATTTAAACCTTTTTTTTGTGTTTTCTGGTTGTCTGCTACACCTGCAATTTGCATTTAATGTTTTAATAACATAATTACAAAAATGCGTTGAACGCCTATTTTAAGAACCGTTTTTTTTTTTTATTTTTGTATTTTTCTTCAACAGTTACTATCTTAAATACCCATCGAAAAATGACCCTCGCATTACCTTGTTATCCTGCGCTGTTAAACCTTTTCTTTTTTTTCACACCAATTTGTGGCCGCGGCCGTGTAATATCATTTATGACAAGTCATCATTACAAAACACCTTTTTTAATTTTTTCAATTATAACTATAACGTAAGCTGCTTGTTTTTCGTTATTTTTCTTCGTTTTTTTGTATTTTTTTTTATTTGTTCAAGGATTTGTCAGGATGTTATTTGGCTGCAGGCGTGTCACACCGTCACCTGTGCCCTTTAATTGTTTATGTTTTTGTTTAAGCATATGACAAGTGGGTGGAATTCATTAAAAAATAAATAAAATCGCGTAATAATGGGTCCTTTTGTGAGGGTTTTGTGACAGGTTATGTTTATGTTGTTGCATAGTTAAGTATATACTTTTAATAGGGTTATATCATGGAACAGCTGGTTTTTCATAACAAGAAATTAAAATAGAATTTTTTTCTTCGTTTTTTTAATATATAATGCAAATTTTATTTTTTTGGAGATTTTTTTTTGAGAAATACATAAAATTTAAGTTTTTATATCGATTTGAAGTTATAGTGAAAATTTGAATTAACAAATAAAAATTTAATTTTTAATCTATTGGGTTTGGGTGGCAGCTATATAGCATCAAATTCATAGCAGGATTCATAGTTTACCACTTGTCTGTGATACTGTGTTGATCGGGCATATTTTAAGAATTAGAACCGATGGAAAAAAGTTAGTAATTTTAAACATTAGTTTGAACATTGCTCTACATAATCCTAAATCATTTCCTTATTTATCATGAGATCCAAAATGCTGGAAAAATCGTCCAAAATTAGTCTAAATTTTTTTTAAATTTTTGAGTTTAGTTTCAAATATCTTTAAGACGTATGGGAATATTATCATTTATTGCTATATTATAAATAGTTTTGACAATTCCAAGGAATATTGTGATTACCGAGTTTTTGTAGAACTATTACTGTTAAAGACAGTATTTTTTTAATCTAAAAAGTGTCTGAAAAGGCTCTATAATTTCGATAGAAATTTTCTAAAAAACGTAATGTGATATTAAAGAAAAACTCTATGCAGTCAAAATAAACAACCACGAATTATATAGAATTGTTGTACAGGTTGTTCATATGGGCATTTCTCGGGGTTCCGGGCGTGATATTCGTACACATAGAAAACTGATTAATTGCGGCAACCAATATCGAATTATTCGGTTGCGAATGAGATTGTGCTAACCTCCTAGTCAGCAAGCATGAGGTTGTGCCAACCTCCTAGTCAGCAAGAATGAGGTTGTGCCAACCTCCTATTCAGCAAGCATGAGGTTGTTTAAACCTCCAAGTCAGCAAGCACGCGGAAACCTCCAATTGAAATTTTATTTTAAGAATATTTTTTTTATATATAAAACTTATTTATGTAAAGTTTTCTATATGTATTTTTGATGCTTAAATATGTCACGCATACAATTTCAAAAATATATTTATAAATTCCTGTTACCTAAAAAATAAAAACAGTATGAAGACACATTTAATATTTTATTTCATCATAATTAAACAAAATAAAAAACTATTTACAATGCCACATATGGTCACATATTTTTATATTTTTATTATATTTCACTAGCTAAACAGCAATTTGTATTGAATTCATTCATTATTTTATTAATATTCATATATTTATTGCGCATTTTTACTTAATTAATGAATTTCCTATTGTTTGTCACTTGTCAAAATTTTTGACGTTTATTTATTTCTGCATGTATCCATAATTTTTGGCAAGAAACTGGCAACCGATCTGCTGATAGACATGAGGTTGCCGTTTCTCATTTATTTTGTTGATACAATAACTTACTCAGTTGCCGTAACAAATGCACAAACGTCAAATTTTGGCAGTATGAGAAATGCAATCATGAGGTTACGACAATCGAACGTGCAGTTGCGCGGACTAACATTTCGGTTAGAGTAAAAAATGGTATGTTCATTTTAATGACATGAGGTTCCAACAAATGTATTTCGGTTGCAACACTGAAACGTTGGTTCAATTAACCTCATGCCAAAAGAGGATTTTGTGTGTGTATGTTTAAAACTTTAATATCTCAAAGGAAAATGAATGACTAAACATCTGACAAAAACTAGAGAATTCTATATGGTAGTTCAAAAGATATAAATTGAATTGTGGTAGATCCGGACGGAATAAAAACGGAATATGCATTCCGTCGAGGTTCATATGGAAAGTCCAAAAAGTCAACGAATTTTGCATACAAATTATTTTTTTGAATTATGTCAAAAAATAGCTGAGATAATGTGCTTTGTTTGCAAATTTTCACTTTGTTTCTAAAATGTATACTTTTTTCATAAAAAATTACAGAAAAATTCCGGATGGGATATATTTATTTTTCTTTTTCTAAAAATACTTTTTGCATACAAATAATTTTTATGAATTATTTAGAAAGATAGCTGTGATAATTTACTTTATTTTTGTATATGTACACTTTGTTTCTAAAATGTATAATTATTTCGTAATAAATCACAGAATAATTTCGGACGGGACAAAAATGTCTTTATTTTTCTAAAAATACTTTGTGCATACATATTATTTTTTTTAAGTATTTTGAAGGAAGCTGAGTTAATTTACTTTATTTTTGTATATGTACACTTTGTTCCTAAAGTTTATAATTATTTCGTAATAAATCACAGAAAAATTCTAAATGTTCCGTATGAAAATTTGCACTACGATTTTTTGCAAAAAATAATTTTATATCTGACAAGATTAATAATCATTATTACAAAATAAAAAGTAATATATCAAATTTTTAGATGTTTTTTTAGTTTTTATTTTTTTTTTTTTTTGTGATAAAAAATATAATTTTTTTTTTGATATTTTTTTGTACACCCATAAAAAAATACTATATAAATAATAGTTTTTTACTATTAAAAATAGTTAATAGGAAAAATTATTATTTTAATCGGAAAATACCATTAAATACTAGAATATACCATGACATTGCCATTGAGTTTATATGAAAAGATTTATTTTTTGTATACTATTAAATCAATTATTGTACTATTGACCAATTTTAATGGGATTTGAGGGAATTTTTTTCTGGGTGTACTCAAAGTTCCGGACGTGACAAATTTCCATTTGCTGTTAAAAATGTTCTTGACTTACTACACACAGAAAAACCTCTTTTGGCGTGAGGTTGGTAGAACGAATATGTTAGTTGTACCAACTAACTTCATTCAATTAACTCGAATTCGGTTGGCGTTTGAATTATTAGCCTATACACAATCCTCATGATTCTAAATCTGTACTAAATTCTAAAACAGTTCGAAATTGGTAGTAGTCCAAACTACACCTGTTTTAATTTTGAAAATAACAACTGACTAAGCGGTTGACAGAACCGAATAAGTTGGTTGGGCAAAGAGTTGTTTGGCGCAAAAAATCCCTATTCTGTGTGTAAGAAAAATATGATTACCTTTTTTAAAATGCCGAGGAAATTCTGCTTTAGCAACAGAGGGTTCAACTCTTTAACAAATGTTGTTAGTTTTTTATATGATAATAAATGTATCCTTTTGGTTATGTACGTGACAATAGGATACCCTTATACAAAAATCAAAATTTGTCCCTTATTTTAATTGTAATGTTTATTGTGAAGCTTTATAAATATTAATACAAGTTGTCTGTAAAAATAGAAACATAATATTTAGTACCTGTATTTTATTTTTTGATATTTTTGATTTACATATTTAAGATTCCTACTCTACCGTTATTTCAAATTTATAATATTTGAATATCGTTCGTGGTTGACATTTTTCTGGAAATGTCTATTTGAAACAACTTTTCGTTTTGTTGAATAGTAAAAATATTCATAAAATTTAAATAAAGCAAAACTACACTTCAATTATATCATACACAAAGCATGGCATAACTTTCAACAACTTAATTTAATAAAAAGTTGAACAAAAAAATAATAATATTGTAAATATTAAGCACCTCAACCTCGTTAGCAAGCTTGCTGCCGTCAAAGCATTTAAGCCGCTTTCAGCCAGCCTATAATTTAAATTGACAAGCTTTAAAACACCCGCACAGCAAACAAACAAACAGAAAAAATATCGAACCCTTTGACTTCCTGTAAAAGAATTTCTAAAAGGTGCACATTTTAAAAATACCTACAAAAATACCTCAAAATAAAATAAGAAAACATCTTTAGAAAATAGCTACAAACTGAAAAAACAAAGTCATGACTTTTAATATGAAGCCATACAAAAGTCAGACTCAAGGCTTCCTCCGTCTTTCAAAGGCTTGTTAACAGCTCCAAAAGGTATCATTAAAAGCGCCACAATGCAGACTGACGTGCGTTGGTTTAGTCAAACATTCGTCGGTTGGTTAAATGGTAAGAAATATGAAAAAATAAAGGATGTAAAACGAACAAGGTGTATAAAGAAGCTGACTTTAATTACAGTTGCGCAGCCAACTTAACGGGCGTTGAAAACTTATGAATGAATTAATGAATAATGTATGAATGGTTTTAGGTTTTTTTTGTTGTTGTAAATTCAATTTTTGTATTAACTGCAACCGACAAATTAAATAAACACCATTTTTCTATTATAAAAGTTGGCAACCTTATAATTAAATAAAAAAAGAAACCAACTGTTTCTGTAATAACGATTGACATCTCACTCACACATGCTGCTTTACAAAGTCGTTTGTTGTTCGTTGTCGCCATGCGTTTTGCTTTTGTCGCCGCTACGTTGGCAACACAACACATCGCAGCGACACCAACTCCGTTTGACGTGGTCTGGCAACGCTTTGTCTTTGGCAATGTCGTCGACTATTTATTGTGCTTGTTTGTGGCATGGTGTTGTCGCGTTGCCAATAGCAGCAGCGCGTTGCTTATTATTTCATTTTGTTGTAGTGGAAAGTGTTGGCACTGTATGTTGATATATAAAAGGGGTTTTTTCTATTTTGTGTGGCATGTTTTTAATTAAGATTTTAATTGGGTTTTTGTGGTGTTTCGCTATTTTATTAAAGACGCTATTTTAAATACGAGATATAATAATAAAAAAACTAAACTTAATAAATTTCAAAATTTCAAATAAAAAAATTTCAAAATTAAAAATAAAAAAAATGAAAAATTGAATTTTGAGTGAAAATTCAATTTTTAGTGAAAAATTGTATTTTGAGTGAAAAATTGAATTTTGAGTGAAAATTTGAATTTTGAGTGAAAAATTAAATTTGAGTGAAAATTTTAATTTTAAGTGAAAAATTGAGTTTTTAGTGAAAAATTTAATTTTAAGTGTAAAATTTAATTTGGAGTGAAAAATTCAATTTTAAGTGAAAAATTTAATTTAAGTGAAAAATTGACTTTTTAGTTTAATTTTTAGTGAAAATTTTATTTGAGTGAAAATTTGTATTTTGATTGAAAAATTTTATTTTGAGTGAAAAATTGTATTTTGAGTGAAAATTTGGATTTTGAGTGAAAAATTGTATTTTAAGTGAACATTTTTTATTAAAAAATTGAATTTTGAGTGAAAAATTGAATTATGAATGAAAAATTGAATTTTGAGTGAAAAATTGTATTTTGAGTGAAGAATGGAATTTTGAGTGAAAAATTGAATTTTAAATGAAAATTTGAATTTTTAGTGCAAAATTAAATTTATAGCGAAAAATTTAATTTTGAGTGAAAAATTGATTTTTAAGTGAAAAATTTAATTTTGAGTGAAAAATTTAATTTTGAGTGAAAAATTTAATTTTGGTGGACATTTTAATTTTAAGTGAAAAATTTAATTTTGAGTGAAAAATTGAATTTTGACTGAAAAATTGTATTTTGAGTGAAAATTTGTATTTTGAGTGAAAAATTGTATTTTGAGTGAAAACTTGTATTTTGAGTGAAAAATTGAAATTTGAGCAAAAATAGAATTTTTATGAAAAATTGAATTTTTTAGTAAAAAATTTAATTTTTAGTGAAAATTTTGTTTTGAGTGAAAATTTGTATTTTACTTGAAACAATTTTTTTGAGTGAAAAATTGTATTTTGAGTGAAAAATTGAATTTTGAATGAAAAATTCAATTTTAAATGAAAAATTTAATTTTGAGTGATAAATTGAATTTTGAGTGAATAATTGAATTTAGAGTGCAAAATTGAATTTTTAGAGCAAAATTGAATTTTGAGTGAAAAATTGTATTTTGAGTAAAAAATTGTATTTTGAGTGAAGAATTGAATTTTGAGTGAAAAATTGAATTTTAAGTGAAAATTTGAATTTTCAGTGCAAAATTAAATGTATAGCAAAAAATTGAATTTTGAGTAAAAATTTGAATTTTGAGTGAAAAATTGAATTTTGAGTGAAAAATAATTTTTTTGTGAAAAGTTTAATTTTGAGAGAAAGATTGAATTTTGAGTGAACAAATTTAATTTTTAGTGAAAAATTGAATTTTGAGTGAAAAGTTTAATTTTGAATGAAAATTTTAATTTTAAGTGAAAAATTTAATTTTTAGTGAAAAGTTTAATTTTGAGTGAAAAATTGTATTTTAAGTGAAAAATTTAATTTTTAGTGAAAAGTTTAATTTTGAGTGAAAAATTGAATGAACATCCAAAATTAAAATTTTTAAATTCAAATTAAAAAATGTTCTTTATTCATAAAACTTGTCTCTAGAGTAAGTTAGATCAGCAACAACTGTTAGTATTTCTTAATAACCTCCTTATTACAAAACACATTACTCCTCAAATAATCCTCAAATTAATCAAACAATTAATTAGCGCTGCTAATAAAATTTGTAAATATTTACTGCAGTGATTAAATAATAAATGTTCAAGTGTTTGATGCTGCTGGGTGTTAACAACATAATTATTGCCAAGAGCATTTAAACAACAGGCACAATTTAAAACAACCCTACAAATTGCTGTTTAACCCTCGCATCACTTTTAACCCTCGCATAACTGGTCTCGCGGCAAGATGATTTTGCAAAAATAACTCAATTTGAAATCGAAAATGTCTAGAGATACGAAATCAAAACATTTTGTAAAACAGCAAATAAAATAAATAAATGATGTGTGCAAGAAAAACAAACAAATGCGATTACATGACAAACACTTTGTTTGAGGATCGAGGGTGGGTTAAGCATGACAGTCTGAGAGGGGGCGCATGAGCTTAACAAAGACAGTGGTGAGGGGCACAAATTGAAGACCTGCTTCAATTGTTTATTTTACGCTTCAATGATTAATTGTGGGAAATGCTTCATTTTCAATGCTTTTGTATTATTTTTCAATGATTTTCTATGGTTTCTGCAGTATTTTGTTAGAAATTGAGCTTTGTCAACACTATTTTGAGTTGTCGAAATTAACCCATTAAAAAAAAAGACAATTAAAATTTTATAAAATATTAAAAACATCAAAATATTAAATGGTATCGAGATACAGCATACCTCCTTATCTTAAGCAATACAATCTTGTCTTATTTAGATGTCCTCGTTTGGGTGCTTTAAAGGGTTAAAGGGTGCTTTAAAGGGTTAATACAATGTTGCCAACAGTTCAAAGAATTAAAAATAAAAATTCTTTCATCTCTGTTTTTTCTAGACATCCATGGCCAGTCAAATGGACGTCCCCAAATTCGCGCTCGATCGCAGCTCGTACCTCAGCTCAGCCGCCGCCGGCTCCCTCTACGAGTCCTCCAAGGCCGCACAGGCGAGCGCCGCCTACAGCGCCTATCTGGATCCGAGCGTGCTGACGAAGGCCTACTTCGATTCGAAAATGTATCAGGATCGTGCTGCGAATTATGCCTTTGACATAACAAAAATCTATGGCGCCGGTCAACATGGTGCCGCCGCAGCGGTAGCGCATCAACAGCAACAACAACATTTGCTCAATGGCCTGGGTATTGCGGGCGGTGGTGGCGGCTCCAACAATAATAACAGTCACAGCACCAATCACAACAATAGCAGTATCAGCAGCATCAACAATAATAACAACAACAGCTTGGATGAACGTGATGCTACACCGCATTTAGATGGTGGTAGTAGCGCTGCCGGAGGTGGTGCTCTAGGTGGTGATTCCAAGACGCACCTACATTCACCCAGCGATGTACAACTCGATTATGCGCAATATGCACAGTACGGACAGGTGGGCGTAGCAGGTGGCACGCTCTCGGCAATGGGCAATGGCGGCTTGGGTGTAGGCGGTGCCGGTGGTGGTGGTGCTGGCGCTGCTGGTGGCGGCGACTATCGGCGACCGTTGACAGTTATATTTTGACCGCAGACGCTGGATGTGGAACAAGAACTGAATTTATCGATGACGAATTAATGCGAGGTGAAATCGAGGTGTAATGTGGGGGTAATGGAGGGGTAATGCAGGGGTAATGAAGGCGTAATGCAGGGTGTAATTCAAGTGTAATGCATTAGAAAAGACAAGGGGAAAGAAAGTAAAGAAATTTGCCGAGTATGATGTAAAGCATTGAGTGTTGCGGCTGTAATACAAATGGCAAATTGAGAAGGGTGTAATCAAGATGTACTTTAGCTGTAATTAAGGAGTAATGCAGCTGTAATATATGTCTAGAAATAAAAAACATAAATTAATTAACTGTCAAGATATAATGCATCGGTATTGCAAGAGTAATATACATAGGTATTATGAAGTGCGTGGAAAGTAGTGATTGACGATTGGGAATCATTGTAGAGTACCCAAGCATAATGCAGTATTGAAGTACGTAGAATATATAGTATTGGTATTAAAAAAGGAAACCGTGTTAAAGACAGTACAAATGTGAATAATATAAATTATTTTAGGGAACTGAATATTGAATTGTTTCCTTTTTTAACCCGATCAGTTACAAGACCAACGATGACCATGTCAAACCCAATATAATAAACTTATGCTAGCAGTTAAATGAAAACAAATCATTTTGGTCATGTTATTCACCGGGATATGATAAGTTAAAAATATAACGATTAATTCTCGATCATGACCCTAACACATTTCTACTAGGGAACATTTACCAACTAACTTCATTCGGTTAAATCGAATGGTTTACAAATTTGCTGGCGTAACTGCCATTTTAGCCTATACACGTGACATATTAGTCTATACACACTCCTAATGATTCTAAATCTGTACTAAATTGTACTAAAACAGTTTGAAATTGGTTACAGTACAAACTGCAACTCTTTATATTTTGACAATATCAACCGACTAAGCGGTTGAGAGAGTTGGTTGGGCAAAGAGTTGGTTGGCGCAACCAATCCCTATTATGTATGCGTATACACTCTAAATATTAGTTTATACATAAAACAGTTCGAAATTTGTTGTAGTAAAAACGACAAAAGTTGGTTGGACAAAAAGTTGGTTGACGCAACAAATCTCTACGCTCCGTGCAATACCGATGCCATTATATTTCAGATATATTGCAGTTTTAATGCCGATGTATATCTAATGTAATGCATATGTAATTAACATGTACTGCAAGTGTAATGACAGTATTTTGTTGTATTGTACTTGTAATGCAGCTGTAATCTAGATGGTGTAAAGGAGCTCGAACTGAAGATTCAATAATAGATCAAGAAAAATATGTCGAACATAATCGAAATACCATGTAATATGTATTGTTAACAGTGAAATTGTTATAAAATAATGAATATATGAATAACATACAATTATTAAATATAAAAAAAATTCAAAATGATATAAGAAGAATTGACGAATTTCATTTCGTAGCAAAACAAAATCTTGACGAATATAAAACTTTTTTTATGAAGATATGAGTAAATTTCAATTTATTCTAAAGTTTTGAAAAAAATTGTAAAAATTGTTTGCACATGATGTTTGGCTTCAGAAATGAAATAAAGATTCAGTAAAGTGTATGTAGCAAAGAATTTTAAGTAAATATAAAATTATATTAAAAATAAAGTTGATTTAAATCAATAAATGTAAGAAGCACAAACGAAATATAATTTTAAAAAATATATAGAAATAATGCTGAAATGATTTCAATTATAGAAAATCATAGTTAAGAATTTTATACTTTTGATTAACTTTTAATTTATAAACGATAAATTTTAAAATAATATATAAATAAAAAAAAAATGTATTAAAATAAAATCTATCACAATAAAATCTATTAATATAAAATGTATTAAAATTAATTTAATTAAAGTAAATATATTAAAATTTAAATTAAAATTAAAAAACAAAAAATTAATTTTTATTAAATATATTTAAAGAGAATATTTGAAAAATATATATTTTAAGTAAAATAAAAATATTTTAACAATATTAAAAAATGTTTTTCATACACATAGACAAATAGGCGCATAATCATAGAGAATTTAAAGTCAGCTTTAAAATTAGAATCGACTGTTTTTTTTTTGTATAAAATTTGCATAGAATAAAATGTAAAAAAACTGATTTTAAATTTAAAGTCGATTTTAAATTGTCTATGATTATGCGCCATAGTCTTTTGGCATGAGTTTAGGAGAAAGAAATTCTAAGTTGTAATAACCAACAACATTCGGTTAAAATGCAATTTCTTCAAATTGGTTAAGGGAACTGACATATTAGACAGGAACTTGAATTTTTGTCTTATGCACACACCAAATTATTCTAAAACTGTTATAAAATGGTTGTGGTCCAAGAAAACCCCTTTATTTTTTAAAACGAAACGAAAAATGTTTCAGTGACAGAATTATTTTATATTAAATGAAATAAATATGTCATGTAATATTTTCGACGTATAACTTTTCAGTTTGTTTCACAAAATAAGGGGGTTATAGTCTTGAACTTTGGACCAAAACCATTTTAACCAATTTGTTAAAATTACATTTTAACCGAATGATGACGACTAAACCCAATGAGAGTACCGATAAAGTTGGTTGCTGCAACAAATTTCGAATCTGTGTGTATAAAATACATTAGAAATTTTAACAAAATGTAAATTAAATATTTTATTTATAAATATATATAAAGTTTATAAAACTTTAAAATAAATATTAGCAGAATTTAAACAACGAACGGTGCAATTATTTCAAATTACAAAAATTATTTAAGATTCAATGAATTATATTTCTTGCAAACATTTTAATTAATTTTGTGCTAAATTATATAAATGATTTTATTTAAAGCTTTTATTATATTAAATTAATAAAATTGTTATATATTTTAATTAAATATTAATTTGTAGAAGTCCTTTCAATCCCGGGATCGTAATCACGGAATAAAATAAGTACCAAAAATCTCAGTGTCGTAAAATTTGGTTTTCCGATAAAAAAAAGTCTCGAAAATACCGAAGAATCTTAAATCCATAAAAAAGTGTACACAAAATCATTTTTTTCTAATTTACTTTGTAGCTCGGTTTATCATATAAGCGACCTTACACTCAGAAAAAATCCCTTAAATAACATTAAAATTGGTCAATAGGACAATTATTGATTTAATAGTATAAATAGAAAATCTTTTCATATAAACGCAATGGCAATGTCATGGTATTTTCTAGTATTTAATGGTATTTTCCGATTAAAATAATTTATCCTATTGACTATTTTCAATAGTAAAAACTATTATTTATATAGTATTTTTTTCTGGGTGTAGTTGCATTTTATTTATTATTTAATAAACAATTTTATATTGGAATTTATTTTAGGTTCCCGGTATTTTATAAAAGGTTTTTCAATAAGAGCGCTACAAAAGTGTTTTTCAAGGGTTTTTCAACAGGAACGCTACAAAAGTAGAGCGACAGGGACAGCAAACGACGCCATATTTCTTTCTGCTCTTTTGACATTTCTCTTCAGTAAGGTTTGCCATTTCAGGATGGAAAGAAATACGAGCCAACAACGAGTCGAAATTATTAAAATTTACTACCGAAATTCGAATTCGTATATCTTTCTATCATGAAATGTCAAACCTTACTGAAGAGAAATGTCAAAAGAGCGGCAAGAAATATGGCGTCGTTTGCTGTCCCTGACACTCTACTTTTGTAGCGTCCCTGTTGAAAAAAAAAATCGAATTCGTATATCTTTCCATCATGAAATGGCAAACCTTACTGAAGAGAAATGTCAAAAGATCGCCAAGAAATATGGCGTCGTTTGCTGTACCTGTCGCTCTACTTTTGTAGCGTCCCTGTTGAAAAACCCTTTATCTCAAATTCCAGGATTGTCAAAAGGCTTTGCAATTGAAAATTCAAATAAGTACGCAGCATGAGATTATGGTTTATCGTAATTATAAAATATTTTAGATTTATAATAATGGTGCAAATATTAATACTGTAATTTATAAAAAATATTTTTTATTTAAAATTCTAATTCTAATTTTAATTTTTATATATTTCATTTTATTTATATCTGTATTATTTTTAAACTAAGTATTAAATTATAAAACATATTGTTAATTACTTTGATAATAAAAAATTAAAAAAAAAATAAAATAAAATAAAATTTTTAAAAATGCATAGAAAAGCAAATGTTTTAGTTAAGTTTTAATAAATGTATATTAAATATAAGTAATATCTAATACGAAAATAAATATATAAAATAATATATGTAATAAGTATTAAATAAAAATAAATAAATTTATAATTTAAGCAAAATAAACTAAATGTAATTTAATTCAAGATTATATAAAATAAATTACAATAAAAAAATATTCATACATCAGAAATCAAAAAATATGCGTTTTATTAGATTCTAAAAAATGTGGCAACGTCGATCTCGTGCCTTATACTGTTATGACAATGGCTTTTTTTTAATGCTTAAAAAGTATTCAGCAAGTTGGAATAAAAGGAGACAAATATACTTTGCTCGAAAGTAAAAATGTTTATTCATTTCTTTCAATTGTTGTTTCATTCACACAATACTAGTCAATTCGTGTACCTTTTTTAAGCCAGTGTCATAACAGCATTAGCTATGCAAAAGAAACACTTAAAACCACTGCACAATTAATTTTAATTAATTTTCCAAAATATTTAGCACACAAAGTCATACAAATCACAATAATTTGCCATATTTAGAAAAAACCTTCAAAACTGTCGAGTGTTTGAATGAAATGCATTTAACGAAGGCAGTTGGCAACACTTGATGTTAATTGTGTTGCCAATAAGACGGTTTGAGTATGCCACAAGTAAGAAAGAGGGATAGAGGGTTGAATAATTTAATTTTTTAAATGGAAATAATTTTTAACAAAGCTATTAAAAAAAGTATTACGGCCAATTCTTACTCAGAAAAATTCATCTCCGGAAAATGTTGCTTCAAATAACTCATTCTTTCCTAAGACAACTCTTTCCTTTGTCAATTTTTTTCTGAGACAATTCTTCCAAGACTTTAAAATTCTTCCAAATATTCTATAGAATGTGTTCTGTACCAAATTCTATTTATTACTAAAGACGCCTCCCAAGAACAAATGATATTAACCATCACTTCTGAAACATTTGGCTGGGCACCTCAAATTTACTTTATCATAAAAAAAAGAAACGGTCGGACCAGGCTATGGAATACCCTTCACCTTGGTAAGGATACGAAGGTGGGAAAATGAATAGTATACCTAAATTATTAAAAGCTAAATTATAGTAAAAACCTTCCAAATATTTTACTCACATTATAAAATTTATCTTGAAAAATGTACACAAAATTTAATTAATGTACACTCGTGTGGTGCTGTTTATAAAGAATGATTTTGATTGAACGAAAGAACATAATACTTCTTTAAATCGTTTCAGGTTTTTCCCGTGTTTATTAATATTCCTTATTTTTTTTTTTTTTGATTTTCGTAAAATTCACAAAATAACATCATAAAAAAAAACAAAAGAATTTTCGCTGTGTATTTAATTTAGCAAATACATAAATCGCCTTTACTATGCATCTAAAACATTCAGAGTGCGTCTTAGTATTGCAATGCTTTTTAAACTACTTTTGAGAGTTTAGCACGTACACACGTTTGTGGGGAATAATCTCTACTTATAGAAAATAAACCCCTGTGCACGCCTTGACAAAAATGTTTTAATTCGAATTTCGGAAATTGCATTAAAAATAATTTTTAATCAGAACCAAAAAATTTAATATTTTTTACAAATTTAATTTTTTCTTGGAATATACAGGGTGGTCCGCTTTGGAATGCAAATATTTTAGGGACTGATTCCTTGGTTCATTTCATGAAAAAATAGTTCTAGATTTATGGTCTATTTGGAACACCCAATGATATACAAGGTGTTTTCAAAATTTACTTTACAAAAATGTATACAACCGTACACTTATTTATAACTTCTACAATTTATAGCCTAGAGCAAAAATATTACATTCATTTTTATGATAATAGATCATAGTTTCCCAGCAGATTTTAGAAGCACTTTGCAACCACTTTGGCAATTTATAATGTATTAAGGGAGTCGTTCCAAAAATGGTTCCAGAAGTCATTATTTTCGCAGGCGATGTCTACACGAGCAAGTACTTTTTCGTCAGCTTCTAAGAGAAGCGAACGGAGAAGTACATCTCCATTCGCTTCTACTGCAATGTTTTGTGGAACCACTTTAAGTACTCTTTTTAAATTATTCTCTTTACTGGTTGAACAACTTCTCTCCCAGTTCCAAAAGACGTAGTTATGGAATAACGTCCGATGGAATGACTTTTGGAACTACTTCTTAAAATGGTTCCCATGGAATGACTTTTAGAACTACTTCTTAAAATGGTTCCCATGGAATGACTTTTGGAACTACTTCTTAAAATGGTTCCCATGGAATGATTTTTGGAACTACTTCTTAAAATGGTTCCCATGGAATGCCTTTTGGAACACCTTCCACATACTGTTTCATTAGAATACAAATACAATAAATAAAATTGTTCATTTAATTTTTATAAAACTAATATTATCAGAAATATTTAAACTTTAAGGTATATTAACAAATTAAATATTTTCATGGACATTTTTGCTCCTGAACTTATCATATTTTTAAGGTTGATATTCTCCAGCTATTATATGGACTTCCTGCGCACCAACCATCTGAGCCATCGACACTACCTGTAGTATTAACATGTTAAAGTATATTTTTAATTTAAATAAAAAAGTACTTACTAAATATGTTTTATATCCTATGACACACATGTTTTTAATTGGATTGTTGATTTATAATACGCAGCTAACTTTATTTTTTTTAAATAAAATATTTCAAAGAGGTTTGAAACGTTTTTGTATATTCTCAATTACATTCTAAAAGAAGCGAACGTGGAACGACTTTTATCGGAACCCAACGTGAAGTTGTTCTCGTTGGTGTGCCGTCAGTACCAAGAGAGAAGTTATTCTAGAATCCGTCGCTGTAGAATTGGATGAAGAAACCTATCTCCGTTTGCTTCTACGCTCACATTAGATGCTCAGAAACTGTATTCGCTTCTCGTATACGTTCCGCCAGAAGCGAAAGTAGAATGACTTTTTATCGGAACCCAATGGGAAGTTGTTCTCGTTGTTGTGCCGTCAGTACCAAGAGGGAAGTTATTCTAGAATCTGTTGTTGTAGAATTGGATAAAGAAACACATCTGCTTTTGCTTTTACGCTCTCATTAGATCCTCAAAAACTGTATTCGCTTCTCGTATACGTTCCGCTAGAAGCGAACGTGGAACGACTTTTCATCGGACCAAATGTGAAGTTGTTCTCCTTGCTGTGCCGTCAGTACCAAGAGGGAAGTTATTCTAGAATCAGTTATTGTAGAATTGGATAAAGAAACATATCTCCGTTTGCTTCTATGCTCTCATTAGGTGCTCAAAAACTGTATTCGCTTCTCGTTAACGTTCCGCTAGAAGCGAACGTAGAATTACTTTTTATCGGAACCCAATGTGAAGTTGTTCTCGTTGCTGTGCCATTAGTACCAGGAGAGAAGTTATTCTAGAATAGCTTGCTATAGAATTTGATGGAGATACAGAATTTGATTCAATTCTCTCTCATATTTCCATATTCAACCGATAAATTTAATAACTCACGAATATTTCACTAGAAGCGAACGTGGAACGACTTTTTATTTTTGCATTCCAAATAAATATAGTTCTAGAAGTTGTTCTTTTCGGAACAACTTGCGATAAAATCTGCTGGGTTCTAGGAAAATTTTAATATTTGCATTTTATGTGGTGCGTTAGGAGATTTTTCTCATCAAAGTAAAAAAATAAAAATTTTATTTTAACTTTTTTTATAAAACTCCGTTTTTCTCAAAATTTGTATCTATTATTTTGTTTACCTTTTTTTTAATATTTGAATGCATAATAGTGTAGTAAACAATTTTTTCATACCCTTTTTTTATTTCGCACTTACCGTTTTTCTTGCGTAGCACTTCTTGTAGTGTTTTCAAAATTCTCAAATTCCTTAAAATACAATTTGATTATAAAATCAATATTTCGTTATTAAAGAATTTAAATTTATGTATTTTACAAAATTTTGATTTAGAATAGTTGTTTAAAGTATTCTACGTTAGCCAGAATATAAGCAAAAGCTTGTTTTAGAATAAGAAATTACCATTCATTGTTCGCAAGTCATGTCTTATTTTATTTGAACCAAGGAATTAGTCCCTAAAATTAAAATCAACTTTTGACATTTTATTCTTTGCAAAAATTGTAAAAAATGTGAACTTTGATTTTAACCTTATTTTAGCGACTACACAAACCACATTAATTAAGAATCGGACACCAAAATTAGAATCCATCACTAGTTTCGAAGTTAAACCCAATGTAAAAATATTCATAATGAAAAAAAAATATAATAATTTAAGACAATATAATCAGCCCAATTCTAAATAAATCGTCAATTAATTAAAATAAAAGTATATAAAATATATTACATCTTAATTTAAATATTTTTGTAGTATAAGACGTTATATCCCATAAAAACAGGAACAGCTCAAATGATGAGAGAGCTCGTCCTAAGTTCTATACAGGACTGTAGCGCCAAACTATTATTATAATATTATCCCATAAAAATTATTCATTTTAAAGTATGTAATTTAAAATTAAATACAATTTATATATTTTTATTACCTAATTTATAACATATAGCAGACTTTTTACAGTTTGAATAGCAGTTTGAAAGATTTGCCCTCAGAAGTATGCAACATTTTAGGTGAATTTATTGTTTTTTTATGTTTCTCGTTTCTCACAAAAAGAATTTTCAGTTTAATATAAATGTTATATGCATTTTTCACAAAAGTGTTTTGGCACACATTGAGGGAAAAAGAAACTCGTTCATTCAACTTCATGACAAAACAACATTTTTCTATGTGTATAATTTAAAATATATGGACATATTTTCGCGGAACTGTCATATTCGGTTGGCGCTTGAAATATTAGCCTATACACACTCCAATTGTTTCTATACCCATACTAAATTGTTCTAAAACAGTTAGAAATTGGTTGTAATAGCTCTTTTAGTTTTGGCAGTAACAACCGACTAAGCGGTTGAGAGAACCGAATACGTCGATTAGACAAAGAGTTGATTGACGAAACAAATCTTTGTTCTGTGTGTAGGTATTACAAAATAAATGTATTTGAATCAAATTATAAATACATTATTTTTGGTTTATTTCATTTCGGTTAGTTCGTTGGGGGCTATTTCAATAGAGGTCAAATGTTGAATATTTCCAAAAGTAGAAAAAAAACAGAACAAAACAGTGCCGTTCATTGATGATACACGCACACAGACAATAACAGCCACAGGACAAAAACAATGCCAGGACCAAACAGTCAGTGACAATGCGACAAATACTAAACAAAAGGCTGTGACATAAGTGGCTTAGAATAGCTGCTCTGACTAGTGTTTGTAGCAAGGAAGAAGAGGTACAAAAGCAGGCCAGCAATAGAAACAATCAACAGCGTTGGCCAAAAAGGATGCGCAAAGGACTAAAGCTATAAACAAAGGAAACTAGAACAAAAGCAGACAAAACATGAACAAACAAAAAAAAAAACAATTAAAAGCTGTGAAATTGTATAGAAAAGAAAATTAAATAACAAAAACGAACGCGAAAGTCAAGCAGGTTAATTGAGGATTTATTTCGAAAGAAATTAAAAATTAAAATGAACAAAAAAAAAAAACACAATCAACAAAAATTTTAAATAAATTTACAATAAAATCGGTGCTAAATCATAATTAGTCGCTAATGCTAGCCAAGAGAGTTAGGCAGAGCCGCCGTCATCACAACCACCACCACCACCAAGTAGCAAATTCCATTTTTATGACCACTTTAATGGCCTTAAGAAGGCAGCGGGCGGCATGCGTCGCACATTCAACGAAGTTTGGCAATGGTCTTTGTGCTGCAGGACAAGGATATCGTTGCGGCATCGCGACAATAAAGCGATGATATATTTACTTGTTTTTAAACAATAAATTAAGGCATTTATATTTGAGCATGGCGCAGCAAAGTGGAATTTTTAATATTAACAAAAAAAAAAAAAAAAAAATTAAAATTAATGAAAATTTAATTTTTAAATTTCAAATTAAATTTTAAAAAAATGCAAAAAATACAAATGCTAATTTATAATATAAAATAAAAAGTCTAAAAAAAATTAAAATATATATAAAAAAATAAACAAAACTTCTAAAATTCATTTATATAATTTTTTAAATATACCTATGCACACAGAGAAATTTCATTCGGTTAAAACGATTGGTTTACAAATTTGCTGGCGGAGCTGCCACACTTGAAATATTAGTCTATACACACACCCAATGTTTCTAAATCTGTACTTAATTATTGTACAACAGTTCGAAATTGGTTGCAGTACAAACTAAAACTCTTTAGTTTTGACAATAACAACTGACTAAGCGGTTGAGAGAATCGAATAAGTTCTTTGAGCAAAGAGTTGGTTGGTGCAACAAATCTCTACTCTGTGTGTGTATATACCAACTCCAACACCTCATACAGGTTTCACCTTCGATATGTGAATCTAGTTCCGAAATTTTATATTTCACCTCCAACAGCTTATACTAATTCTGACGTTTCGTGTTTTCATAAACTACACTACACACAGAAAATCCTCTTTTGGCATGATGTTGGAAGAATAAAAAGTTAGTTATACCAACTAACTTCATTCGGTTAAGTCGAACGGTTTACAAATTTGCTGGTGGAACTGCCATATTTGCCTATACACATGAAATATTAGTCTATACACACTCCCAATGGTTCTAAATCTGTACTAAATTGTTCTACAAGAGTTCGAACTTGGTTGCAGTACAAACTACAAAGCTTTTTATTTTAACAATAATAAGCGGTTGAGAGAACCAAATAAGTTGGCTGGGCAAAGAGTTGGTTGACGCAACAAATCTCTATTTTGTGTGTAGGTACTCAACAAAACGAGAAACAATTTTTCCTATGGGACCCATATATCAATTCTATATAATTCGTGGGTGTAATTTTGAATGCATGCTCAGTTTTTTATACCCTACACTAAGAGTGAAAGGGTATATTCAGTTTGGTACGCCGTTTGTAACACCCAGAAGAAAGCATCTCCGGTATGGAAAAGTATATATATTCTTGATCAGCATGACCTCCTGAGTCGATTTAGCGATGTCCGTCTGTCCGTCTGTCTGTCCGTCTGTCTGTCTGTCCGTCTGTCTGTCCGTCTGTCTGTCTGTCTGTCTGTTGAAATCCCTAAGACTTTTAAAATTGAAGAGCTAGATAAATGAAACTTATAACTTAGATTACTAATATACCTACGCTGTATGTGCGAAAAAATTGGCGAGATCGGTCCATGGTGACCTATGATCCGACCACTTATGTTCAAATACCACATATAAAATGTACATATAAAGATCAATTTTTATGTATACGTGCTTAGGTAATCTTTGTTGGTCAAATATATATTGACATCATGCTCAAATACATGATAATAATGTTTTCCGGCGAAAAGACTTGTGGTTCACAAAAAAAAAAATCGAAATTCGGTACACCTACCCATTTGTAAATATGGGTATCAAATGAATGGAAATTCTTCAGCGATTGAATGTTTGTAGTTATTTTCAGGATTCGTATACCTTGGTGACCTATATATCACTTTGAATGGTAACCACACATATGTGTAGGGTATTTATAGTCGGCTTAGACCGACTATAATTTTGATAATCCTAACTATCATAATTACACCTACTTTAAAATTTCCCATGTGATCTAACCTTCCCAACTGGTTTATATTACATAAAGTTTTTATGAAAATTACTATCGAATTTTAAGGCACTTCTCAGCCAATTTAAGAATAAAAAAAAAATACAAAAAACTGTAAACGCAGTTTTTCTTTAAATTTGACTGTAAACTTGAAATTATGTTTTTTTATTAAAACAATTTATCCATTATTTTTATAACATTTGGAATGTAACGATAAAAAAGAAAATAATTTATGGTTATACAGAGCATAGTCCCAACTAATAATAAAAATTAATACTAACTTTTTTTCATCGGTTCTCATTTTGAAATTATGCCCTATCAACACAGTATCCGTCAAAAAATTTAAATCTAATGCAGTAAATAGCAGTTTTGACCATAATGTTTCTCATAAAGACTACACACAGAAAAATCCTCTTTTGCCATGAGGTTGGAAGAATGAAAAAGTTAGTTGTACCAACTTACTTCATTCGATTAAATCGAATGGTTTACAAATTTGATGGCGGAACTGCCGAATTAGCCTATACACATGAAATATTAATCTATACACACTCCTAATGGCTCTAAATCTATACTAAAGTGTTCTAAAACAGTTCGAAAATGGTTGCAGTACAAACTACAATTCTTTTTATTTTGACAATAACAATCGAATAAGCGGTTGAGATAACCGAATAAGTTGGTTGGGCAAAGAGTTGGTTGACGCAACAAATCTCTATTCTGTGTGTACGTAATAGGAAAAAACTGAGTATGCTGTTTAAATTTGCAATTTGTAAAATAATAGAAACAAAAAATTGCTTTAATAAAGCCTCATATAATAAAATCCCGCAAATTCAGCTACTTTAAAAGAGCGTAATTTTTCGAAAAAAACAAAAAATCTCCAACATCACAAATCAAGCTTAAAACTCAGTTTAAAAAGCAGCAGCCACTGCCACCTTCGCATCGCATTTTCGCCCATTTGCACTTGGCACACAGCGCTGAATTTTGCCAAAACGAAAAGCAACAACAATGACCAATAATACACATAGTGCAAAAATACAAAAGGACACACAATAGCGTTGCCACTTGAATGTCCTTTTTATTGCCTGCCGACCGGCAACAATGCGACGATGACTACGATGACTACGACGACAACGACAATAACCGTAAAAACAACAAAAACTCCAAACCTAGCAGCAGCAGCTCACAAAATACCACAAATTATGAGCGCAACCAACTGCTAGTTATTGCTGATGAGGCGGCTGACTCTGGCGCTCCGCAAGGACATATTTGCATTTGACCCCCAAGCAGCAGGATGAGTCCCAAATAATGGCGGCCTAATGTCCATTATGCGAAAACAAACGACGCTCGTGTGTTATTCCGATAACAGTGCCGAATGTGCGAGTGGAGTTTGTTTTTAAGAAGAGACAGACAGACAGACAGCAGTCAGCCTCACAATGTGGGACAGCAGCAGCACCACGATTTTGGTACTATGATGAGGGACAGAAAATTCGTTGCTGGTCTGGGAAATCAGTGCCATTTAAAGAACGTCATTGTGGGTAGATAAAGTTTGGGAGAAGGTGTGTGGAAACTGAGCAATTGGTGAATAGTGTCTGGCGCAAAACTAAACTAGTTTTATGTCTGTTTTTTCAGGATATTAGTTGGTAGTCATCACCATAGTGCTGTGCGGAAAACTTTTAAAGATTACTAGGGTTTAGGCCCGTAACTTCAACGAGTAGATATCTATTGGTGTTCGTACCGAACAGATATCTCTTCCCTATCCGGTGTTTTTGCTCCTTAACTATGAGTTGAAGTTATGAAATTTTGGTTACACGATAGATAACTAAGCACCAGTAGATATCTATTCGTTGAAGTTACGGGCATTATTTCTTCGAATGTTGAATAGTTTTAAATTAAAAATAAATATATGTTGGTTGCTGCAAATAACCTTAAGATTTATGTTTTACACGAATCCTTTTAGATCGGATAAATAGAAATTCGTCTTCATATTTTACCAAACATTCAAGTTACCACTAAAAATTAGAATCAACATACAAACAAAAATTCTTTTTTGGCATGAGGTTGGTCGGTTAAATCAAATTGTCTACACATTTGTGGACACACTCGTAATGGTTCTAATTCAAATTGTTTATAAACAGTTCAAAATTGGTTGTAGTACAAACTACAACTCTTTTAGTTTTGACAATTGTAACCGACTAAGCGGTTTAGAGAACCGAATAAGTTGGTTGGGCAAAAATGTGGTTGGCGCAACAAATCTCTATTCTGTGTGCACTTAAAACTCAAAGCCTTCCTAAAAAAAATTCTAATCAAAATGAGATGAATTGATTTATTTATTTAAATAACATTTCATCTTAATGTTTGTATCATTTTTCCTAATTTTTTGAGAATCTGTACTATTTTATTTGTACACACTGAAAATTCCTCTTTTGAAATGAGGTTGAAAGAATAAAAAAGTTAGTTGTACCAACTAACTTCATTCGGTTAAATCGAATGGTTTACAAATTTGCTGGTAGAACTGCCATATTAGCCTGTACACATGAAATATTAGTCTATACACACTCCTAATGGTTCTAACTCTACACTATATTGTTCTAAAACTGTTCGAAATTGGTTGCAGTACAAAGTAAGACTCTTTTTATTTTGACAATAACCGACTAAGCCGTTGCGAGTACCGAATAAGTTGGTTGGGCAAAGAGTTAGTTGGCGCAACAAAATTTTATTCTGTGTGTAATTACATTTAAATTATATTATATTTAAATTAAATTATATTTAAATTTAAAAATAATATACCTGAACTTTACACTATAAATTGTAACTTTATTGTTTGTACTTTGATTTGTGCAAGCACTTGAAGTATAATTTGTACTATTAATTGTACTATTTTTTGTACTATTATTTGTACTACACACAGAATAGAGATTTGTTGCGCCAACCAACTCTCTGTCCAACCAACTTATTCGGGTCTGTCAACGTCTTAGTCGGTTGTTATTGTGAAATAAAAAGAGTTGTAGTTTGTACTGCAACCAATTTCGAACTATTTTAGAAATACTTAGTACAGATTTAGAACCATTAAGGGTGTGTATGGACTAATATTTCAAGTGTATAGGCTAATATGGCAGTTTCACCAGCAAATGTGTAAACCATTCGATTTAACCGAACGAAATTAGTTAGTACAACTAAGTTTTTCTGTGTGTATGTTTTCAACTAATATTTGAGCTATTATTTGATTAATTATTTATGTAATATTATTTATTTTTGTTATTGTTAGTTGTGCTAAGATTATACTATTTTTGGTACTACTATTTGTACTATTACTGGTTTGGACAATTTTGTGTAATATTACTTGTACTACTACACGTACTATTATTTGTAATATTCTTGTTCTATTATTTGTACAATTATTTGAACTTTAACTGATACCATAATTTATACTATTACTTGTACAATTACTTGTAATAGACATCTGCACAAATGTATTTGAAGTTCCCTCTGAAAAATATGCACTACTGCAGTGTACACTATTTAATGCATTTTGCAATGGCAGTATACAGTACTATAGTGAAGTCTATTCAGCGAATACAGTACAGCACAGTGTAGCGCAGTATTTGTTTTATATAGTGTCAAATAGTGTCAAGAGAATTTTTTTGGTCAAGTCATTCAATGTCTTGAAAAACAAAACCAATTTACACGACTATCGCTGAAAATGCAACGAGTACAGTGAGTGCCGTGAGTGAACGTAACGAATAACTCTAAAATAAGAGGACGAACATTGAAAACAAAAATAAAGTGTACACTACTGCATTGTACACTATTTAGTGCATTTTGCAGTACAATAGTGAAGTCTCTTCAGTGAATACAGTACAGTGCACTGCAGTATTTGTTTCAATAGTCTTAAATAGTGTCAAGTGATTTTTGTTTGTCAATTCATTCACTGTCTTCAAAAACAAAACCAATTTACACTACTATCGCTGAAAATGCAACGAGTACAGTGAGTGCCGTGAGTGAAGTAACTAATAACTCTAAAATAAGAGGACGAACATTGAAAACAAAAATAAAGTGTACACTACTGCATTGTACACTATTTAGTGCATTTTATAGTACAATAGTTAGGTCTCTTCAGCGATTACAGTACAGTGCACTGTTGTATTTGTTTCATATAGTGTCAAGAGAATTTGTTTTCGTCAATATATTCAATGTCTTGAAAAACAAAACAAAATTACACTACTGTCGCTGAAAATGCAACGAGTACAGTGAGTGAACGTGACAAATAACTCTAAAATGAGAGGACGAACATTGAAAACAACAATAAATCCACCACTCGTCGTTCGACGGTAGTAGTTGTTCGATGTGTTGTTGTCGTTATTTATGTATTTACAAAAATTATAAAAAAACATTATTTTTTTGAAAAAAAAAATTTGTAAAAAAAACAAGAAAAACAAACAAAATAATTCAAACAAAATAAAAAAAAATTTCGAAAAAAAAAATAAAATAATGAAAAAAAAAAGTTGGGCAACAAAAAAAAAAAAAAAATAAAACATTGTTAAAAAAATTGTTATTTCAAGAATGTATTTTTATCCAAAAAAAACTATTAATCTTAAATTGAAATTGTTATTTTAAGTATTATCATGCTTAATTTAACAATTCAAGAATTTTATTCAATAATCATAAATATATATGTTCTTGATTTAAGTCCGTCGCGTTGTTGGGAACGTTTTAACCCGCATAAATTCTACAATCAAAGTATAAATTGTGTGTACGATAAAAAAAAATAAATATTTATTATATGATTTTCTTATACTTTCTCAATATTTTGTTAATTAGAATTGAAACACTTAACTGGATATTGTGAAAACAGCCCTTAGAGTACGAATGATACACAAAAAAAATTAAAAATGAACTGAATTAACATTAAGCTATCGATGAAACACCTGAGAATTCCAACAGGACTTCTTACAGGACACTGTCGCCTTGGTAAGCATCAGACTAGGATGGATATACAAACAGACAGTACATATAGATTTTTTCTAGAAGTCGATGAAAATCCAGAACACATTTTAGAAACATATCCAGCGCTTACACGTACAAGAATGCAAATACTTTGAAATCGATTAGCAATTCCGAGCGATATTAGAAGAATAAACCCTAACCATATAATCAGATTCTTAACTGAGATAGGCTTGATGGGCATTCTACAGAAATAACAGAACCAGAACCCCCTATAAATATTATAGTGAGCTGCCACAGCTTGATACCAGTTATGGTATCAAGCGGGGCACAATAGATCTATTTAGGTCACAGGGCATTACTCCGAAGCAATAATAATATATAATAACAATGCAGTGTATTTCAGTGTACACAATTTTTAGTGTACACCATTTTAGACAGCGCACTGCACATAGATATGTCTTGTTTGAGTTTTGTGTTGACACTACTTGCGCTTGGTTGTTGTTTGTAAGACATTCATTCGATTTTTTAGTATTCCGAGTGGAAATTTAGTTAAGAATGCGATCATTGTCTGATTAGGCTCTGCTTGATTTCAAATAAGGTAATGATCAGGGGTTCACATCAATGCCTGATTCAAAAGCTATTCGAAGTTGCTATGCTGAATCAGTTTGCCTAATTTTACCCTATACTAACCTTATATTAATTCATGTATATTTCAATTCTTCTGAAACTGCTTTTACCCATTTCGAGCCCTTCCAAACAAAAAATTATTTTGTGCACAAAGTCATCTCAATAAATTTTTCAATGACAAAAAATCAATATATTGAGTCTATAAGAAAAATTTAAAATTTTTAAAAATTTTGAGAATTTAAATTTCTTTTGCATTTTGAGTATTGAGTCTATAAGAAATATTTCAAATTTTTAAAAATTTTGAGAATTTGAATTTCTTTTGCATTTGAGTTTAACATTAATTTATTAGAATCATTTTATTTTATAAGAACAGTTTTGTTACCCAATTTTATTAAAAAAAGGTTTTTAAAAACAGCTCGATTATATTATAATAATACGATATCCAATCAGGTTTTTTTCAGAAGGATGGAATTTTGTATGTGATACTACATATTTGAGTCCTCAATATATTTATGATCAGAAGTTTTGAAATGATTTTGTGGAATAAAATTTTAAAGGCCCATTTTTGATATCCTTATGTCCTGATATGATAAAATAAAAAATTGCATACAATTGCGAAGATTCGTAGACATCGTAGGTTGTGAATTAATATTTAAATATATTTTACAAAAATGTTAATCCTTGAAATCTTTGTAGTCTCTTAAAAAGCAAACAAAGAAAAGTAACGAAAAACTTTAAATGGAGTTTTACCTAATTTGGTCTCTAGTTTCAAACAGATATTATTTAGTTCATGTGTTACGAAATTTTTCATTTTCTGTTGGAGGTTTAGGATCAAAATTTTATTTTCAATAATTTTATTCGTTTTAAAAAACTTAAATCTGTTTATTCGATTGAAATACATTTATTTTTGTATTGAAAAAAAAATCAATTCAGTAACTCAAAACACTAATTTGAATAATAAAAACCAAAATTTCATCGAATTATTATTTGCATATAAATTCGATCGGTTAGTTAAAATATGCCGGATAATAATAAAATAAAATAATGTTTACCTTTCAATTTCACCTGTTGCTGCCTGCAGCACCTGACAGAAAAGTAAAATTCCTTCACGCCATTCAGTTGAAATGTGATAAACGCCATTACGAATTGTAAAATTCCTAATTCCCAAAGGACATGCGGAGGACGCATAAATATGCTCAAATGTCCATGCAAAGAGAGAGAAATAGCATTTGTCAACGTAGCCAATACAATAAAGCGACACTCAGTGCTACTCTCTTCATACGTCACCCCAACTTCAATACACAACAGACACTAAAAACAAATAAAACAATAAAAAATAGGCGCCCCCAACATATAACACAAAGAAAAACAAATACAATTAAAGTGCTGCCCTCTTTCTTAACAGCCACCCTCCTCTCAATAGATCAAAATGCATGGAGTGCTCTCCCCAAAGATACCGCTCTCCCACCACTATGCAACACAAAACAGCAACGCAACAACAAAACGCACTCTTTCCCCCCACGTAACGCAAAATGCAAACACAGCCATGCCTGCTGTTGGCGCCATTGGCCGCCCGTTATATGCTGTGCGCATGACGTGTCTCTTTGTTCTGCTCCACCGCGGCCACCCTCTCATTCTTTTGTGTGCTGTTAATGCTTTGTGTCCTGCTTTGACAATAGCCACGAATAATAAAAGTACTTTTTTTGTTTTTTAATTTTTTTATTATGTGTTTGCATTTCCTTGCATTTTATTGTGCAAAGATTTCAAATGTTTTTATCTTTTTTTTTATGGAATTTGTGTGTAGAGTTATGCGAGAGAGTCTTTATTAAAAGGGGAGAGTGACGCAGGCGCTGGTTTAGGAGAGAAATCAATTTTGGCGCCAATATTTAGCATTCAGTTAAATTTGAATTTAAAGAATCAAATGCAAATTGATATTTAGTGAAAAATTGAATTTTTAGTGAAAAATTGAATTTTTAGTGAAAAATTAAATTTTTAATGAAAAATTACATTTTTAGTGAACATTTTAATTTTTGGTGAAATATTGAATTTTTAGTGAAAAATTGAATTTTTAGTGAAAAATTGAATTTTTAGTGAAAAATTGAATTTTTAGTGAAAAATTGAATTTTTAGTGAGAAATTGAATTATTAGTGAAAAATTGAATTTTTAGTGAAAAATTGAATTTTTAGTGAAAAATTGAATTTTTAGTGAAAAATTGAATTTTTAGTGAAAAATTGAATTTTTAGTGAAAAATTGAATTTTTAGTGAAAAATTGAATTTTTAGTGAAAAATTGAATTTTTAGTGAAAAATTGAATTTTTAGTGAAAAATTGAATTTTTAGTGAAAAATTGAATTTTTAGTGAAAAATTGAATTTTTAGTGAAAAATTGAATTATTAGTGAAAAATTGAATTTTTAGTGAAAAATTGAATTTTTAGTGAAAAATTGAATTTTTAGTGAAAAATTGAATTTTTAGTGAAAAATTGAATTTTTAGTGAAAAATTGAATTTTTAGTGAAAAATTGAATTTTTAGTGAAAAATTGAATTTTTAGTGAAAAATTGAATTTTTAGTGAAAAATTGAATTTTTAGTGAAAATTGAATTTTTAGTGAAATATTGAATTTTTTGTGAAAAATCGAATTTTTAGTGAAAAATTGAATTTTTAGTGAAAATTTGAGATTTTAGTGAAAAATTGAATTTTTAGTGAAAAATTTAATTTTGAGTGAAAAATTGAATTATTAGTGAAAAATTGAATTTTTAGTGAAAAATTGAATTTTTAGTGAAAATTGAATTTTTAGTGAAAAATTGAATTTTTAGTGAAAAATTGAATTTTTAGTGAAAAATTGAATTATTAGTGAAAAATTGAATTTTTAGTGAAAAATTGAATTTTTAGTGAAAATTGAATTTTTAGTAAAACATTGAATTTTTAGTGAAAAATTGAATTTTTAGTGAAAAATTGAATTTTTAGTGAAAAATTGAATTTTTAGTGAAAAATTGAATTTATAGTGAAAAATTGAATTTTTAGTGAAAAATTGAATTTTTAGTGAAAAATTGAATTTTTAGTGAAAAATTTAATTTTTAGTGAAAAATTGAATTTTTAGTAAAAAATTGAATTTTTAGTGAAAAATTGAATTTTTAGTGAAAAATTGAATTTTTAGTGAAAAATTGAATTTTTAGTGAAAAATTGAATTTTTAGTGAAAAATTGAATTTTTAGTGAAAAATTGAATTTTTAGTGAAAAATTGAATTTTTAGTGAAAAATTGAATTTTTAGTGAAAAATTGAATTTTGAGTGAAAAATTGAATTTTAAGTAAAAAATTGAATTTTTAGTGAAAAAGTAAATTTTTAGTGAAAAAGTAAATTTTTAGTGAAAAATTGAATTTTTAGTGAAAAATTGAATTTTTAGTGAAAAATTGAATTTTTAGTGAAAAATTGAATTTTTAGTGAAAAATTTGAATTTTTAGTGAAAAATTGAATTTTTAGTGAAAAATTTGAATTTTTAGTGAAAAATTGAATTTTTAGTGAAAAATTGAATTTTTAGTGAAAAATTGAATTTTTAGTGAAAAATTGAATTTTTAGTGAAAAATTGAATTTTTAGTGAAAAATTTGAATTTTTAGTGAAAAATTTAATTTTTAGTGAAAAATTTAATTTTTAGTGAAAAATTTAATTTTTAGTGAAAAATTTAATTTTTAGTGAAAAATTTAATTTTTAGTGAAAAATTGAATTTTTAGTGAAAAATTGAATTTTTAGTGAAAAATTGAATTTTTAGTGAAAAATTGAATTTTTAGCGAAAAATTTGAATTTTTAGTGAAAATTTGAATTTTTAGTGAAAAATTGAATTTTTAGTGAAAAATTGAATTTTTAGTGAAAAATTGAATTTTTAGTGAAAAATTGAATTTATAGTGAAAATTTTAATTTTTGAATCAAATTAAAATGTTTAGTTCAAATTTTATTTTATAAAAATTCTGAATGTTTTTTTCTAATTATATTTTACGAAATAAACTAATTACAAGATAAGCTGCCCAAGATAAAATAATTATAAATTAAAATTAGAATCAATTATTACAAACACACAAAAAATAATAAAGTGCATCATAAAAAACACTTACCATTTTTTTCTTGGTGTCCATCTGCACACCTAAAAAGAGGTAAAAAAAAAGTAAAATTAAATAACAATCGTCTGTGTCTGTGCATCATAAATTAAAACCGAAATGTATGCAAACAGAGACAGTATCGATAATGTAAAACTTTTCACACATTTTATTGTAAGGAAAACAAAGTGTTATCGGGCATGCAACACAGGGCAAATATTATATATCAGACTATAGACATTTTTTGGTTAATTGTTTGCCGAACAAAATATGGCATAAATAAGGGACAAATGAGCAATAATAAAATGAGTGAAAAAATGGACAGCCGATCCAGCCGACCAAGCCTTGAATTTCAGAATAGGTGACATTTATTTAAAATTAACTAAAAAAAAAAAGATAAAAATCTATTTGTAATAAAAGTTTATTTAAAGATTAATGTAAAGATTTATTGAAAAATAAACCCTTTTCATAGATGAAAGTTAAATAATCGATGTAATGAAATTAAATAATGTCGGTTTGTTTGAATTCAAGGTTTATTTACTCGCATAAATTGAATTTATTGATAATCTTTTGATAAAATCTTTTTTCTTAATTCATAGTGCTAACTAACTACCTATCAAAATTAATAACATTTTTTTTATATGCCTACACTCAAAATAAAAAGTCTGCTATTAATAGCAAACTCTGACTGCTAAATTTTAGCAAACTTTATATTGTATTTACAGCATACTTTTAGCTGCAATAGCGAACTGTTTGCTGGGAATCTTAGTTCTGCTAGTGATCAAGATCGTGCTAGTGTCACTGGTGTGCATATCACTAGTGCAGCTAACCTGCACTAGATGGCGCCATAGTCACGAGACGCTACAGCTAAATGTGTCTATAATTCGTAGACTCTTATTTGACAACATGTTTATTTAAAAGTTATATTTCTTCTACGTAATAATAATGCACGCATGCAAGAGTGAAATAAAGGTAAAATAAGATAAATTATAATATTTATTTAAAATAAAAATAAAAAAAAGTAAAAAAAAAATATTAAAAAATATATATATATTAATATACAAACAATATATATTTTTTTATTTTCTTTTTTATGAATTGGATTTAATAGCAAAAAAAATAGTTAAAACAGCCAAAATGTCTGCTTTAATAGCATTAGAAAAGTTTACTGAAACAGTATACTGTCATTTGCTTTTTCAGCAAACATTTTTGCTATATTGGCTACCTTTTTTGCTACTGTTAATAATTTGTACTCAAAGTGGTGGGACCTACAGTTTATTGCCGAATCCGAACGGCGGGTGAGAGCTTTTCATAGGCAATGGTTTTACTCTCGTAGGTTTGCCATTTACTGACGAGAGGTAGCGCGGTATAGAAAATTGTTTCTATGAAACAATTGAACCGGGGACCTTTCGGCTCGCAGTCCAACGCACTAACCACTGAGCTACTTTTTGCTACTGTTACAGACTATTTATTTTGAGTGATACCAAAATTTCGATACCAGTTTTTATAAAAATATTACGTTATAGAAAGAAAACATATATTTTATACTTCATATTTTAGATGTCAAATAAGTCCCAAAAAATGGTAACTTGGTTCATTGTGATTTCGTATTTTGTATTTCATTTTAAACCTTGAAATGTCCCAGCAAACCAAACGATAATTTTTACGATATCGAAACGATATCGTTTATAGCCTCAAATTATTGTTTTCGATAATCTATAATAATACGAAAACGATAGCGTTTTCGATAAAAACGAACCTGTCTAAAATGATATCGTGGTTTTTGTCGTTATAGATATCGAGATGATATCATAAATGAATTTATTTTCGATAAACAAATTTTATTTGTTCAGAAAATTTTATTTTTTGACAAAAATTATAAAGAACACGCAATTAACTTTACAAATTCTTTAGACTTTTATATATAAAATTTATCATTATTAAAGGGTTTTTTAACAGGGACGCTACAAAAGTAGAGCGACAGGGACAGCAAACAACGCCATATTTCTTGCCGCTCTTTTGACATTTCTCTTCAGTAAGGTTTGCCATTTCATGATGGAAAGATATACGAATTCGAATTTCGATAGAAAATTTTAATAATTTCAACTCGTTGTTGGCTCGTATATCATTCCATCATGAGATGGCAAACCTTACTGAAGAGAAATGTGAAAAGAGCGGCAAGAAATATGGCGTCGTTTGCTGTCCCTGTCGCTCTACTTTTGTAGCGTCCCTGTTGAAAAATCCTTGAAAAAAACTTTTGTAGCGCTCTTATTGAAAAACCCTTTATATCGAATTTAAAAATTATTGTCAAATGGTTTGTAGGGGTGTTATCATTTTTGAAATTAGGAGTTCGGGTTAAACGTTTAGCATTTCAGACATTTATCATTAAAACTTCAAAATGGGTTTTTCATTTTTATGTAGTACTACTTTAAGTCCCGGGATACCATGATTGAAATTCCCAAAATCAGAGGTATTAACAAAGTATTACGAATTTTTCCAACATTTAAAATTTTTTAAAAGTTTTTATTTTATAAATATTTTTTGAAATATACAATGATATTATTTTTCCGAGTACTCCAATTACAAACATTTAAAATGTAAATATTTGAAAGAAAATTATAAAAAAATATTGTTCAACGACCAAAGTTATTTGTTTTACGCGCTCAAGGTCCAATTCAAAATATTTTTTTTTTGTATTTTAATTTTTATTTTGTCCAATATTTGTATTTTCGAAACTCATATTAAGAAACTATGTCAAAGATGTCATTAGAATCATTAAAAAATTTACAAGATAGCCCTTTTAACTTTAAGTATTAAAAAATCCAATATAATTATAGAATTTTATAAAGTTGCACTGTTCAATAAAATCTACAAATTAATAAAAAAAAAATTACAAAAACAAAAAATTAAAATACAAAAAAAACCACAATATATAATGATGTCCTTATCGTCTAAACACAAGTCAAACAGCCATTAGCACAGTCGGACAGAAGAACCTAATTGGCGCTCCCTGCGCCGCTCAGTGCCTGAACAATGAAAAGGTCACAACAATTGTCAGTGAAAATGAAATGGAAAGTTGAGAACTGTGCTGCACAAATAGATGCACGATTCACTAAAAGAACTGAACTAATACTTAGATAGATGGATAGTTGATGATAGTTGGTAATAAGCAAATAAAATGCATTGAAAACCCAAGGAGAAGAAGACGACTTTACACGTGTTTTGCGCAAACGCACGCACGGTAATCGATGCGATGGACGATCGATGCAGACGACGTTTGCGGTTGCGTGTGCAAACACAAAATGTAACTACAATAAGCAAAGAGGATGAAAAAAAAAATTAAATGATAAAAATACAATAATGAAAAACATGTGAAAAATTCATACATACGTAGATTATTGATAAAAATTGATAATAAAATCGAGCACGCAGTGAAAACACAATGCCAAACAAACAAATGCATCCTTATGAAAACACAAAGACCCCAGTGGTAAACTCAACAGAGTACACAGAAAAAAAAATGTACATCATATTGCTGAATTCCGTTCTTCAAACCATGATTCATTGTATTAAAGAGCCATTCATAACATTAATGACTAACGCCATCAATGTTATGAATGCTATCATAAATATGAAGAACTCTTGGTAACTGTCGAAAAAGTGTTCTTCAATATGATGAATACGATTCATTATATTAATGAACCAAAATATAAAATACAACATATTAGTTTTTCATATTAAAGAATTCTGTTTATTAAACCAAATTTCTATCAAAATGTTTCTTTTTCGTTCATTGTTTGCCGTACTTCTCAGTTCTCAAGTAGTTCTTGTGTGTTATTTCTTATATAATGCTTGCTCGACATGCATAAATTATTAATAAAAATTATATTTATAAAAAATATATTTATGAAAAAATAAAAAAAAAAAATTTTCGAATTAAATTTTTTTTTCGAATACATTTTTTTTTCGAATAAAATTTATTTTCGAATAAATTTTTTTTAGGAATAAATTTTTTTTCGAAAAATTTATTTTTTCAAAAACATTTTTTTTTTCAAAAAAAACCAATTTTTTTCTCCGATTTTTTTTCGGATAATTTTTTTTTTAATTTTTTTACTGTTATTTTATAAATAAAATTTTTACAACAATTTTTTTTCGAATTATTTTATAAAAAAAAATTTTTTTTTGAAAAAATTTTATGAAAAAATTCATCAATATGACAATTCAAATTCATTGTATTGAATATTTTGTTCATATATATAATGAATACATTCATTAATATATCATTTAATGAACGGTGGTATCAATATGATGAATCTGGTAGTTTGTGAAAAAATTCATAATATTTATGAATAAATTCATCATATTGAAGAATTTTTTTTTCTGTGTACTTTTGAAATAGTTGTATTTAAGAATATTCATTTAAGATTGATACTTGTAGTTAATTATTGATCCGGTTATTCCAAAAAGAATACAAATATTTCTTTAATAAAAAAATATTATTATGCACATTTTGGGTATAAAAATTGTATTTATTACAATGTTTTATTAATTTCATCGTTGATCTATTTTTTTGTGGTTAAAAAAAATAAAAGGCAGAAAAGACGAAAGATTAAAGCAGATAAACTCGGAAGTTCTATCAAATATTGCGTATTTTCGTCACTATGACGGGAATTTTGATTTTAAATTCTTCTAAATTTATCTCATATTTCAATTTATCTGTGCGTGTTGCCGGAAATATGCCTAAACTATTGCGAAAAATGACAGACATTTAGTTTAGGGTACAAAATGCATAATTATTATATTATTATTTAATAATTTAAAAAATGACTTGGTGCAGTAATAGTTACATAAAATATTGGATACATTTGTAGCGCTGATTCCGAAAATGGTATGAATTTTGTAAAATTGGTTCTAGTTTTTGAGATAAAGCCCATTTTTGATAATTTACCATTATTTTGGTCTTCTTTCATTTTTAAAAATCAAACAAAAGCATCGAATAAAATTATGTTTTTAATATAAGACGCAGAAAACCTTGCGCCACAAAAAAAAAAAATGTTTCTTTTAATCGTCAAAAAATTTATTTGCGTGATATCAGTAAAATAAGTTCAAAAGTTTTCAAAAAATAAAAAATGTTATATAAAAAAACGTTATTACATAATGAACAAAAAAGCTAAAACTTATATTCATACCGTGTTATGTATCCTTTTTAAACCACTATTTAAGAAAATAAATTACGACTTTTAATTAAAAAGTTATAATTACTAGATTAAATAAAGGCAACTTCTATTTTAATTGTTTAATTTAAATTTTCTAATTTTGTAAATTTTGCCGATTTAAATTTAACAAGTAAAAAAATGTTGTCTTTATTTAATACAGTATTTATAATTTTTTAACCAAGAGTCGTAATTTATTTTCTTGAATTGGGGTTTAAAGAGAATACATGGCGCTATATAAAAGTTCATAAAAATAATGTTTAACATTTTTGTCCACTAAGTAATAACGTATTATATTACCAATAATTTATGTTCTTTTTTAATTAATTTGAACATTTTTTTTTACGCAGAAGTTTCAAATGGAAACTTCTGAATTTCAAATGGAAATCTTCTGAATTTCAAATTGATATTTGTGAATTTCAAGTGGAAATTTTCTAAATTTCGAATGGAAATTTCTAAATATAAATGGAAATTTCTAAATTTCGAATGGAAACTTTCAGATTTTCAAATGGAAATTTCTGAATATCAAATGAAATTTTCTGAATTTCAAATTGATATTTGTGAATTTCAACTGGAAATTTTCTAAATTTCGAATGAATATTTCTGAATTTCAAGTGAACATTTTCTGAATTTCTAATGGAAATTTCTGAATTTCAAATGGAAATTTATAAATTTCAATTGATGTCTTCTGAATTTCAATTGATGTCTTTTGAATTTCAAATGGAATTTCTGAATTTCAATTGGTGTCTTTTGGATTTCAAATGGCATTTCTAAATTTCAATTGGTGTCTTTTGAATTTCAAATGGAATTTCTGAATTTTAAGTGATGTCTTTTAAATTTCAAATGGAATTTCTGAGTTTTAATTGATGTCTTTTGAATTTCACATGGAATTTATGAATTTTAATTGGTGTCTTTTGAATTTCAAATGGAATTTCTGAATTTTAAGTGATTTCTTTTAAATTTCAAATGGAATTTCTGAATTTCTATTGGAGTCTTTTGTATTTCAAATGGCATTTCTGAATTTCTTTTGAATTTCAAATGGAGCTTCTGAATTTCAATTAATGTCTTAATGTCTTATGAAATTTCAAATGGAAAATACTGAATTTCAAATGGAAATTTCTAAATATCAAATGAAATTTTCAGAATTTCAAATGGAAATTTATAAATTTCAATTGATTTTTTCTGAATTTCAAATGGAATTTCTGAATTTCAATTGATGTCTTTGGAATTTCCAATGTAGTTTATGAATTTTAAAAGATGTTTTTTGAATTTCAAATGGAATTTCTGAATTTCAATTGATGTCTTTTGAATTTCAAATGGAATTTCTGAATTTCAATTGATGCCTTTTGAATTTGAAATGGAATTTCTGATTTTCAATTGATGTCTTTTGAATTTCAAATGAAATTTCTGAATTTCAATTGATGCCTTTTGTATTTCAAATGGAATTTCTGAACTTCAATTGATGCCTTTTGGATTACAAATAGAATTTCTGAATTTCAATTGGTGTCTTTTGAATTTCAAATGGAATTTCTGAATTTCAATTCATGTCTTTTGAATTTCAAATGGAATTTCTGTGTTTCACGTGATGTCTATTGAATTTCAAATGTAATTTCTGAATTTCAATTGATGTCTTTTGAATTTGAAATGGAATTTCTGAATTTCAATTGATGTCTTTTGAATATGAAATGGATTTTCTGAATTTCAATTGGTGTCTTTTGAATTTCAAATGGAATTTCTGAACTTCAATTGATGTCTTTTGGATTATAAATAGAATTTCTGAATTTCAAGTGACGTATTTTGAATTTCAAATGGAATTTCTGAATTTCAATTCATGTCTTTTGAATTTCAAATGGAATTTCATATTTTTAATTGATGTCTTTTGAATTTCAAATGGAATTTCTGAATTTCAATTGGTGTCTTTTGAATTTCAAATCGAATTTCTGATCTTTTCTGAATGACATCTCTAAATGGTGTAGTTTTTCTGTAATAGTGAGTTCATCAGAAGGACATCGCTAAATCGCCACAGGAAGTCACGCTAATGTAGAACTTTTCCCTACCGGACACGTCTCCTTCTGGGTGTTACAAACGGATGACCTACCCCTTTCACTTTAAATATAGGGTATAAAAATTAATATAAAATCAAGCTGATACCGAAACACTAAATAATCTATAGATCATCAATATTATAAAGACGATTTTTGCCACTGGGGGCATACAGTCTGAGAGAGAAAATAATTATAATAATATTGGATGCAACCCAACAACAATTAGCAGGCGACAATATTTGAATTTTCGCGGTTTCGTGCGCGCAAACCACAATTCTACTGTACTCTCCAAACAACGTGCAAGAGCAACAGCAACAAGAACCCGGCAGGCAACAACAATAAACGAGAGCACATTCTTAATAACAACAAAAACAGTAACCACAACAAAACACGTTGCGCTCTCCAACAATTACAACAACACCCATTGCAAGTGTTACACTTTCTCATTTTTACTGCGATTTTTTGTTGCTGCTGCTGCTATTTTTGTTGTTGTTGTGTTTTTTTTTATATTTGGTCGCCTGTTTTCCTTGCATTGCTCGCGCTATCTCTGTCTCTGTCTGAGACCATGTGTCTGTGTCCCGTCGTTGGTGTTGTTGTGAAAAATCATTTCGCCCAACACACGATGGTGTTTTTCGTGTATTACGAGTGTTGGCAACTTTTTCCGTAACATTTTATTTCCGAGCGGCACGCCGTGCGGATGCTTACGATTTTTAACGCTAATAAACGCGATTTCATAAAAAAAAAATTTTTTTTAAAGAAATTAATAAAAAATATTTAATAATAAAATATTTTACAAGTGCATTTTCTGGTAAAAAAAAATACCGTGTTTTTATAGTAAAAAAAAGGACATTTGTGTCAAAGTTATTTTAGAACTATAAATTTGAAAAAATAATTTAAAAATTATCTTTGTTAATTAAAAAAAATGTTTAAATTCTTAAATTAAAAAATACAAACATTATATATAAAAAACATTTAAATAAAAGTTATACTAATTAAAAAATGTCTTAACATATAATTTTTAAATAATTTAATTAATTAAAAACTCAATTTCAAGTGAAAAATATAAAAAATATTTAAAAAAACAGTAAAAAATTTTACAAAGTTTAAGTTCAAAAATATTATTAAACGTTTAAATTAAAATTTAAAGTGTTAAGAAACAGCCATTAAAATAAATATACATATCGTATACTGCTCTATTAAGGATTATTAGTTAAGCGAAAAAAAAACAAAGGTAAGAAAAACTTTTTATTTATATTCCTTTTATATTTTAATTCTAACTAATAAAACACTTTTCATTTACTTATTTCAATAGTTTAGTTTCGTAGTTCTTAGCAATCACTGAGATTACTCGAAACCATTAAGAAAAAATCTTAAATTAAAAGGGCTGCGTACCAGGGTCTCATAGGCGGTAACACAAATTTTAAATAAAAAAACGAAAGGGTTTTGTAATTAATAATTAGGCAAAAATAAGAAAATGAACAATATAAGACTTAAAGAAAAAACTAAAGCTTTTGTAAAACATTTAGTTTAAAATATCTACTAAATTAAAATAAATTCGTACAGTATAATTTTAGGCTATATAACATTAAAAAAATATAATTGATATAGATTTAATGATATTGCGATAATATTATGCGTTAATCTATAATGTAATGATACAAATATTTTTGGCATATTTCCGTTAACACGCTGATAAATGGCAGTGTGTGGGAATTAGAGATTATCAAATTTTGTGAAGCTTTAAAGACAGATTTCCGTATATTCTTCAAATATGCTGGGAATAAAAGTGGTGTTTGACAAAATCCAACCTATCTTGAACAATATCGCTATATTACTTTCCGAGACAAAAACTTCTGCCATTGTTCAGGAATATTTCGATTATATTTCCAGCAAATACACAGATAAATGGAAGGTTTTGAGAAGTGCATGACAGGTTATTCAAATTTAGTGGAATTTTAAATACAAATTCATTGCATAATTTGAATAACGGGCAGAAAATAGGCAGCTTTTGATATAAATTCCACAAAAAAACCTAAATTGCCTAGTTCTAATTCAATCTATCTAGAAAGTTATCGATATATTACTCATTGCAGATGTTAAATCTATATTGAAAGTGTTTTTATTATGTTTATTAAAATTCTGAGAATATGTGGCTTATTTTTTCAAGAAATTTATCGAAATGTTTTTGCTTCTTAGGGTGTGTGCAAATTCGACTAAATTGCTGACTAAACTAAATTGAACGACTTTACATTCGATCGACATTCGGTAAGCGGTAATTTTTAAAGTCCATAAACAATTGATTATCATATGTCTGTTTGCTGTCATCCAATTTAGTTCAATTTAGTCTTCTTACTAAATTGCAAAGTCGAACACTGCATTACCGACCAAATTTAGTTTAGTCAGCAATTTAGTCGAATTCGCACACACCCTTAATTTGGCATCAACTTTTTCATCCATTCAAATTAATACCTTTTTATTGCATTTCGAGAAAAATATTGTTGATAGTTTTTTTTAGAGTGGTGTTGTTTTAATTAAACGGTTTGTATAAAATAATTCTATAATGTAAATATTTTGAACTACAAAGGAATTATGCAAATAATTTAACACTGCTTAAATGACGCTAAGTTATGATAAAATTGCGATATAGGGGTAAAATGGGAAACCTTTTCTGGGATAAGTGGGAAACGTAAATGGAGCAATGCTTGTTGTAATTTCAGTAAATGAATTATTTTATTTAACAAAATTCAATCGTGGCCGCAAATCAATGAAAATCAAAATTTTGACTTCACTTAAGATAAGATTTGCAGAAAAAATCCGAGAAGCGAATCTTTAACAGAAGCAATAAGAATAGATCAGTAAATATTATTGAACTCCAACATAAGAATAATAAGAATTTTGTACAATTTGCATTAATAAAATGCCGAAGATATTAATTGACAACAATTCAATAATCTGCAATATCTGTAAACGACATGTATACTTGAAATGTGCAAAGTCGACGACTAGCAACTACACCTGTCTCCATTGTCACTAAGAATATTTTAACTAATTCTGCCAAATTTTTCGTATAATCTTAACATAACTACTGAGATGTTTATGAATTTAAAATTTGTGTCTTCTTATTTTATCATTATTTTTTATTGCCTCATTATTATTTTTTCATCGTTAATATATATTGACTTTGCTATGAATAAAACAAAACATAAAAAGAAAGACTAAAATAGCATTTGGGTAAAAATTTTGAAGTTTCCCACTTTACCCCAAACATATTTCAACAAGTCAGAAATTGAGCTGTTTTGAAAAATCGTTCAAAAACCAATTAAATAAAACCAATAAAATCTGTTAATGCAAAAAATTAGATGATGAACCAGTTTTTGGATTAGAACTTTTAAAAGGTTATAAAAAATTATTAAAATGTACTATTTTTGAAAGCAAATCAAAACGTGTCCTACTTTACCCTAGACTCCCCTATATTTTGGACAATGACTTTTTACCAATTTGATTCTGATTCAAATCAAAATTTTTGATTACGACTACTAAGAATCGTAATTAAAATTTTTGATTACGATTCTTTAGTAATCGTAATCAAAAGTAATGGTAATCCAACCTTTACAGCTCTGTTTCGCACACATGAAAAAATCGACATGTACGTGAAACTGGGGATCATAGTATTTATTTGTGTGAACCCATTTTTATTTGTATTTGAAATGCAAGTGCATACAATATTTTATAAATAATAAAATATATATTTAGCGACGCATATTTTTTTAGCTGAGATCTCGCTGATTATGGATATGAAAACGGTTTTCTTATATCAATTCATTTAAAGGTTTTATGTGATCTTTTAAAAATCAATTTAAATTAATTTAATTCAAGTTTTATGCTATTTGCATCTTTAAAATGTAAATTAAAGGCATCTGAGCTATGAAATACAACTTATTTCAAATGTTGGACCAAAAATTTATATAATATGAAAATATTATATGTATTTCAAATGCAAATAATACCCTTTAACGAATTGATCCAGAAAAAATAGGAAACACGTGTATTTTATTTTTAAGCGTACTTTAAGACTATATAGGATTTTCTCATGTGTAGTTTTTAATAGTAGAATTTTGTCGTACGGTGTTATATGTTAAATTAGATCTATAATACTTTACTTCCTCTTAGTCGATTTTTTAAAACCCCTTTTTAAGTTTAGAGATTAAAATCAAATTCGCAAATTTTGATTTAGTGATTTTAATAAATTAATTTAAGAACATTTTGATATACGAAACTGCTTTTTGATACGCGATTCTGAATTTGGAGCTTTTTAATATGGAAACTTTAGGAAATTAGTTCTATTTTTAAATGACACTTAACTTGAACACGTATTTATAGGATTCAAATGAAGAATTATTAAAAAGTTGAAAATACAAATACAAGAGTTCTAAAATACGAATATTTCATTTTTTTTTTAAAGGTATTATTTATTTTTTAGTTGATTATTATGTAATTTTTGGCTGTAAACTTTAATATCATAAATTTCTTTATTTCTTACAGAACATAATGGAATTTCGTGCAATTTTGACAAAATGACAAAGACCTAAAAAAAAATAATAATAAAACATATGTGGAAAATATCACAAAAACATATCAAAAACTGAAAACAGAAATAAAAACATTAAAACAAGTCCCTGTTGTCAATATAAATCGAATAACAATTTTGTTTTGTGCAGACTAATCGAAAAACAAAAGAAACAATAAAAACAAAACCAACAATACAAACCAACCATCCACCCACCGATTGTTGACCCCATTTAATAGTGTCAACATAACCAACAGTAAAATCAATTACAAAAACTACCAAACAATGACAACCATCTCGACAATCCTCAACCACACAACAGCAACGGCATCCGCTTCAGCAGCTGCTGCTGCCGCCGCAGCAACACATTTGCTTTCCGGTTCCGCTGCTGTTGCTGCCGCAGCACAGCTGACCGCACTAAGCATGAAGGTCGGCTCCTCCTGCTCTGCATCGTCATCATCATCTTCGTCCAACTCACAGCATTCAATGCCTAGCACAATGAATGGCATCAGTCAACAGCAGCAACAGCAGCAACAGCACCAGCAACATCATCAACAACAGCAGCAGCAACATCAACATCATCAGCAACATCAGCAACAGCAGCCGCAACAGCAACAACAACAATTGCCGTCGCATCATGCGTCCACATCCAACGATCACATTAAACGTCCGATGAACGCATTCATGGTCTGGTCACGTGGTCAGCGTCGCAAAATGGCGCAAGACAATCCGAAGATGCACAACTCGGAGATATCGAAACGATTGGGCGCCGAATGGAAGCTGCTGTCCGAGGGTCAAAAACGACCGTTTATCGATGAGGCCAAGCGACTGAGGTGAGTTTTGAGTTAGAAAATCAGCTGATTGAAGGTTTTTCAAGGTTATTTTACACAATAAAATGATTTTAGAACCTTTTGAAATCATGTAAAACTATTTATAGAGTTTTTAAAACTATTTTAGAACCTTTTAAAAACATGAAAATTAATTTTTAAACACAACCAGGCAAAATAATGAAAATTTATGGAGTTTATAGCAAAATTTAAGGTTTATCAAAGTTGTGTTTTTCAATTAAATGTTTTTGGAACCTTATAAAGACATTTATAAATAGTTATAGAGATTTTAAAACCATTTTAGTACACACAGAATAGAGATTTGTTGCGCGAACCAACACTTTGCCCAACCAACTAATTCGATTCTTTCAACCGCTTAGTCGGTTGTTATTATCAAAATGAAAAGAGTTGTAGTTTGTACAGCAACCAATTTCGAACTGTTTTAGAACAATTTAGTACAGATTTAGAACCATTAGGAGTGTGTATGGACTAATAATTCAAGTGTATAGACTAATATGGCAGTTCCGTCAGCAAATTTGTAAACCATTTGTTTTTACCTAATATAAAGGGTTTTTCAACAGGGACGCTACAAAAGTAGAGCGACAAGGACAGCAAACGACGCCATATTTCTTGCCGCTCTTTTGACATTTCTCTTCAGTAAGGTTTGCCATTTCATAATGGTAAGATATACGAATTCGAATTTCGGTAGTAAATTTTAATAATTTCGACTCGTTGTTGGCTCGTATATCTTTCCATCATGAAATGGCAAACCTTATTGAAGAGAAATGTCAAATGAGCTGCAAGAAATATGGCGTCGTTTGCTGCCATGTCGCTCTACTTTTGTAGCGTCCCTGTTGAAAAAACCTTGAACAAAAACTTAGTAGCGCTCTTATTGAAAAACCCTTTAGTTAGTTGGTACAACCGATTTTAGTTAACTTTTTGTTGCTAAAAATTCAACAAATTCAATGCATATTAAATTTCGGTTTAATAGCTATTATAAAGTAATTAATTATTTAGTTATTTGAACTAAAAAAACTTAATCCAAATGGCCAATTAATAAACATTTTGTTTGCTACAATTTTATTAAATTAAATAAATATAAAGTCATTGCAAAAAAATATAATTAAACCATTATTCATATTATTTTAACATTTTTAAGTCTAAACAAATAAAAGATACGCACAATATATTAGTAAAAATAAAAAAAAATAAAAATATTGCCAACTTTTTAAGCTCTCATAAGTTGTAATAATCAATAAAAGGATTTATGACAGTTAAAATAAATTATTTGTCAGCAAATAAAAAAAATATTTATATGAAAATAAAGAATTATGTTTAAATAAATAGTTAGCTTATCATCGCACCTAATGATATTTGCCAATTTTTATTAAAAATTGATAATAAAAATAATGATTAGCGTGAAACCTGGGGTGAGTAGAAGTTATAATATAAACCTATAGTGTTATTATTTTGAAGTATAACAACATAGGATAATGATGGCGGGCACAACATGAGTTTTGGAATAGATGTCGCCAAAGTTTTTAGCGTTTGAAAAAAATAAAACAAAAAAACTAATTCTTCATTCTTCATAGAGAGACAACTTTATATTTATTCAAGATATGGTCACATATTTTATTACAATAACTTAAGAAGGGGTGTCTTTTTATTATTTTATTAGGAATTCTAATACAAACACCTTAAAAATGGGGGAGACAATGGCTAGCATTGTTTTGTTTGTTTCTGGGAAAAGTATTAAAGCTTTAAGAATATGATTTTTTTTTAGATTGATAATATTTCATATTTAAACATATCATTACACTGAAAACTATTTCTATATCGTTGTTGCCGGAACAAAACTTGTCAACTCACATAAGCGCACCACCTACGTCACATAATTCATTGAAATTTTATTAATTGTTATGGGAAAAGATTGAGTTATACATTTATAAAAAAACAGAATTCCTCAAGATAATTGCAAAAGTTATATGATACATTTTTGAAATTTACTTTTTATCACAACTTCGAATTGAGAACCTTAAAAATATCAAAGAGTATTAAATGAAAATATATAGAAAAAATATATAAAATTATATGACAATCAACAAACCAAAAATTACACCTCTGAAAATAATAAATTAAAAATCAATTCATCTTCAAGTTATCACTGACAGCTAAAATATACATTGAAAGAGTTATTTTTGTAGACACAAAAAGATACTCTTTTTGCATGAGGTTGGAAGAATAAAAAGTTAGTTGTACCAACTATATTCATTCGGTTAAATTGAATGGTTTACAAATTTGCTGGCGGAACTGCCATATTAGCCGATACACATGAAATATTAGTCTATACACACTCCTAATGGTTCTAAATCTGTACTAAATTGTTCTAAAACTGCAACAGAAATTGGTTGCAGTACAAACTACAACTCTTGTCATTTTGACAATAACAACCGACTAAGTGGTTGAGAGAACCAACAATGTTGGTTGGGCAAAGAGTTGGTTGGCGGAACAAATCTCTATTCTGTGAATAATGAATAACTGCGAAACATAAATTTCTCATTTTGTCAGAGATAGAATTGTCCGAAAAAGCGATGTCTAGAGAAGTATTTTCTTGGTAAGAAATTGTCATTGCGACAAATTGTGCCTGAGAAATATTTTACGTGGAATAATTGTCGGAGATGAGTTGTGGAAGAATTATCACGAAAAAATATTTATTTCATTAGGAAGAATAGTTTCTGAGAAGAGTTTTGCGGAAAAGAATTGTACAGGAAAGAATATTACTTGGAAACAATTATTCGGGATATAATTATCTGGCAAATTATTGTCTGGGAAAGAATCATCAGGTAAATAATTGTCCGGGAAAGAATTATCGGGTGAAGAGTTGTCCAGCAGACAATTGTCGGGTAACGAATTGTCCTGAAAAGAATAATTGTCCGAAAAATGTTGGTCTCTTCATGGTGGTCTCCTCGTGCATTTATTTGCAGGGTATGTCAAAATCGGCTTGCATAACTCCACGCTATAACAATCTTAAAAGTGTTGTCGGAATGTTTTCGGAATTCTATCGTCGTTGTAGAACGAAAAGACACCAAATACATTTTTATGAAAAACTTAAATTTTGAGTTTGTTGATTAATATAATAAAAAGTAATTGATGCATTTTTAAAGTTGAAATATCAATTGATAGATTAACATTTTCTTATCATGTGGAGATCATCGATTAAAAATTGACAGATATATAAAGATTTTTGTAAATGAATATTTGGCATTTTGAAAATGTATTTGGTGACTTTTCGTTCTACAACGACGATATTGTCTTTGAAAAGAAACAATAAGTTTGCTGGGACCATTTACAATTGACTGGCAACGAAACATCCCAACCCAATTTGCCCGATGCGCCATCGGGAAATGATCGGGGTTTCGTCAGAGCAAATATGATCATTTCCTTGTCATGCCCTTATCATGCTCACCATAGCAGGGTTTACATTATCTAAACAGCCAATGGTCCCGATCAGAGCTACATTAGTTGTTCCTCATAAAGAAATTTTCATCGGGCAATGATCAGGTTTCAATGAGGTATGATATTTTATTTCATCGGGTATTTGTAGTGCTTTCGTATGCTCATGTTTTAACAAGGCAATGGTCAGATAAATAATGATATGGGGAATTACCCGATCAGTACATGATCATTGCCTGAGGTGAGTACATGATCAGGACACTGCGTTACAAGGACATCGTGGGACTCGTCATATCCCGATCATCTCAAATAATGACATGATCAGTTCATGAGCATGGCCCTACCAAAATTTCTACTAGGGAATTATCGATCTTTTGTAATATACTCTGCGCTCTCCAATGTAATGGAAAGAAGAGTAAACCTTGTGAACTATTTGGAGCACAATAAATTACTACAGAATTATGGTTTTCTTTCGACCAGATCAGCCAATGACTTGATGACGTTCCTCTCCGAAAAGTGGAATAATTGTATTTAATTTCTCGGGGAGTAAATATTCTAAATTTCAAATGTAAAGTTTTTTTTTTAAATCAATTGATATATTCTGAAAATCAATAAGATTTTTTAAATTACAATTGATAAGTTATGAATTTGAAATGGGATTTCTATATTACAACTGATGTGTTTTATTATACCCTACACTAAGAGTGAAAGGGTATATTCAGTTTGGTACGCCGTTTGTAACACCCAGAAGGAAGCATCTCCGGTATGGAAAAGTATATATATTCTTGATCAGCATGACCTCCTGAGTCGATTTAGCGATGTCCGTCTGTCCGTCTGTCTGTCCGTCTGTCTGTCTGTCTGTCTGTTGAAATCCCTACTACTTTTAAAATTGAAGAGCTAGATAAATGAAACTTATAACTTAGATTACTAATATACCTACGCTTTATGTGCGAAAATCGGCGAGATCGGTCCATTGTGACCTATGATCCGACCACTTATGTTCAAATTCCTCATATAAAATGTACATAAAATGATCAATTCTTACGTATACGTGCTTAGGTAAACTTTTTTGGTCAAATATATATTGATGTCATGCTCAAATACATGATAATAATGTTTTCCGGCGAAAAGACTTGTGGTTCACAAAAAAAAAATCGAAATTCGGTACACCTACCCATTTGTAAATATGGGTATCAAATGAATGAAAATTCTTCTGCGATTGAATGTTTGTAGTTATTTTCAGGATTCGTATACCCTGGTGACCTATATATCACTTTGAATGGTAACCACACATATGTGTAGGGTATTTATGGTCGGCTTAGACCGACTATAATTTTCATAATCCTAACTATCATAATTACACCTACTTTAAAATTTCCCATGTGATCTAACCTTCCCAACTGGTTTTAAATTTCAAATGGAATTTCGGAATTATAATTGTGGTCCTTTGAATTTCAATTGATTTTTATTATATAAAATTTTGAATTTTGTTTCCTACGCCAACATATTTCACAAGATTAGAAATTTTTTAATTTTATCCAAATGAAATCGATTTGAGGATTGTTTAAGTAACTTTGCAATGAAGAGTGTTCGAAAATAACATTATGAAGTACAAAGTGACAGCATCATTATTTTGAATATAAAGCGGGACATGGGGTAATGTGGGAAATTGTCATTTTTGTAAATGAATTTGTACTTAGAAAAATAAAAACAATTCTTAATATGGCATCAACTTTTTCATTCATGATTATAATAAAATTTATACCTGTTTATTACATTTTGAGAACAAGTGAAAAAAATGTTTTTATTAAAGAGCGTGAATTTATGTCGTTTTTAATTAGGAAGGTATATTTAAGATAATCAGATGTTGTGTATCTCTTGAAATACAAACGGGTTTTGCAAATAATTTAACATCGCTTAAATGGTGCAAAGTTTTGATCAAATTGCGATATTGGGGTAAAGTGGAAAACACATTCTGGGGTAAAGTGGGAAACGTAATTTAAGCAATATTTGTTGTAATTTTAGTAAAATATGGTGCTATATGAATTATTTAATTGGTGTAGCCAAGAAATAACTTCAATCTTGACCAGAAACCAATGAAAAGCTAAATTTTAAATTCATAACATTGGAATTGCAGAAATAGCAAAAAAGCGAACCTTTAACGAAAACAAAAAGAATACAACTTCAACTTTAAAAGAAGAAGAATTTTATACAATTTGTTTGAATAAATTCCGAAGAATTTGTATATTAACATTTAAAATTCAATGAACTGCCAAATCTGCAAATACTTGAAATTTGATAACTTGACGATTGCAACTGCATTGCCAATCATAATATTCTGACGGGGAGTTAATGCACTATTTTAGTATTTGTTTAACTTTTTTTCTTCTTAATTTTCTTGCATTAGCATTATTTTTCATTATTACCTAATTTTAATGTTTTGTACTTTATTATGAAAAAAAAAACAAAACATGTAAAAGCAAGACTAAAATATCATTTTTGTAATTCATTTTTAAGTTTCCCACTTTACCCTAACATTTTTCAACAAGTCCGAAATTGAGCTTTTTTGAAAAATCGCTCGAAAATTAATTAAAACACATATAAATGGTATTCTGTTAATGAGAAAAGTAAGATCATTAACCAGTCCATGGACTAGACACTTCAAAAGAATTAAATAAATTACCAAATGTACTTTTTTTTTTGAGGAAAATAAAAACGTATCCCACTTTATTTCAGGCTCCTCTATATATATAAATTTAATATTCTGCAAAAAAAAAACCCTTTAATTCATTAAAAAACTACTCTAAAAATATAAATTCCAAAAATTCACTTATCAGCTAATTTCGCATTTATCAAACAATTGCGACCCCTATTTCTATTAGTATTTGAACTCTTAGCATGATGAATCATTTCGAATAAATGTGTTCGAGTAGTAGATAAGTCTGAGCACACTATAAAATTATACCCCTCACATTTTATGAACACAACAATAATAATTTTAATAATAAAAATTAAAGAAACAAATATTCAATTGAATATTTTTATCAGTATTTGGTCACTCGCGACAACAAAGTATTCTTTTCAGTAAATGTTTATTTATTATTGATATTATTTCGATTTTTAACGAAAGGCTACAAAAAGATCTATTTATTTAGTTGGTTTTTTTGTAAAAAGAGGAGAAAAAAATAAAATCAAGAAACGAGGTGTGTGTTATTGTGAACGGTTTTGTGTACAGACAAGGCGATAAAAATGTGTAGTACCTACCATATTATTTTTTTTTATTTTTTTTTATATATATTCATTTTAGAGATTACTTTGTAAACATGTATTTATGATAAATTTACTTAGAATCAATAAATCGAATGCAATCAAAAACGAATAAACAGGGAACAAAGTACAGGAATTGTTGTGGTTTCGTTTAAACAAATGGGTGTTTGTTTTAATATGAGGGAACAAAAAAAGTAAAATTAAAACAACAAGAAAAACAGTTTAACACATTCATTTGTATTTCATAGGATATACAATTTTTCATACCAAAATCTCGTATAAAATTAAAAACATATCCAGTTAATCTAGTCGAAATTGTAATAGGATCATGATAGGGAGCTGATCATTGATTTTTTTACCAAGACACAATTCGACCAGTTACATGATGAACATAATCTGCCCATGATCACGTTAACCCTGATAAGGTAAATTTCTACTAGGGTATGAAGTTCAAATAAAATTTTACAAAAGTGAGCGCAGCGCTTACTTCCCTCGGCCGATCACGACCATTTTCAATACGCAGCATCCGAGCTAAACAAGCAATCTTATATCTGAATTTCATTGATTTAAAACAGCTACTTTTCCTGTAATTGTGATTTCAACAATAACAGCTAGACAGACATCGTCTCATAAGGTGACACTGAACATACCAGTCACGCTTTCTGCTGTGTGCTATGATCTTAAAAATTTCAAAAACTTATATTTTTAAATTCAACTCTTTTTTTTTTAGTGTGTACTATCGCCTTCGCTTGATCAATTGATCTGCGCTGATAAGCAATGCAGATCCGCGTGCTTATCGGTGCTCGATTTTATTGTGACAGCTGTAAAAACATAAAATTTAAAGAAGACAAAAAAAAACTGTGTCCCCCCCAATAAAACCCATAATAACCGCCATTAACTAAACAATCGTTTCTCTCTCTCTGTTTCTTCTATCTCTTTTATATAGAGCGCTGCACATGAAAGAACATCCCGACTACAAATATCGTCCGCGTCGCAAACCAAAGACGCTCAATAAATCGCCCGTCCCTGCGTCAAACTCAAAAGATCCAGCCGCCCAACATTCGGCCGCCGCTGCGGCGTTACATCATCATCACCAGCAACAGCAGCAACAACAACAGCAGCAACAACATCATCAACAGCAGCAACACCAACATCATCAGCATTTGCTAGCGGCGCAGCAACATTTACACCACCAACAACAGTCGCAGCTACATCACGCCGCTGCACTGCATGCGCATCAGCAATCGCCACCGCTGCTTGGTGTCGCCGCCGCTGCCAAATACAACTTTGGCAATCCTTTAGAACTGACGCTCAACATGCCGTCACGTTTGCCGAACGCTTTTCCCACGCTCTCTCACTATCCCATCGATCCGACGCTAGCGCTCGATCTGCAGGCGCGTCTGCAGGCCATGTACGCGGGCAGCCTCTACCATCCGTGGCGTTACTTTGGCTGCACACCGCTCATCAGCCCCGAAACGCCGCCCTCGCCGCCGAGCAGCAACGGCACCGGCATCTCTTCGTATGGCTGCATCAAATCGGCGAAGTCATCGCCGACGTTGTCCGTCTCGTCGTTGGGCGCTGCAGCGGTGGCAGCAACGACGGCGTTGGTAGCGCAGGTGCCACCGAATATTATTTGACCAACTCCGTTGCGCTATGGCGCCGCCGAACATGCGGTTTAAGGAGGCAGTAGTGGTGCAGGCGGACCCGCGTTGTAAAAACGACGCACATTCCGGAGTTGGATCCGAAAGAGCTGATGAACGGATACGACAAATAAGGCGTTATTGGTTCTGACGAGGTATTCACTGAAAGAACTGACAAAAGATTCGACATGGCATCTGGGAAACTCGTAAAGAATTCTAAATCCGGAAGATCTTAGGTTATATGTCTGATTAAATTAAGAATACGGTGCGGGAACGGCGTGGATTTGTCCAAAGTAGCATCCGGTATAATCCGATATATCCGGATGAATCCTAAATCCGGAATAAGCTTGGATAAGTGAATGCAATAAGGAAACGGCAAGGATTTATCAAAAGTTTTCATAGGATTCACTAAAACATTAATGAGAGCTGTTTTCACAATATTCAGTTAAGTGTTTCAATTCCATGTAGGGTTAACTCTAAGTTAAACTGGCAGTTAGTTCTTAACCGAAGATGTTGAAAACGGTTATAAGAAGAAAATGTATAACCCAATGATAAAACCTACAAAGTATTCTATAAAGCACACCTTAAAGTATTCAAAAAAGTATTTAATGCAGAAATCAATTGAAGAAACGCATTAAGGAATCAGATCCGTATCCGACGTCGACGTGTATTGTCTGTGTGACCAGCTGTAGCGTGTAAAGTGAGTGCATTTGTAACAATTAGTTGATGTAAAATAAAGTAGCAATTAAGTCTATCAATGTTTTTAAATATATAATTTAACAGTACTACATTGAAGTATTAATCGTATACATGAAAAAATAATAAATACCCCCATATTTTACGACACGTGTAAATTTAAAAATTCTTTGCATTTAACGTGAAATTGTGTAAAACCAATATAAATGTGATAAAAATATAAAAATATTATAGTTTTATGCCCACAGAAAATAATTGCATTTAATTTTAAATTAATTACAAAAATTATTATTATTAATGCTAAATACTTTAACTAAACTCTATATCAATAGCGTATTTTAAAATTTAGATTTTTATGTTTTTTTTTTTTGATTTTTACACCTTGTGTAAATTTAACTATCATGTATGTCCTGCTTATATTTTGAAATAACAAAATTTTAGCAAATCTAGTTTTAGTTGCTTTTAAGATTATAACCAATTAAATTTTATTATTAAACAAAATGTTGCTGTTAATAATTTTCTAAATCATTTAAGTTGAGAAATTCATTGAAAATAAAACATGGAGAAATTTTAAATATTTGTTTTTTTTTTATTTACGAAAATTTAGTAAAATTATCAAATATCAATTTTAGTATATGGTAAAAGAAGCAGAAACTCTAGTTTCTCCTTTTTATGAGGAAATTATAAAATATATCATTAAATCTATTAAGATTTATACAGCAATATATATCGGCCTGCCGATGCAAGAATTAGAACGGCTCCAGAAAATGTATAATATTTGACAAACAAAGCAATTACAAGAACAAGTTCAACCTATCGATAAATGAATAAGAACAATATCGATCCTGCAAGAACAAGATTAAGACCATGTCTTGTTCATGTTCTTGCATTCGCTCATCAATAATGTGAAATAACGATTTCCGTTAAGAATGGTCGATATATGGATCTGAAATTTAATTGTAAATTTTGTCAGTAATAAAATTTGTATAATTTGAATATTTTCTTGAATTGAGTACCCAGATTATATGTAGTATATGCACAAAAAACGGGATGATCACTGTGCAAGTCGACTGATTACTCCCATTTTCAATACCAAATAGCCTATGTATACAAGTTATCTAAGTTCAGAGTTTGATTGATCTAGTTTTTATCTTTTACTATCATGATTTTAACAGACAGATGGATAGGACTCACACAAATCGGAAAAAAGGCGGACAAAGACGGACAAGAAACATGCAAGAGACAAACAGGAGATGGGAAGTAGACCGACTGGAGATGGACGGAAGACTGACAGGAGACGAAGAGCAGACGAAGAGCAGACGAAAAGAAGATGGACAAGAGATGGACTAAGACGTACAAGAGAAGGACAGAAGATGGACAGTAGACCGACAAGAGATGGACAGTAGACCGACAAGAGATGGACAGAAGACGGTCAGGGGACGAAGAGTAGATGATTAAGATGGACAAGAGACGGACTAAAACGTACAAGAGACGGACAGTAGACTGACAAGAGACGGACAGTAGACTGACAAGAGAAGGACAGAAGATGGACAGTAGACCGACAAGAGATGGACAGAAGACGGTCAGGAGACGAAAAGCCGATGAAAACAAGATGGACAAGTGACGGACTAAGACGTACAATAGACGGACAAAAGACGGACAAAAGACGGACAGAACGGACAGTAGACAGACAAAAGATGGACAGAAAAGGAACCGGAGACGGACAGGAGATGGACGGGATTACATCGACTGGAGATAGACAGGAGACTGACAGGTGGCGGACAAGAGATGGTCAGGAGATGGACTAAAACGTACAAGACACGGTCAGGAGATGGAAAGGAGATGGAAAGGAAATGGAAAGGAGATGGAAAGGAGACGGGAGTAGACCGACTGGAGATAGACAGGAGACTGACAGAAGACGAAGAGAAGACGGAAACCGACAAGATACGGACTAAGACGGACAAGACAAGTACAGTAGGCAGAAAAAAGATAGACAGAAGACGAAAAGGAGACAAAAAGGAGATGGAAAGGAGATGGACAGGAGTAGATCGACTGGAGATGGACAGGAGACTGACAGAAGACGAAGAGAAGACGGAAAGAAGATGGACCAGAGACAGACTAAGACGTACAAAAGAAGGACAGTAGACAGACAAGAGATGGACAGAAGACGAATAGGAGACGGGCAGAATACGGAAATGAGACGGACAGGAGATGGACAAGAGACGGGAGTAGACCGACAGGTGACAGACTGGAGATCGACAGGAGGCGGACAGGAAGACGAAGACGAATAGGAGACAGACAGAAGACGGAGAGGAGAATGAGAGAAATAAAACGGTGAGAAGAGGGTAACGAGCAGGAGACGGTGAGCAGAAGGTGACGAACAGGAGACGGTGAGAAGAAGGTGACTGACCTGAGATGGGCAGGAGACGCACTGAAGAGAGACCAGAGTCAAACATTGCAAAAATAACTCTGTAAGTCATTATTGCTATGTCGGCCACGCCTTTTTCTGGGCATTACAAACGAATGAACAAAATGAATTAACCTTATAACTTTTATATCTTGGCTAATGTTTAATTTGACCGTGTCATATTATTCAACCATACCACTTTTCTAGATAGATTTTAAATACTAACTAATTATACCACTTCAAGAAGCAAAACTGTTGCTACTCCCGTTTTCATTGCCTCTGATTAATTATGACATTCATGCCAGCCACCAGCAACGTAAGAACAGCAACATTACGACAACAATACGGCAACTGTCAGCGCACATACACCAAGAACAACTGCAACAACAACACCGCATGAAACACCCCGAACAAATTATGAATAAATAAAAATCTCAACAAGACTCCACTCAACATCGTCATCGTCGTCACATCATCATCACCACCAACAAAAACAAGAACAAGGAACACATCACGCTTGATGCGATTATTTATTAGATTAAAGATCATCAGTAAACAAAAAAAAACCGTAGAGGGTTGATTTGTAGTCATACCACATACCATGCTCATAATAGAGTCACGACGCGGGATTTTATGGTTTGGTTTTTTTTCCGTTGCATAAACACAGGCGTTTATGCGTGGCAAATTGAATTTAAAACGCCCTCTTGTGTACGCATTCAGTCGTGGTATTATTCGAGCCTTTGTTGTTGGTGTGTATGATGCAAATAAAATAAGAATCCTTTTTTTATGTCGTCTCCAGTGGAAGGAGTTGTATTTCAGATGAGTAAAAGCACACTTGAAGTATTGAGAAGTAGTGTGAAGCAGCAATGTGTGTGTTGCATACTTTTGGGCGGATTGTGTAAAACGTTCTGCGAGTGTTGTTGCCATTGTCAAGTGATTAGCAACTGATTTAGTTGCCAAATGGGGAAAAAAAATAACTTTATTGTGGAATTAGTGATGATGGTGTGAGTGTTTAGAAGGAAGATTTCCAAAATAAAGTGGGCTTTAGGTGAACAAAAAGAAGTTTTAAATGTGGAAAGTATTGTTAGCAAATTCGTTTATAGAATATGTGAAGTAGTTTGAAAATCGTTTAAAATTTTAAATGTGATTAGTGCATTAAAATCACTGAAAGGGTTTAAGTGTACACCGCGAAAATTAATGTAGTAAAATAAAATAATATTTTTTCTATAAATTAATACATGTTGTACTACATTAATTTACTGTTTAAGTGCATTTGTATTTATTTGATTTTATTTTACTACATAATGAATTATAACATTTTTTGGAAAATTCATAGTTTTTCCTGGATTTTAAATTAATACATAATGTAGTACAAATTAATGCAATCGATATATTTAATACTAGCTGGACCCGTGCACGACTCGTGCCAAGATTTTGTGAATGCAAGAATATGGAGCGATTAATATAAAAACATTTTTATTATTTATATCAGGGACCCGTGCTTCGCCAAAACAACTTTTCTCAAAGACAATTCTTTCTCAGACTGCGCTTCCCCGTTAAACATTTCGCGTTAGAATTTTGCCCAGTAGAAAAATTTCCCCGTAAAATTCTTCCCCATGGAACGCTTTCCCGTAGAATTCTTCCTGTAGAATTCATACCGGTAGAATTGTTTCCGTTAGAATTATTTTACGTAGAATTCTTCCCCGTAGAGTTTTTCACAGTGTTTAGTGTGATGAGATTCGGTGTAGGTGTGGTGAGTTTTAATGTGGTGAATTTTAGTGTGTTGAATTTTAGTGTGGTGAATTTTAGTGTGGTGAGTTTTAGAGTAGTGAGTTTTAGTGTGGTGAATTTTAGTGTGGTGAATTTTATTGTGGTGAGTTTTACTGTGGTGAGTTTTGGTGTGGTGAATTTTATTGTGGTAAATTTTATTGTGGTGAGTTTTAGTGTGGTGAATTTTAGTGTGATGAATTTAAGTGTGGTGAGTTTTGGTGTGGTGAGCTTCAATGTGGTGAGTTATAATGTGGTGAATTTTGGGTGTGGTGAGTAGTTAAATTAAAAATGTAACTAATTTTAAATTTTACAATACAAAGATCATTTTTTCAACAAAAAGTAAATGATATAATATGATTTTTTACCCAAATAAATTCTATTAAAACCCTTGAAAATTTAACATTTTCACCTACATCTCCGCTAAATTAAAGCCACAATAAAAGCCAAAACTACAAAGGAAGGGTGAGGGCAAAAAATGTCGCACTGATAAGAAAACAACAATAAAAACCATCCCTCCCCCTCAATGCAAACAAATAACTCAGAAACACAAGGTCATTTTCACTTAAACAAATATTATCGACTGCAAGTACTCGCAGCATCAGCCTCCAGTCATCACTACAAATACCCCTTCCTTACAAATACCGACGACAATTGAAAAATCATTGACAAAAGTTCACACGCGCTGGCGTGAAGAAAATAAAAGAAACATTGAGACCAAATAAATATTTTCACAAGTAGAAGAAACAAATGAATGTGTCCTGACACTGGTCCATGATGCTGGGCACTTTTTTTGCTTAATATAAAAAAAAAAATACAAAAGTAGCTGCAGACAACCGAAAAAAATATATTTAATAAAAAGAAGAAAACGGAAAATAAATAGCAGAGTGTCAAAGAAATCTTGATAAAAAAATAAGTTATGCTATTCAACTGCAAGTTTTTACGCTACATGGGTACATTTTGATATTAGTTACATGTTGTAACGATTAAAATTAAGAGTAACGAGTACTTTTCAAAATACTAAAGTTAAAGAAATATATAAAACTTATAGAAATATATAAAACTAAACTAATAATAAGTGACATTAATTTTTAATTTTCTTCAAGTGTATCTGTTTCTCACATCCGTAATACATCAGTAAATACAGATGTCATTAAAAAATATATAACGAAAAGAGTACTTTTTTATGGTAAATTTATTATGTTCAAAACTAATAATAAGTGAGAGTCATTTTTAATTTTCTTGAAGTGTATGTTTTTTCTGACATCCGTAATACAACAGTAAATACAGATGTCATTGCAAAATATAACGAAACGAGTACGTTTTTAAATATACAATTTTTTATGTTTAAAACTAATAATAAGTGGCAGTCATTTGTAATTTTCTTGAAGTGTATCTGTTTCTGACATCCGTAATACATCAGTAAATACAGATATCATTAAAATACATAACGAAACGAGTACTTTTTAATGGTAAATTTATTATGTTCAAAACTAATAATAAGTGAGAGTCATTTTTAATTTTCTTGAAGTGTATGTTTTTTCTGACATCCGTAATACAACAGTAAATTCAGATGTCATTGCAAAATATAACGAAACGAGTACTTTTTGTATGGTAAATTTATTATGTTTAAAACAAATAATAAGTGACAGTCATTTTTAATTTTCTCGAAGTGTATATTTTTTCTGACATCCGTAATACATCAGTAAATGCAGATGTCATTAAAATACATAACGAAACGAGTACTTTTTTTTAATCTAGAATTTATGTTTAAAACAGAAGGAAAAAAACTAATAAGAAAATACTATTTTTTGGTTTACAGAAAAATATATATTTTTTTGACATCCGTGATTTATCAGTAAATACTGACGTTCCTGAATGAATGTATTAATATGCAAATAAATAATATCAATAAGCAAATTATAAAACAGTTTGTTATTCATATAGAAAATTAACTTGAAATTATTATTAAATAAAATATTTACCTCCGTATTCTATCAGTGATTGTGGACATGTGAACTTAGCAATCATGACATGTGGAATTTTACAAAGTAATTACTAAACAAATTTATCATAAAATTCTTTAAACTGTTTTAAACATTTTTGACGAGTTTTGCTATTCGTTAATATTTTACTTTCTTAACGTGCGTAGATTTTAATTATCTTTAAAACAGAAGAATAGGTAATAATAAATCCAATTTCTTAGGATGTTTCTTATCTTCTGACATCCGTGATACATCAGTTAATACTGACGTCACAGAAACATGAAGTATAACATTCGCTATTCGTTTATATTGTACTTTTTTAAGTTTGAAGTTCCAGACATATATAAATTTATAGTAGATAGATTTTAATTATTATTAAAACAGAGGAAATAGTAATAATAAATCCCATTAAGTTTTGATTTTCTTAGGATGTCTCTTCTCTTCTTACATCCGTAATACATCAGGAAATACAGACGTCACAGAAACATGAAGTAAACCATTATAAATAAAACCAAAATTCAAAATTTTGCCATCACTCGTAATTCAACTATAATTTTAATTTTGCTATAACTCGTAATTTAACTATAATTTAAATTTGCTGACAACCGTATTTCATCAGTGATTTCGGATGTTAGAACTTACCAACCATGATTTGCGAAATTTTTAATTGAATGATACAATCAATAATCAATTTCTCAAATCTTCTCAACATTTTCAAACATATCTTATAGTTTTGCAATCATCGGTATTTACAGACGCTACTCTATATTAGAATAACAGATTTTAATTACAATGCTTGTGATTTTTAATCGATTAGTACTGTTCTTCCTCTTCGATCAGTTATTGAGAATTCATTAATATGTACTTTATAACCGAAAATCATCAGTATTTATAGAATTCATTATTTAATATAGTTTAAATATAAGAACATCATAGTAATAAGGCCTTAATTTGTTATCGAATAGGTTTGATTATGGTATACGGTACATGTATTTCGAAAACTCTTTATTATAATATATGTTAATATTTATTAAGGAAACAATATGTAGATAAGTATAAGTATTACTCGAAGGGAAATAAAATTCTAAAACTCGAGAAGTATTCGGTTAGAAAAAAAATAGTAGAATTTGACTAATATCAATAAAATACTACTAAAATTCAAGAATTTGTCATCTGAATATTAAGAAAGCAAATTACTTATTTGTCAAAAAAGTAAAAAAAAAATATTATACTGGATTTTCAGAAGTTAATTTATTGATTATTAAAAAGCAAAAAGAACACACAAATTTGTTGTTGTATTCTTCGCAAAAGAAATAAGTGTTTCTGCTGTTGTTTTTATCAATTTTTCTCTTTAATATTAGCTCGTATGCTTCGTGTTGCGATGTCGCCATCTGTGCATGTCTGGCGGTTGAAAGTAACTATGTCAAATGTTCTAGCTATTCAGACATTATGTTCTTAGGTATCAAAAAAGTAACTAAGCACAATTTGTCTGGATTGCAGAGGTTTTTTTCTTAGATATCAAAAAAAAACGGCATGATATACAATGTTTGCATGTTTGTGTTTTCACGAATAGAACAACAAAGCACAGCCAGCCAAACAAGCGTCTGTGAATGTATGATGTTAAAGATGTAAAAATATAAAAAAACGAATTTACCTACGAATATTGGTATGGTTTCAGTTCGTAAATAAATTGGGAATAAATTTCGCATAAATACGAAGTTGATTTCATTCCATTGTTATCTAAATACACTATACAATGCTTACGGATAATGTGCGGAAGGTTTATACATAACCAACGGTAGAGTAGCAGAAGAGGAGAAAGTGTATAATGATAGTAAACGGTTTCATAATAATATGCATAGATTAAATTAAATAATAATAATAGAAATAAACAAACTAAGAAATTAAGAACTGAATTCAAGAATAATTCTACTTAGTTACTTTTTTGATACCTAAGAAATAAAAAACTGAATTCAAGACTAATTCTACTTAGTTACTTTTTTTGATACATAAGAATCATGATTTTCAAATTAAAAATAAAAAAACTAGTAATAACAAACATTTTAATAATTGTGTGTTTTGTTTCAAAAACACTTCCAAACCGTATATTACTTAGATGACATCCGTAAATCATCGGTATATACTGAGGTTTATAAAAAAAAATATTTATATAGACAAACTTTTAAGATTATTGATCTGTAGATCAAAAGTACTGTGAAAATGTTAAAATTTATCAATTATTTTAGGAAAAAATTTGTTTTTTTTGTTGTTTAAAATTAGGTTACCGCATAACCCGTAGTTACCCATAAACCTCTGTAAACTTCCAGCACTATCATTGAAATGCAACAATGAGCATCTTATTATTTGCTCATCATCGTTCGCATTCAATTTTCCACCCCATTAGAAATCATCAACATTTTGCGTTGAGTCCCTGTTGTTCATGGACGAAGGCGGCCGAAACAAATGTAAATGGGGTCGGGGTCACGACAACTTCACACAACCTGCTTAACAAGGACAACCAGACTAGAAGATGGCTACTTTCGAGTGTCAGTCGGGCATTGGGGGTTAAGTTTGAGGTTACAAAATAGTCATTCGTAGCAGCGCAAAAGTAGTAGATTCTTCGTAGTCGTATTGTGCAAATAAAGAAGTTAATATTTGGTTTGTTTTATATCGAATGCTTGGAGAAAAAAGTCAAGTATTGTGGGTGGCATAAGGATCTGATACAGTTGTTGTTATTTTACGCTCATTTGTAAAAACATTTCTTTGCAAGTTTCTCTGGTATCATCGTATATAAAAAGTTGATTTTTATTTCTAGATTTTTTTGTTCGTACGTATTTTTTGTACCCGTACTTCCGTTGCGATAAAAGCGCAAAACAAATATCAATAATTTTGGTATTATTTTGGGTACAATTTTTGGTTGAGTTTTTTTTTGCTTCGCTTTGTGTAGTTATTTTCACTTTTATTGATATTGAATGTTGATTTATTAAAGATATAAAAGCTTTATAATGAAAAATTTTAATATGAGGGGGCTAACAAAAATTTAATCGATAACTTAGTGTCGTACAGAGTTTAAAATTTCGTGCATAAAAGACACATTATTTTATATAGTTTTCATAAAAACATTTTTTTTTAATTAACATTATGAGAAATCACTCACTGATGTCACACTTTGACATCAGTTTTTGATCCGAATTTGCAGAAGTCACTTTTTCAAACTATTCTTTTCATTTTGACTGTAACAACCGATTTAATAGTTAAGAGAACCGAATAAGTTGCTTTGGCAATAGATTGATTCCCGTCACAAATGTGTATCTGGTGTTTTGAGAAAATAGAATTATAGGCAATCTGCACTCTTTGACATCAGTTTTTAATCCGAATTTGCAGACATCATTTTTTAATTTTTTTTTGTTCCATTTTGACTATAACAACCGATTTGATAGTTAAGAGAACCGAATATGTTGCTTTGGCAATAGATTGATTCCCGTCACAAATGTGTATTTGGTGTTTTGAGAAAATAGAATTATAGGTAATCTGCGCATTTTGACATCAGTTTTTGATCCGAAATTGCAGAAGTCACTTTTTTAAAACTATTTTTTCCATTTTGACTATAACAACCGATTTATTAGTTAAGAGAACCGAATAAGTTGCGTTGGCAATAGATTGATTCCCGTCACAAATGTAAATTCGGCGTTTTGAGAAAATGGAATTATAGGTAATCTGCGCACTTTGACATCAGTTTTTGATCCGAATTTACATATGTCACTTTTTAAAACTGTTTAAATCTATAACAACGGACTTAATAGTTAAGAGCACCTAATAAGTTGCTTTGGCAATAGATTGATTCCCATCACAAATGTGTATTCTGTTTTGAGAAAATAGAATTACAGGTAATCTGTACACTTTGACATCAGTTTTAGATCTGAATTTGCAGACGTCACTTTTTAAAACTATTCTTTCCATTTCGTAGGTGCGTAGGGATCAATCATATAATGAAAATACTACAATATTCAACCAAGTATTTTATAAAATAATTACTTTTTATAAAGAAATTATTAAGCAAGTATTTTATCAGATTTTATAGATGTAAATAACTAAATTAAACTGAATACTCGTGTTGCTCGACCTAGTTTCGTCAGAACTATTTTTACAATTTTCACATAAAATTAAATTGTAGACTTAACTGATGCATTAACTATTTTTAAAAATTAATCAACCATCGATTTATACATTGAAATATTTTGAAGAGTACAAAAAATTGCACACAATTCCCAAAAACTCGGTTGGCATAAAAAATATCTGCTCACAAAATTTTTCCCAAACAATTTTCACCCACTCGTTGTATGAAACAAATAAATTTGCTCAAAGAATTTTGTCTTTTGGCTTATCGCAACTTAATAAAAAAAAAATAAACATGAAGAAAAAAAAAATCAAACGCACCCACAAAAAAAAGTCACGCCCACCCCTCGTAAAAAACCACACTCCTCACACCAAAATATAGCAACACTGTAGCAATCAGTGCTGTCGTCTTTATCCCTTTTAAGCGCTCAAAGGAAGTGTGGTACGTGCGTCAGTCACGCAGTGGGGAGAAAGAATGGTTTTCGTATCTGCTACATAATTCTTAAAACCACAGAAGAAAATACGAAATTATTTTCACGCAAATAAGTGAATTTCGTGCGGTTTTAAATAAGATTTAATGTCTTTTTTTTATTTCACATATTTTGCGCCAAGTAAACGTACTGGGATGGGGGTGATGTTCAGGGGTGCTGCTCAAGGACTAAAGATTTGTGTTGGTTTTAATATCCTTGCTTGTTTCTTTTATTTGTCTTGTGTTAATAGATAAGAGCACACACACACGCGTTCAGCTAATTTACTCTCGTGTTCACAGTTTGAATTTATTTCGCTGCTGGTCTTAGTTCTTCGTTCACCCTCCCCAGAGCAGAGCAGGGTGAGGAGGGTCGCTGAATTTGGTGATAAATTGTTTGCATATGGTTTAAAAAAAAATCACTTTAAAATTTATTACAATGGATTAGCGAGATGATATGCTGTGAACAAGCACAAGGTAAGGGGGACGAGGTTTATGTTTCAAAATTTTACGATGAAAAATTAATGAGAAAGGTATTGTTACAAAAAAAAAAAAAAACAAAAAAACACTTTTAAAGCTAAAAATAAATATATAAACTTTGAATTTAATATTAAAGAAAAACCTCAGGTTTTTTCGAAATCCGATGTTGAATCTTAAAATGGTAGGTATTTCTAAACAGAGGAAGGGTCGAGATTAGACGCATTTTTAGGCATTTATAGCCAAATTATTCACTGCGATTCGAAATAAATAAAACCTGCTTGATTAGGTTTTTTCGAAATCCGATGTTGAATATTAAATTAAATAAAACCTGCTTGATCATGTTTTTTCGAAATCCGACGTTAAATTTTAAAATGGCCGGTATTACTAAACGCAGAGTCCTGGAGGGTCGAAAGTTGGCGTATTTTATAGGCATTGATGGCCAAATTATTCACTACAAACTTTATATATTTCAATCGGTCGGTTCTGGAGTAATCAGACTTTGAATTTCGAATTTCAATTTCGAAAACTAAAATTTTGAATTTCGATTTTCTTTAATTGGCTCGAGGATCGAAAGTAGACGCTTTTTTATAGGCATTGAAATCCAAAATTTTAAATTTCGAATTTATTTAAATCGATATAATTCATAAACGGAGTGTTCTAGAGGATCGAAACTAGGCGCTGGTATTGATGGCCAAATTTTTTAATTTCGAATTTCTTTAAATGGCTGTAATTCCTAATTCGATCAGTCGGTTCTGGAGCAAACAGGTTTCGAATTTCGATTTTCTTTAATTGGCAATAAGTTCTAAACGGAGTGTCGTAGATCGTCAAAATTCGGCGCATTTTATAGGCATTTAAATCCAAAGAGTCAATTAATTAATGTAAAAAAATAAGCAGGGTACAAAATACGATTTTTCTTTCATAAATGCACTGTGCATCATGTTTTATGCACAAAATAACAAAAACTAATGCAATTTTGTACGCAGCTTTGGTTAAGCTGCCGCGTTAACAAAAACCACTGAATGAATAAAAAAAACAAAAATTATGCATCAAGAAATCAAAACACGTACACAGACAAAGGATGAACAATGAATGCGATGCGGAATGTGCTTTTTCACGCGCATTCTGAGGGTGGCAACGCCAACCAATGCATAGAGTTGCCAAAGCATAGAGTTACCAATGCATAGCAATAGAAAAGACGTTGCTTTTATTTAGTATTCATACAAATGATTTGCAAAATTTTCATAATAATGTGGAGGAACGAATATAGAGAGTGTTTGAGAGTATGAGCGAAAGCTGACGGACGAGCTGCTGCTGCTGCTGTTGTTGTCAACCAGCCAGCGGCTTCCTGCGCTGGTCAGTTGATCAACACTTCATTGTGTTGATGTGGTGGTGAGTGTGTGTGGGTGTAAGAACGAGTGCGTGCGTGTTGTTTTGAATAGCTTTGACAGATGACTATTGACAGTTGACAGCTGACATTTAGGGTTGACCTGCCTGTTAGTGGGGTCCACCGCCTGACATTTAATGCCTAACAGACAAAAGCAAACAATTCGCAAATTTTGTGGTGTCCTTTTTTTCATATTATTATGTATTATTATTTATATTGTGCTTTTTTTATTATATTTTCGGCCTTTTTATTAGAAAAATTGCATATATTTTTTTAATAAAGCCCGTAAATCTGTTAAAACAAGAATTTATTTTCTTTGATTTCCTGCGCCTTTGCCGTCGTCGTCGTTGACTTGATTCATGGCGCACAATATCCTTTTGGTAAATATGGAAATGCTGCAAAGGTCAGAGGACACTTGTCGAAGAAATGCGAATTGATTGTTTATTGAATACAAAAAAAGGTTTTATTTTATTATACTTTTTCATAATTTTCTTCACATATTTTTGTTGTTTATTTTATGTAGCATTTACTACTTTTTTCTACTGATATTTTTCTTTTTTACTAATACTTGTATTCTGAGATGTTTTTATGTATTAATAATAACAGCCAGTGTTCTCAATCTACTCCTCTACTCCGGTAGTAACATTTTCTACTACTTTCTCATAATTGTCTACTCCTTTTTACTGAAATCTACTCCCTTTGCTAAAATTGTTTATTTTTTTTTTTTTTTGAATAAAATTTCATAGCGACCCATATAAAATGTAAATATTATAATTTTCCTAATAACTATGATCGATTATCTGTAAAATTACTGTAATCATTTTCCCTGGTCGTCAAATTGTAGATATTTAAATTATATATAAATTTGTATCAAGTTTATTATATACATTTTGAAAACAATATGTATTTCATTGAGCGTTCCAGATACACCCCATCTCCAAAAATCAGGAATTAATAAAAATATTAATATTTATTCATTTATATAAAATCTACTGATAAATGCATATTTCTACTTTTTTGTTATCAAATTTACTCCTTTTACACTTTGCAATATTTTTAATTCTACTCCTTTTTACTCATGTCTACTCCGCATATTTTCCAAATCTACTCCATTTGCATTGGCGAAAAGTGTGAACACTGATAACAGTTAATCAGTTAATTTTTTTTGAAAATAGGTTTCTGACCAAATACTCGGAGACTTTTGATGCCTCGAACATTTCTCGAGTTAACTTCGATAAAATGAGTTGTATTTTGTAGCTTATCACTTCAATTTTATTATATACCGCATGACTGTAGCGTCGGTAGCTCGACTGGTTAGAGCGTTGGACTACGAGCGAAAAGTCGCTGGTGCCTTCGACTACGAGCCGAAAGGTCCCCGGTTCGATCCTCAGCGACAGCAAACATCTTTTTCAAAGAAAACATTTTTCTATGCGACGCTACCTCACGGCAGTAAATGACAAATCTACGAGAGTAAAACATTGCCCATGAAAATCTCTCAACCGTCGTTTTGATTCGGCATTAAACTGTAGATCCCACCAATTTGAGTACAAATATAACACGCACAGCTCAAAATGGTGAGAGAGTTTGGACGAAATTCTAAACTGGCAAGAGTTACTCTCCGGCTCTTCTGAAGACTGAAATTTGTTCACGAACTCCTTCACAATCTCAAAATTGTGGGTTTTAATATTGACATGTTTTGTGAAAGACGTCGAGTTTCTTTGCTTGTTGACACTAGGTACTTTGTCTCGTCCACTTTTCCCACAAGACCCATTGGACCCTATTCTTTCTCTAATCTGGAAAATGATCCACAATAGTCATATACTTTGTCCAGTGATGTCGATAACCAGATGTCATTGTTGAAGAGTGTATAATTGTGATGGAGTTCTCATGATAAGAAGTCGACTTTATTTCAAATAAAAAAACTCGTTCGGTATTAAACGTGTCGGAGAGATTGTCCCAAGTTTTCATTGAGCAATGTTTGTGGGTCAGGGTCATTTTGTAAAGCGTTATAAGAAGTCGCATTGTCGGAAAACTACTTCGATATTAAACATACCGGAGAGGTTGTTCCAAAATCTCGCTGAGCAGCATTACTTTCTTACGAACATTTTGTAAAGCCTTTTCGATTAGAACCTTGGTAGGTATTAAACGTAACGAAGAGATTGTTCCCAATTCTCGCTAAGCAGCATGTCTTGCAAAGCCTTTACGTTTAAAACATTGTTAGGTATTAAACGTATCGGAGAGGTTGTTCTTAATTCTCACTGACCAGTGTGTGTTGTTCATGATCATCCTGCAAAGCCTCTTGAGTTTCACAGTTAAACCAAACTCGAATATAGTGACGAATAGATAACTCCATATACAAATCTCTTAGGCTGCTTTGTAATCTTCAACCAACCACATTGGTATAGGTCAGTTTCTCTTTGGACTTTCCATTTTCATGGCAATGTGATAATCTGATCTATGGAAGATGTTCAAGGTCTGAATGGGGAACAATTTTTTACATACTACGATCGATATAATCTTATATGCTATATTGAGGAGGCTTATACGACGGTAGCTGACGCATATTGTGAGTTGGATGTGCAGACCGATTAATACGATTAGAGGGTGTTACGTCATTACCGTCATCAACTACTGTTTGTTCCCCTCAATGCCGGCTTGAAGTTGAGGGAACTCTTCCCCTCATATTCTCAATGTACCCATAACATCTGTTTCTATATTCGATTATTTTTCCTTACAAGAAGAGGTTCCGATCTTCTTACTTACGGTCTTACATTGTGAAGAAATTTTCGAGACTCAATGCTTTCGCCATGCATCTCAATATCTTCACACTCGCGTCCTTTATCTACTTTTTATATCGCTCCTTTGCGGCTCGCATAACCAACGACTGTAACTTTCAAATACTTTATCGTCGGTGATACTGCAAAACCGCCTACCTGAATGTCGGGGGATTTTAATGATATGTTGATCGGATAAATTAAATAAATGCCATTATAAGTTTTGACATACTAAATTTTGTATGAAGTAAGTGCAGAATTGAGACAGAATTAAGAATAGTTTTGTTTCTTCTGTGAAATTCATTTTGTAAGAGGTATAATAATAATAATAATAGTTTGGCGCTACAGTCCTGTATAGAACTTCGACCGAGCTCTCTCACCATTTTGAGCTGTGCGTGTTATATTTGTACTCAAAGTGGTGGGACCTACAGTTTATTGCCGAATCCGAACGGCTGGTGAGAGCTTTTCATAGGCAATGGTTTTACTCTCGTAGGTTTGCCATTTACTGCCGAGAGGTAGCGCGGTATAGAAAAATGTTTCTATGAAAAGATGTTGTTAGCCCCAGTCCAGGCTTGAACCGGGGACCTTTCGGCTCGCAGTCCAACGCACTAACCACTGAGCTACCGCGGCTTTGTAAGAGGTATTCGAAAATGTAAATAGGCGATTTTGCAGTATCACCGACGTTATAACATGTTGCTACTCTTCCTACAACTACTTTCTCCTCATATATTAAAAAATATGTAAATCCACTCACACACTATGCTATCATTTTAATTCATCAATTGTTTGTTCAACAATATAGCCACCTAATTGCATTAAATAAATATGCAAAAAAATTTTAAAAAATATGCCTACAACAATACAATAAAATCATACATAATTAAATGCACCGTGAGTGCGACGAAAAAAAAAAGAATAAGCTTACTCCTCACAGACAAAAGCTACAATTAAATGGCGGAAATTGTTCCGCTTAATTGCTGAATATGCAACGTCAATAAAGCAGCAATTAAAGGCACAAAATGTGCGCTGAAAGACTACTATATAAAAAGTCTGTTGCAGTTGCAGCAAAATTTGGCAAAGTTATTTCGGAAAGGCGTGATTTTGGGGGAGGGACAACTGCTTGTGGTTGATTGTTGGTTGCTTAAAAGGCCGCCAAGAGTGGTTATAAAGCGAGACAAATTAAAAAAAAAGAACATGAATGAAAAAACTGAAAACAAAAGGGGCAGAACATGTGAATAAGAAAAAAAAAAGTTAAAAGTCTGGAAAAAAAATTTGGAAAATATTGTTGTGCGAGAACTCTATTCAGGACATTTTTTCTTTAAAATTATTCCCTATACAATTCCACAGCGATAATTCTTTCACTAGTCATCCCCGGATAATTCTATTCTTACTCAATTTTTTCTCTAAGCAATTACTCCTGAGCAATTCTTTCCATAAAGAAATGTTGCCCACACAATTTCTTGTCAGACAACTCTTCCTCGAAAATCCCTTCTTTAGACAATTTATCTTCATACAGTTCTTTTTTTAAGCAAATGCCAATTGCTCCACGTAGACCTTTTATCCTTAGGCAATTCATTCGCGAGATATTTAATATCGGACATTTATTTCATCCATTACCACGCGACTCCAAGTGTTCGTCAATCGTTGCCTGCGAAACATATTTCGTATATAATGGCCCAACATCATAGAAAATAGAGAATTGCTTCGCAGAGCACTCTTTGATCCAATTGACGATCATATAAGGAAACAAAAATGGAGATGGATTGGCAATACACTCCGAAAAGTCAACAGCAGCGTTTCTCGAAAAGCCATGAAGTGGAACCCGATGGGAGGTGGTGTGAGAAATCCCGGGCGACCAAGAGAAACATGCAGAAGATCAGTCGATAGAGAGGCTAAGAAACTCGGAAAAAGTTGGAGCGAATTAAAGGCAATTGCCAAAAACCGTACACGTTGGCGTGTAGGCAATTCTTTCGCGAGATATTTAATAACGGACATTTTTTTCATCCATTACCACGCGACTCCAAGTGTTCGTCAATCGTTGCCGGCGAAACATATTTCGTATATATTGGCCCAACATCATAGAAAATAAAGAATTGCTTCGCAGAGCACTCTTGGATCCAATTGACGATCATAGAAGGAAACAAAAATGGAGATGGATTGGCAATACACTCCGAAATGTCAACAGCAGCATTGCTCGAAAAGCCATGGAGTGGAACCCGATGGGAGGTGGTGTGAGAAATCCCGGGCGACCAAGAGAAACACGAAGAAGATCAGTCGATAGAGAGGCTAAGAAACTCGGAATAAGTTGGAGCGAGTTAAAGGCAATTGCCAAAAACCGTACGCTAGGGATCGTAGGAACTGAAGAAGAGAAGATGATTTATTTCATGGATAATTTTTCATACAAACAATTTCTATATCTAGCATCCTAACATTGCTATATCTAGTCAATTCTAGCACTGAAACTACTTTCTCTATGCAATTGTTTACCAAGGACAAATATTCCCTGGATATTTTTCCCCAAACAATTCTTATTCAAGACAATTGTTTGCTGGACAATTTTCGCTGACAATTCTTCTCCGGAAAACTTTTCCCCGATAATTTATGTCCGGATAATTTTGATAGAAGCCATCGCCGTACTTCCAAGGATAATTCGATCTTTCAGAAGTTATTCTTTTAGTAAATCTTTCCATCGAGCATATCCCTACCCAGACAATTCATTGTCAGGCAATTCTTCTTCTAGACAATTCTTCATTTGGACAATTCATCCTTATACAACTCCTATTCTTCTAGATAAGTATTCATCTAAACAATTCATACACAAACAATTATTGCACATGCAATTCTTCCTTCAGATATTCATTCCCAGACAACAATTCATGGACCATTTTTCCAAGAAACAATTCTACTAAATAATTCTTCCCAAAAACAATTCTTCCAACTAGACGAATTCTTCTCCGCGATATTATTCAACCAGACAATTATATTTAAAGACAATTATTTACTGGACATTTTTCCCTTGACAATTGTTCCTCGGACAATTCTTCTGCGGAAAATTCTTCTTCGGACAATTGTCTTAAAAAATTCGCAAATAGAAACGAAACAAGTTAGGTGAATGGGTGGCATACCAAAAAAAAAGAATGTTCGCATAACAAAAATGCATTCATAGTAATAACCGTCGCGTGGACTTCATTTTGTCCACTCATCAGTATGCAGCTGACAGCACGAATTTCAAATGACATTCGGCATTGTTCATGTCTGACAAAATGTTAGAAAAATGCGTTGATTGTGATTGGCAGACGATTGTTGTTGGGAAAGCTAAATGCAAAAACAACAATGGCAAAAAGACGGGCAGTGCATTGAAAGCACTAAAGTTTGCAGCGTAAAAAAAGAAGCAGCCAGCAAAAAACAACGCATAAAAAGTAGTGAAAAATTTAGAAAAAAACAACAAAAACAGCACTGAATATAGCAACACCATGCAGTTGAAAAAAGGTTCCGAAAAAAAGGAGTATAAAAAATTCTACCAAAAATAGACAAAACGTAACAATTCAAAAAATCACGTTTCAAAACGTTTTCGAAAAAACGCAAGTCGTGTGTTCTATTCAAATTCAAATTGCAATTGAAATGCAAACAGTGTTGGTGTTGTTGTTGTTGCTCCTAATGCTGCTGTTGCTGACAAAATTGCTAACGAGCACATCGATGAATCAAAATGATTCGCAATGAATGAATCAATGAATGCAATTTTTTGACAAAACATTACAATTTGACAGCTGCACAGGAAGTGACAAATACGTGGGTGACAGCGACAAAAATACCAACAACAACAACCACAATAACGTTGACAACAACAAGTTCAACACGCAAATTGCTGGGGTTAAAATAGGAATAATTTGATTTTTCTAAAAAGGTTTAATGTTTAAGAAATTTTATAATAAAATTTTAATAATTCTTTAAACATAAAAAAATACATCTTTCTCCCTCTCTCTCTTCCACTTTTCTATTTAGTGTTATCTCACACTTTGGCAGTGTTGCCATTTGTTTGCCAAACAAAAACTGAAATTGAGCCGATTATTTTTGGCAACAAAAACAACAATAATAACTGGCAACAATGATAATAACAACAAAAAGACATAATAGTAAAATTAAATGTCTCCATTATTTGGTGCCACACAATATGAACACAAAGCGGATATAAAACGAACACAGACAAACGTCTAAAGTAGACACCACACACATTCGAACAGTAACATGTACGGGAGAATGTGGCAATACGTGCTCCAACGGTTACGAAATATTCTCTCCCAAGTAAATTTTCCTACAATATAATTTTCTCTAGACCATTCTTCCTCTATAGTCCAGACTATTCTGCCTCGAGACAATTTTTACCGGTACATTTCTACCTCGAACATTTTGTTCCAGAAACTATTCATCCCGGACTATTTTACACCTGACAATTCTTCCCCGAATATTATTTAATATTTTGTTCGCGGCAATTTATTTCCGTGTAATTGTTCCCAAGACATCCGAGACTCCGCCTATTATTTCTCCGGCAAGTCTTCCTTGGAAAATTCTTCCTCGAAATCATTCTTTCCATCGGTAATTACCAAGAAATGTTTTTCCCCAATACAATTCTTCCCCGCGTAGTTCTTCTCCGGACCATTTTTCTCCGACTATTTTTTCTCGAAACAAATTTTCCCGCTCAAGTATTTCCCGAGACATTTCATTACCGGACTATTACACTTCAATTCACCTTCGGACATTACCAAGAAATTTCTTTCCGCAATACAAATCTTCCCCGGGTAGTTATTCTCCGGACCATTTTTTCTCCGCGAATTTTTTCTCGAAACAATTCTTCCCGCGACAAGTATTTCCCGAGACATTTTTTTACCGGACTATTACTCTTAAGACATTTATTCTCTTGGGACATTTCTTCATCCGAGACAATTCTTACTCGTATAACACTTTCATGGCTAATTCTTTCTCGAGACAATACTTTTCCGAAACAAATTTTCCCCGATACATTTTTTTTCGAGACAATACTTTCCCAATGTAATACCTTCGCAAGATAATTCTTTTGCATGTTGAACTGTAGGGAACTGTATCGGAGATGTCGTGTCTTTGGTGAAATAGTTCGGAAAGGTATAAATAACAATTTCACCCTCTATATTTTCGATACAGTTCTTTCCCTACGGTTCTTCACCGGTCAATTACATCCAATATATTCTTTCCACGAGACAATTCTTCCTCAATTAGTTCTTTCTGGGGGCAATACTTCCCCAAGACAATCCTTCCCCGGGACCATTCTTTGCGAAATAATTCATCTTCGGACAATTAACTTTTACGTAATATTTGAAAATTAAAACGTATTATTCTCCTATAAACACATATAGCAAAAATAGAGACACACAAATGTCCCAAAACCGACAGACAATTCTTTCTTGGACATTTCTTTCTCGAGACAATACTAGTCCGAGACAAATTTTCCCCGATACATTTTTCTCCGAGACAATACTTTCTCAATGTAATTCCTTCGGAAGATAATTCTTCCGCGAGTTGAACTGTAGGGAAAGAATTGTATCGGTGATGTAGTGTTTTGGGTGTAATAGTTTGGGTTAGGTATAAATAACTATTATACCCCTACATCTCCGATACAATTCTTTCCCTACTGTTCTTCACCGGTCAATTACAAGACATTTCTTTCCCCGAGACAATTCTTCCTCAATTAGTTCTTGTCTGAGGCAATACTTCCCCAAGACAATCATTCCTCGGAACTATTCTCTCCGAAATAATTCATATTCGGACAATTATACTTTTTTAAGTAATATTTCAAAATTAAATGAAACATTTCACCATCTTACCCTATAAACACATAGAGCAAAAATAGAGACACACAAATGTCTCAAAACCGACAGACCCATTGGACGGACAAAAGTGCCAATGTATCCGCTCTTATATGACAAACAAGTAGAAGAACAGCCAGAAGGACAACTCAAGTAGATGAACAAGAACTTGAAGCACAACATCAAGGACTCTTCAAAGACGTCCCAAAACTTGTAAAGTGTACTCGGTTTGAGGAGGCGCGCAACTGAACAACAACTGACTGTCAAGGATATAAATACTAAAATCTGGTAGTAGAGAATGGTATTTTTGTTTTTGTTGTTGTTGTAAAATTGGCATAAAACAAACGTAAACATTTAAATACGACGATTGTCACTGGTGGCGCACAAGAACAACGACACCGTATAATACACACTATTCCCGCTGGGCGGGTGGGGTGTGTGGAATGTTGTAAAGTGTTGATGATGGGCTAAACGGGCGGAAACGGTGAAAATGTCACACTTAAGATTGCAACAAAACGACACAGCATTGGCAGCGACGACGGTTGGCAACACTTAATGCCCAAAGATATGACGTGTGTTTCTTGACAGATAAGACGCCGAATGCCAAATGATGGCAGCACAGAGCGCGAATGAGGTATAAGTTTTACAAAGAATGAAAGAAAGAGTGCGATGGTGTTAAAGTGACTGAAACAAAAGTGTGAAAAGAGCGGGTGACATTTAACTAAACAATAAACAAAGAAAAAGGACGAAGAGGATATTTATTTGTGCCGCACAATTGCGGCTTAAATAAGGGTTAAATGTGCGCGCAAAGCGTAAAACAGTTAATTTTTAACATCTTTACTATTAAAATAAAAAAATATATTTTTTCTTTAATTTTATACGCGCCAATTTGAGGTCTTGATTATTTTTTTAAACCCAAGTTTATTCTTTATATAGTAAACTTTGCTTTTTAAATTAAATAAACTTTTAACAAATGCACACAAAATGCCAAATTTGTAGTCATTCTTAAGCAAATTTTAATAAAGCTAATTAATTTTTATTGTTTGGCATAGAAAAAACCGAAAAATGCCGTCTGTATAAAAGTTTTATATAATAGAAGAAAATCTTATACAATAAGTAAAATGGCGCTAAAATAAATTTGTTGCATATTTTTTGGCCGCATTTGTCGCGTCTAATTAGCAGCTGATTGTGTGGCTAAACGAAATGTCAACATCCAGCTGTTTATTGACATTTAAGCGCTTTTCATTTGCTGTTGTGTGCATTTTTTTCCTTTAAATTGTATTTGGGGTTGGGTGATATTTGGTTTTGTCATTATGCGCATTATTGAGGGAACAAAAATTAAAAAAAAATCCAAAAGTTGTAAAAATTATAATATGCAAATTCATGGCAATATAATTTTGTATTTCAAATGCGTATTCAAGAAAATCATAAGAAAAGGAAAATTCAATTAGTGGTATTTTTCAGCAAAGGGCATAAAGTTGGATAGTATTTTAGAAAAGAAATTAAAATCTTTAATATTAATGTTTAATATTATAATTTTTAGTGAAAAATTAAATTTTTAGGAAACATTCAATTTTTAGTGAAAAACTTTATTTTTAATGAAAAATTGAATTTTTAGTGAAAATTTGAATTTATAGTGAAAAATTGAATTTTTAGTGAAAAAGTGAATTTTAGTGAAAAATTGAATCTTTAGTGAAAAATTGAATTTTTAGTGAAAAGTTTAATTTTTAGTGAAAATTTGAATTTTATGTGAAAAATTGAACTTTTAGTGAAAATTTAATTTTTAGTGAAAAATTGAATTTTTAGTGAAAAATTGAATTTTTTAGTGAAAAATTGAATTTTTAGTGAATAATTTAATTTCAAAAATGGTAATTTGAAAAATTGAAATTTTAGTGAAAATTGAATTTTTAGTGAAAAATTTAATTTTTAGTGAAAAATTTAATTTTTAGTGAAAAATTTAATTTTTAGTGAAAAATTTAATTTTTAGTGAAAAATTTAATTTTTAGTGAAAAATTTAATTTTTAGTGGTAAATTGAATTTTTATGAAAAATTGAATTTTTAATGAAAAATTGAATTTTAATTGAAAAATTAAATTTAATGAAAATTTTAATTATTCTTGAAAAATTAGAATTTTTAGTGTGAAATTGAATGTTAGTGAAAAATTGAATTTTAAGTGAAAATTTTAATTTTTAGTGAAAATTTGAATTTTTAGTGAAAAATTAATTTTTAATGAATTTTTAGTGAAAAATGAATTATTAATGAAAAATTGAATTTTTAGTGAAAAATTGAGTTTTTTAGTGGAAAATTGAGTTTGACATTTGAATTTATAGTCAAAAATTGAATTTTTAGTGAAGAATTTATTTTTAGTAAAAATTTGAATTTTTAGTGAAAAATTGAATTTTTATTGAAATATTTAAATTTTTAGTGAAAAATTAAATTTGAGTGAAAAATTGAATTTTTAGTGAAAATTTGAATTTTTAGTGAAAAAGTGAATTTTAGTGAAAAATTGAATTTTTAGTGAAAAATTGAATTTTTAGTGAAAAATTGAATTTTTAGTGAAAAATTGAACTTTTAGTGAAAATTTAATTTTTAGTGAAAAATTGAATTTATAATGAAAAAATGAATTTTTAGTGAAAAATTTTATTTTTAATGAAAAATTGAATTTTTAGTGAACAATTTAACTTTTAGTGAAAAATTGAATTTTTTGTTAAAAATTGAATTTTTAGTGAAAACTTGAGTTTTTAGTGAAAAGTTGAACTTTTAGTGAAAAATTGAATGTTTAGTGAAAAATTGAATTTTTAGTGAAAAAGTGATTTTTTAGTGAAAATTGAATTTTTAGTGAAAATTGAATTTTTAGTGAAAAATTGATTTTTTAGTGAAAAATAGAATTTTTAGTGAAAATTGAATTTTTAGTGAAAAGTTGAATTTTTAGTGAAAAATTGAATTTTTAGTGAAAAATTGAATTTTTGGTGAAAAATTGAATTTTTAGTGAAAATTTGATTTTTTTTAGTGAAAATTTGAATTTTTAGTGAAAAATAGAATTTTTAGTGAAAAATTTAATTTTTAGTGAAAAATGGAATTTTTAGTGAAAAATTGAATTTTTAGTGAAAATTTGAATTTTTAGTGAAAAATTGAATTTATAAAGAAAAAATGAATTTTTAGTGAAAATTTAATTTTTAGTGAAAAATTAATTTTTAGTGAAAAATTGAATTTTTAGTGAAAAATTGAATTTTTAGTGAAAAATTGAATTTTTAGTGAAAAATTGAATTTTTAGTGAAAAATTGAATTTTTAGTGAAAAATTGAATTTTTAGTGAAAAATTGAATTTTTAGTGAAAATTTGAATTTTTAGTGAAAATTTGAATTTTTAGTGAAAAATTGAATTTTTAGTAAAAAATTGAATTTTTAGTGAAAAAATGAATTTTTAGTGAAAATTGAATTTTTAGTGAAAAATTGAATTTTTAGTGAAAAAATGAATTTTTAGGGAAAATTGAATTTTTAGTGAAAAATTGAATTTTTAGTGAAAAATTGAATTTTTAGTGAAAAAATGAATTTTTAGTGAAAATTGAATTTTTAGTGAAAAATTGAATTTTTAGTGAAAAATTGAATTTTTAGTGAAAAATTTGAATTTTTAGTGAAAAATTGAATTTTTAGTGAAAAATTGAATTTTTAGTGGTAAATTGAATTTTTAATGAAAAATTGAATTTCTAATGAAAAATTGAATTTTTAATGAAAAATTAAATTTAATGAAAATTTTAATTTTTCTTGAAAAATTAAAATTAATGAAAATTTTAATTTTTCTTGAAAAATTAAATTCAATGAAAATTTTAATTTTTCTTGAAAAATTAGAATTTTTAGTGTGAAATTGAATGTTAGTGAAAAATTGAATTTTTAGTGAAAAATTGAATTTTTAGTGAAAAATTGAATTTTTAGTGAAAATTTGAATTTTTAGTGAAAATTTGATTTTTTTGTGAAAAATTGAATTTTTTGTGAAAAATTAAATTTTTAGTGAAAAAATGAATTTTTATTGAAAAATTGAATTTTTAGTGAAAATTTGAATTTTTAGTGAAAATTTGAATTTTTAGTGAAAATTTGAATTTTTAGTGAATATTTGAATTTTTAGTGAAAATTTGAATTTTTAGTGAAAAATTGAATTTTTAGTGAAAATTGGAATTTTTAGTGAAAAATTGAATTTTTAGTGAAAATTTGAATTTATAGTGAAAATTTGAATTTATAGTGAAAAATTGAAAAAAATTATTTTAAGTGAAAAATTGAGTTTTTAGTAAAAAAATTGAATTGAGTGGGCTGATGGACGGACGGTACCGTTGGTTCAAAATTCGACGCTCCATATACTTGATGTCTTTTAAATCTCAAATGGAATTTGTAAATTGATCAATTGATGTCTTTTCAATTTCAAATATAATTTCCAAATATCAATTGATGTTCTATTAAATTATAAATTGAATTTCTAAATTTATATTGATATCTCTTAAATTTGAAATGGAATTTCTGAATTTCAATTGATGTCTTTTAAATTTCAAATCGAATTACTGAATATTAGTTTATATTCTTTTGAGTTACAAATGGAATTTCTGAATTTCAATTGGCCTATTTTGAATTTTTATATGGAATTTTCAAACATGTTACTTCTCGTTGAATTATAGACTTCGTCGAATTATACATTATAACATTTTCTGAGTTTAAGTAAGGGTGAGTGATCGATTCACAGGGATTAAATAAATTATAGGTCTGATTTGTATTATTAAAAAAATTAAAAATATTAATATAATATATGTGGTTTCATTTTAAATATGGTAATATTATAGAAAACTTACCAGTTTTTATTACAGCTGTTTATAAGAGACATCGCTAAAAAGTTTACTGCTAGATTATTATTCAAAAAAAAATTGCACGCACACGATTTTAATTTACTCGACGATTGGGCAAACACGATTATTTATTTTACGATTTTATGAAAATATAATTTTGATGAAATTTAACACTCACGCACAATGGACCGATTTGATTTTTAAAAAAAAAAAAACAATTAATAATAATAAAAACGATCGAACAAACGAAAAAACTTTACAATATATAGGCATTTTCATTTTTGAACATTAAACAATTCACGTAACGTCAAGGACTATATTTTCTGATTTATACACATTTTTTTTCTCAATATTTATTTCCGATTTTTTTTTATAACGAATACACACAACGACGAAACCACGGCGAACGCGACGATAAATACACGGACATTTTCACGCACGATTTAAAATGTCAACTTACGAACACGATGTGATTCAAAATAACACTGCACGATTGAAGTCTTTAGTTGTCTATTCACTTTTTACACACGAAGTCACGATACATCACACGATGCAACGCCCGAACACCGAACACCGCGCAACAGGAACCGCTGTAATTAAAAATAAAAGATTTTTTAAAAATTTTACGAACTTTTTTTAATTGAATACTCACAATTTTTAACACGTTTTCTAAAATGCATTGCGCTGGTTAGTACTTTCCACGCACGAACATGCGTGATCATGGAAAATTTGATTTAAAAGTTTTGCAAGTTGTTATTTTCGTTCTTTCTTGGTCAATATCAATCAATATTTAATTTTTTTTCTTAATATTACAATTTCTCTTTTTAATAAATTTAAAGAAAAATATTTTTTAAAATTAATCATCACGCACAATTTATGTTTTATATTAAGGAACGAACACGATAACTTACGAACGCGATAACTTACGAACACGATAATTTACGAACCCGACTTGTAACGAACACTCAACATGAACTGTGATGCAATTTAATTTATAATTAATGTTTTTAATACATTTAGTCTTAACACAATTTCCTATATATTTTCACGCACGTTTATAAAAAAAAATAATTGTACCGACGGACGCGATTAAACACATAAAACACTGCGCCATATAACATCACTAATTGTCTGCAAAATGTTCGCACATTAAATGAACGCATCGTCTATGTCACACGATGCAACACACGATGTAACGCACGATCAACTCACACCACTAGCCGAATACCTGCGACTGCGACTGCATGACCTTCGTGTGGAGCACCCTTTTCGCGGAAGCACCTTGCGCTGCCGCAGCAACTTGAAGTTTTGCACAATTCATTTTCTTTTCAACATTTTTCATATAATCTCCTTCTTTTCTTTAGTTTTTCATTTTATACTAGTTACTACTTACTGCCAGCACAATCTTATTGTATTTCATTTCCGTTTTTCTATTAAGATTTCACATTGAAATGTTTTTTTTTCTTGTTCACTTATTCACAGCCACCGTTTGGCTTGCATTTTATTATTGTCGCTTTTATTATAGTGTATTCTTGTTGCTATTTGTTTTGCATGGCATTACGACGTTATTTTTTTTGCACAACGTTTCCTTTTTCTTTACGTGCTAATTTCCTTTTCTTTATCTTGACACACAATGGTTGCGCATTAAGCCAACGATACTTACGCAGCAGCCAACGACGAGACAGACGACGAAACGAAGACGACGGTCGACGACGATGGCAAAGAAAAACGAAAGCCACCCCACGCAGTGTTGCCATGTTGTGGGGTTTTTGCAACTAGTGTTGGGGAGTGTTCAGTTTTTTTTTGTTTCTAAAATTTAAAGAAAATTTTATATTTTAAATAAAATGCTCTATTTATTAATTAAATTATACAATTAATGTTTGTTTTATCAAGTTCGCTAAAATTGGTTTAATAAAAAATAATATAAAATCGAAAAGATTTATATATTAAAATGTATGATTTTTAATGAATTTTCTGATATGAGTTTTAATATTCAAAATAAATCCAATAATCTATTAGATCTTATGCTGCAACTGAAATAATTTCAATTGTAAAAAATCACAAAAAATTATACCTAACTAATTCTTATATCACATACACTTTAACATTAAAAAAAAATAAATAAATATTTTTATTTTCAAATTAGTGTCATGAAATATTTGCTAATTCATCCCCTTAAAAAAGTATCATTAGGCATAATTTATATAAAAATGTACTTCGCCCAAAATAACACTCGAAAGTGTTCAAGTGTTTTCAAATAATTATCTTGAAATAATAACAAAACTTTGCAAAAGATAAATATATAAAGTTTACGATGTTATTAAATAGCAAAAAATAGAATAATAGTAAATTAATTGGTTATAAAGGGTTTTCATATAAAAACGCACAATACATGTGAAAGTATTAAGGGTACCTGAGAGTTTGTCTAAATTTAAAGACTAAACTAAATTCTTGGGTTTTCTTTCTATCACTATTAGTGAACAGGAATTCGGTAATATCAGTAATCAAGAGATAATCATTTGTATGCCTGCTGTCATTGAATTTAGAACAATGTAGATTGTTCAAAAAATTTCAAAATAAGTAAACATCGCATAACCGACACTATTTAGTTTAGTTTCAAATTTTTAGAAACTCGCCAACACCATAAGTATTTTTGCAGGAGATAAAAATCGAGGCCGTGACTAACCCACAACGAACATAACCCCCAATTCGAATTTGGGGGTTATGTCCGTCGGTTTTTGGACATAACCCAATTTTTCGAATTTCGAATTTGAGGTTTAAGTCCAACTATGAATTCGGCCTATTGGCAGTTATGTCAGATTTTATATTTTTGAACTTTTTGATTTAAATGCGAATTTATTTATTTTGTTGAATTTGTTTGTTATTTATATTTTTTAAATACATTTTTTGTAAATTTGTAACTAAAATTTTTGTAAATAAAATGTCATTCTTCTCTTAATGAATAAAACAAAGATATAATTTTATATTGATATCTTTTGAATTTATCCAAAACTGAAGCGCCACAGGCGAAATTTTATTACCAAAAAATTGCGCGATTTTATGTCCGCATTTTTGCATTGCAACGCGGACATAATCCCCAAATTCGAATTGGGGGTTATGTCCGTGAGGGTTATGTTCGTGAGGGTTATATCCGTGAGCGTTATGTGGTGAGGGTTATGTCGCAGGTAACCACCTCAACAAAATCCATTCGTATAAAATTCACCCACACAGAATCGATCTGTTCCTAAAGATGAATTTTGTACGAAGAAAAGTTACAAACCTAAATTGTACTTGATCCGAATGGATTCTGTGGATTTTAAAGATTCAGAATTTGGAGAAAACGTTTTTACTGTTTTTTTGCGAGAGGAATTTGAGATGGGCCATGTATGCGAAACAATTTCTAACAATGCAAATCACTGCAAATTGACCGTGTCCTCCTCCAGTTACTTTAAAACAAAATGGGCTTGTGGAATTTTGTGAGACGTGGGAAAGGGATTTTATTTTTGCATGACTTTTTCCACCTATTCCTCAAGAAGGGTGTGACATGTCACTTTTTAATATATATTTGAAGAAATCTGTTTTCCGAAAAGTGAGTTTTAATTTTTATATAGAGAGATGCTAATTGTGGTGGGTGGTTTATTACTATTTATTACCCTATAGGGTATGAATGAACTCTATTTGCGAATTCCTTAGGCGTTGGTTAATTAAACTCAATAAAAAAATCATTCTATGAAAAATTCCATAAAAAACCACAAAAGCATTGAATTGCATACAAAATTCCCTTAGACTTTATTGTATTTTGTATTAATTTTGCCACGTGCATTGAATTATTTTATTATGCAGCTTAGAACTGCATCTATATTATTAAGTTGAGCACACACACACACAAAATACATATTAAAGTACCCTCTAAGGATAACAAATAAATAAAAAAATCAAAAGCAAATATGCGAAACGCCTCAACAATTTGTGTGCGACCATACGCGTTGGACCCTGATATTGGCGCCCCCGGCCAATACACACACAAAACACCCCGTCGACTGACACGTGACACGCGTTGACACTTGACAATTGTTACGCTGTTACAATTGAATACAATTTGGCGGCTGATAACGAAAAAAAAAACTGACAGGGCGCGTAAAAAAAATAGAGTGAGAAAGTGTAGTGAGAAGAAATAGCGAAAAAGCGACCAACAAGGCGCGATTTATGAATTAGAAATCAGCGTAATAAATAAAAATAAACAATTGCAAATTTTCAGGCGCATTCATAAAAGCTGAAATAATATACAGCAATGTGGTATGGCAACATTGCATTGCATGGGGTGGGAAATGTTTAAATCGCGAGCAATTGTGTGAAGCACAAAAGAAGGCGTGCTTGGGTGCTTGATGCATGTCTGTTAGAAAAGGATGGAAAGAGAAGCACGAGAGCACATTCAATTATGTGCTGTGGCTGTTGATTGTTTGGGTAACAAAAATGCATTTTGTGGCCACTTTAATGAATTCATTTGTTCGTCGCCCAACAAAAAGCTGGCCTGCCTGCCTGCAAGTGCAATGCATTGGAGTGGAGTGGGACGGGACGGGACGGGACGGAAGGGGTGGCAACACACAACGTGCATCTAATAAAAATTAGCAATTTTCAAAAGCATAAATTATGCATTTAAGCTGGTTTAATGGGCTTTTGTCGCATAATAATTATACGTTTATAAAGTGTTTAAAAGGTATAGAAAATTAGATAGCAAATTGTACAAGTTTTAAAAATTCTCCGTTATACAAAATTCCCATAATTATAAATTCCTATAATTTTAAATTCCTGTAATTATCAATCCCCATAATTATCAATCCCCATAATTATGAATCCCCATAATTATTAGTTGGCAAATTTTTACTCGATGCAGTTTTCTATTGCTTTAAATATGTATTACTCACAGATATTTGATAAAATTAAATATTTTGATTTAATGACACTCAGGAATGTTAGGTCACATGAGGAAAGTCGGTGGAGTTTTTGCAAGAACAACCGATGCATTAAGAGGAACAATAACGACCTTTCAATGCAAGAACAAGAACAATGTTGATCTTTTGATGCCAGAACAAGACTTACCCTACACCCTAAATGAAACGCACTCATTTAGGGTCTAGAGTTACCCTGCAAGAACAAGATAGTCCTGTCGATGCAAGGACAAGAGCAGGAACAAATATACTTTTTATTTAGCATAGTACTATGAACTTTTGACAGGATGTTCTTCTGATTTAGTAAAATTTTGCAAATTTACTAATTTTCTCTAAATATACATCTATATATATAAAACTCTTGGTCCGTCTGTCTGTCAGTCTGTCGGTCTGTCTGTCTGTCTGTCTGTCTGTCTGTCTATTTGTTCCAGCATCACGTCTAAACTGCTTAACCGATTTAACTGAAATTTTGCACCAGGATACATAGTATCCGGAGGGTGTCATAGGCTAAATATGGGCGGGATTAGACAAAGGGGCGTGGTACCTCCCATACAACCTAAACTTTCAAAACGACATAACTCAGCACATACACAATCTAAAAAGATGAAACAAAAAAACTAAAATTCACTACACTAAAACTCACCACACTAAAACTCACCACACTAAAATTCACCACACTAAAACTCACCACACTAAAACTGAGCACACAAAAACTCACCACAATAAAATTCATCACGCTAAAACTCACCACATTAAAAATTCACCATACTAAAAATTCACCATACTAAAACTCACCACACCAAAATTCACCACACTAAAACTCACCACACTAAAACTCAACACAATAAAGCTCACCACACTAAAATTCACCACACTAAAACTCACCACACTAAAACTCACCATACTAAAAACTCACCAAACCGAAACTCACCACACTAAAACTCACCACACTAAAAATTCACTAAACTAAAAATTCAACACACTAAAACTCACCACATTAAAACTAACTACACTAAAACTTCTACTGGGAAAAACTCTACGGGGAAGAATTCTACCGGGAAGAGTTCTACCGGGAAGAAATCTACGGTAAAGCGTTCTATGGGGAAGAATTTTACGGCGAAGATTTCTACTGGGAAGAATTCTGTGGCGAAATATTCTACTGTCTGAATTGTCTTTGAGAAAAGTTGTTTTGGCGGAGAATTATTATTTGGATACTACATTTATAAAACCAATAAAAACTTCCACAGCGAATCACGGGCCCCTGATATAAAAAATAATAATAATGTTTTTTTATATTAATAAAATCGCTTTATATCTATGAATTCATAAAATCTTGGCACGAGTCGTGCACGGGTCCAGCGAGTCATAAATAAAATGCTTTACAATAATAAAATCTACAATCAGTCGGAAAACCGCAAATATCTTTCTATGTATTAAAATATATGAATTAATATTTTCAATAGACGCCAATACTACTAATGAGCTTCGTCATTGAGGTTTTTGTTTGAAATTCCAAAGCCTTACCCATGCTTCCTTCCGCCAAACAATACAAGCTAATCTTACATCCGCAATGACGTTGTAACGCCCTCACAAAGGTAAACCATACCAAAAAAAAAGTGTGTTCTCGATTAGAACCCATGCAGTTTTCATCAGCCCTATAAAAGCCAACCTCAAAAAAGGGAAGCCTCTTAAATACGCACCATTCTTACAAATAAACAAATCAATGTTGCCAGAAAAAGAAGAAAACGCCTCACCAATCAAATTCCATGAAAACAGACAGAAAACCATACTTGTGACATAGTACCTCAAAAAATCAAAAAGGATCAGGAAATATACAAAACGTTTAAAAGCCCATCTTAATGGTAGACGTGTGCAGAAAATACGACAAAAGAAGAAAAAAAAATTGTTTATAAAATTTCAATACATTCTTTTGGTCACGGACAAAAGCCAAAATCAAACAAAAATTTACAACAAATTTAAATACTACATTGTAAACATTTACGCCACTCAAAGAAGGGGAGTCAGTTGAAAACCTAAAACGCGTCTCTACACTTTGCAATGCCCAGGGTGTCTTGTCTGTTCTCTAGTTAAGCAGAAAGGATTTTCCAGCATGTTTTCTTATTTCCCTATCATATTTATGAAAGCCAAGAAAATATTTATTTCACACAATAAAAACGAAATTGTTAACATGATACAATTGATATACAAAAAAAAAGGATAAAAAAGAGAATTCAACAAAAAAAAAAAATAAAGCATTAAACCCACACACGTTGGTACAACGTATTGTGTATTTCTTCACACGTCTGATAAATGGTATGGGATTTTGTCGTGGTATGGCATCCTTTTTTTATGTATATTGAATTGAAAAATAGTCGAAGCATAAAGAAAAGACGTTATTAAATAAAGTAGCAAAGGGAATATAGTTGTCTTCATCATAGAAAAAAATAAAGAGTATTCAGGGAATAACGGAAAACGCATGTGTAAAAAGGGATTTATTTATTTGTATGCGACAAGTGCGGAATACAGATCATTGTGTATTCAAGGTATCGAAAACGTTGCCAGATCTTTTCTTTTTTTAAATATTTTACAGAATGGGTATTTTTTTCCCTAGCACAATTTTTAAATTTGTGATCTCAAAATGTCTAGCGATATTCAAAAAAATCCAAAATTACTGTACATGTTCTTGCAGTTTTTGATAAAAACAGAACAGGATCTACCTTCCGATGCAAGAACAACACCTAATGTGCCAGCTAGAAATACTGCAGAAAATGTAAGACCTTTGGGCAAGCACCTCAAAGGTCTTAACTCAACCGATGCAATAACAAGAACGAGGTACAGAACAAGAGCCATATCTTGAACAAAGAACTATTGTAGGACCATTGTACAAGAACAAGACCTAGAATAAGAACAACAGTGTTGTATTTAACATTTTTGTATTTGATTCTTAAAAATGGCTAGAAATACAAATCTGGTGTGGCAAGAACAAGACTTACCCAGTAAGAAAAAGATCAAGATCGATCTGCTGATGGAAGAACACGAACGATTATCTAAAACAAGAGCAATTATCATCACTAATAACACACTTTTGTAAGTCCGGCAATGATACCTTTAAACCCGCTTAAATACGATTAAATCCGTTATATTTTTAGTTAATTTAATAATTCAAATTATATATTAAATTTTTAGTATAAAAATGGTCTGATATGTCATAGATATTATAGATGGGCAGGTGAGTGAGTTTTGACTCACGCTTACTCACACTCAGGAAATAATTTTACTAATCACGCACACTCACTCACGATCTTTTTTGGTCCACTCACTCACAATCACGTGAGCAATATTAAGATTCAATCACAATCACGCGTGTTCACGTGAATCAAGCTATAATCTGCTCATGTGCCAATCTCTATTAGATATCACGCCCAATGATGTGAACAATTCCAGAATTTTGTTCTTGAAATTTAGAAGAATCAAGATTGAGTTTCCGATGCAAAGAGCAACACCTCCTGTGCACAAAAGCAAGAACAAGCCTAACCTCAGAAATGCACAAGAACAAATACAGGATCCTTAAAATTGAAAGAAATCCTTCACTTTTTAGGCAAGCACAAGACCAAGACTGACTCTGCAAGAACAAGATCAACAAGATCAAACTCCAAATGCATGAGCAATAAAAAGAACAAGACTGTCTTGAATAGGCGTATAGCAGATTATCGAGTTTTGTAGAGTTTTTAAGGTAGTTTCCTCTGATCAGAGTTTGAAAGCAAAGGACAAACTCTCACGCTTTGCTGTAGAATATAAAAAAAACAGAGACAAGTAGGACAAAAATTGTACACAAAAGAAAAAATCAAAAGTCTTGAAATCAACGACCCATTTAAGTAGCAAAGAGCGGTAGTTATGAATTTGAGACAACATTTGGAAAGCAAAGAGCCAAATTTTTAGAAAAGCAGCATTTAAAAAGCAAGGAGCAAGAGTTTTGGAATTGCTCGAGCAATTTAATTCCTTCCTCCGACAGACAGAAACAAGGAAGATTTTGATAATGTTGGGCATTTCTCCAATAAAAAATAGTTCTAATGTGCAAAAAATTGGCTGAGTTTTAATAAGTAAATTCAGGAAATATTGTGTTTGTTTTAATTAATGACGTATAATACCAGTGACAGACATCTGGTATTCATACCATAGTATTTGAAATACCAGATGTTTGTCTCACCATATTACAATAATTTGTTAGTATTCCTTGAATTCATTGCTGTATTTGGCTGGTACAAATACCACGAAACTATTCGTATTATTTTTGTAGTTTGCAATTAAACACAGCTAAAACTGAAAGCTCTTCAAAAGCTCTCTGTCAAATAGAGAGCTTATTTCCAAATACGTCATAATCAGCTGTTCATATACAAAACAATCGACAAATAAAAATTAAATAATTTCGCGACTTCAATAAAAACGAAAATATTTAGGATATTGCGAGTCAATAAAATAATTGATGTTGTGAGGAAAATGTTGAAAATTACACTGAGCAGATACAAATTTATCGATTTATAAAAATCTGTTCGATAATTGGAGAAGGCAGTTGTCAAAAACATATGATTAACCACGCAAACAATACTACATTATGTATGTCACCTATCTGATATTTCGAATACTATGGTATTGTTATTACAATAACTTTACCAGATGTCTGTCACTGGTATAAACTGTATTGGAGTCTTTCAAATTGTGGATATAAGAAAAGTGTCTAGCCCCATTATCCAATATCACTCACATATGGAATGGGGATAGTGACGATCTTTCACAAACATTTGTATTATCATATTAATTTATAGATATTTATGTATATTCCCTCTTAGGAAAATTAAAATTACTGTAAAGCGATTTTTTTGTTTGTTTTTATTTCGCTCTAGGTGGCAACACCAATTGGTGTACGGAAATCAATATGGCGCTATGCTCACACACTCAGGCAGCACACATTCAAATGCTGTGAAAAGAATCGACGCCATTTTGTAGTTAGGTAGGTTTTAATTTTTTTTTTAGTTTATATGTTTTTTTATTTATTTATTTTAATTTATTATTTAAATATTTAATTTTAAGAGATAAGAAATATAAACAAAATGACAATTTACGATTTAATTATAATAAAAATCACAAAAAAATGTCTTATATTAAATTCTATCAAAAGATTTGCCGCTATTTTTTAGTTTATTTATTATTTTTAGTTATTTTACACTATTTTTCTTTATTTTATTTTTATTTTATTAATATTATTTAAATACCAAATTTGGAAAGATATGAAATAAAGACAAATATTTTAAAATATATATTATAAATTCGATTTATTATGCTTAAGTAGTACTCAAATCATTGATTTATCCATGATATTAAAAATGTCTTTCATCTAATCAATATTGTTCCTCGTCTCATCATGATAGATTGCAATATCCTTAAGCAATACATTCGATAAGTTCATAAATTGTTGCTCGTCAATTGGTCGATCCAGCGGAAAACCAAGTGGTCTCGTATCCAGCGCCAGTGTTGCCGTACCCAAGCCGCAAACTTCAGTGTTCCGCAAACGTTGTTGCAAATCTAAGTCCTGCAAAGTGACAGGCGATACAATGACAAAGATTTGCATAAGTAGACCCTGTTCCAAACCACGCGGCAATAGCAAACGTTGAGGCAGACGACAATTATTACCACCACCACCACCACCAAGACGTTGTAATTCCAACATTTTAGAACCATCAATTCCTTGCATTATCTGTTGATAGAGCGCGGTAAACGAAGTGGTATTGTGACTTGAGATCGTACTAAATTCCAATGATCTGCGTTTGATCACGTTACGTCCCTGTATAAGTTGCGTTGCAAAAGCATCCAAGAGTATAAAGTTGCGTCGATTCTGCTCTAAGTCGATTAAATAACCATTTTCATCGAGTTTGGGACCCAGAAAGGTACGTATAACAACGCGTTGTTCTTTGCCCGACTTAATGTCGTACTTCAACGCAAAGGGCTCATGATTGAGACGTTGTTGTCTAGCAACTGGTATCTTCTTTAGATCTCCCAAATCCAGTGATTTTTGGGGCAATAAGTTTATTAGATCTGCATCGACACTCTCGAAGAATGTTTGCAATTTGTCCAACTTTACATCGTTGATTTCAACATCAGAGTATAATAGCTCATCCTTGTTGTAGTCGGGAAGATAATCATTAAAACGATTAGCGATATTTAAGAGTCTCTCCATCATAAAGCGAAAAATCGGATGACGCAGCTGTTGTGCAAAGTTAGACAGTAAAATTGGTGACTCCATTGGTTCAAGCTTAATACCTCTAAGTTGCATTTCGAATTGTGACCAAAGTTCTTGTACCTTCTGTCCTGTTTCTCCAAAACGTCCCAAAAATATATCACCTATAAGTTGCTGTATATTTGTTTTGTCCAATAAACTTTCTTTCTTATCCACCAGCGATTGCAGTTGTTTGTCCACAAGTTTCTGAAAGATTTGCTCAATATTTTGTATTTGCAGCAACATTTGCCGATTACCACGTGTCTCTAGCATGCGTTGGTTTAAACGTTCCCTATACTGTTGCGCCGTATTGATGATCGGTTTCGGAAACTTTCTAGAATTAGCTAGCTGCTCTTTATCTGCCAGTATATGCGACAGTTCTTCCATTCGTATGCGCGCCAACATCTGTTGCATCGTAGTTAGTATAAGTTCTCCAGCACGTTGGTCTCTAAGTTCCAAATCCGCTTCTCTAGATTTCAGTTCATCTCGTCGGTTACTAGCATTACGCGGCAAACGTCGACGACTGACCTTCAAGAGACGTTCATCGTTCAATTCTTTGGTGATATCTTCTCTGATTGCTGCAGAAGATTTGTCTTTACCCAACTTCTTAGCAACTGTTTGCAAAATATTCTTAATACTTTCAATATTTAATGTCCCTGACTCTTCAGAGGAGTTTTTCTCTGCCAACTCTTCAGATTTTTCATTAGATTCTTGCTTCTCCTGATTTCCACTTTGTAGAATACTTTCTCTTGCATTGTTTTCTCTAGACTCTTCTGAAGTATCTAAATTTGTTTGGAGTTCGTCCGTTATTTGTCTGTAATTTTCGGGTATTTCGTGAGCATTTTGTAGTTTATTCATTCTACGTCGATTGATCTCTAATAAGCGCTCAACATCAGTTTTCATTAACTTCAATACATTTTGAATTCCAATATTGCTTTTATTTTTCTGCACACCCAGCTCTTCACTCCTCTGTTTTTTATTCAAAATACTTTCTATCGCTTGTGCATCCATATCCTTTTCCCCAATACCCAACGCCAATTGATTTTGTCTGCGTCGTCCAACTTTTAATAACCGTGCATTATCTTCCATTTCATTTACATTCTCCTTTAACAATTCATTTTTAATTGTTTGCATTTGTTTTTGTTCCAATTTGTTCGCTAAAGTTTTTTGTAATTTCAATATATGCTCTACAGTTTCACTTACTATTCCGTTCCTGAGAAATCCAGATTTGGGAATACTCTGACTTTGAGATTTTGAGATCTCAGTTGTACCAGCTAAGTACTCCTTTAGAATATCACTTTCTTGTTTATCTTGCAATCTCTGGTTTAAATCTTCTAAATTTTGCGAGTTTTCTTGTTTCTCTTGTTTCTTCTGAACTTTTTGGTATAATTTCTGAACAGTTTCAAACAACTGTTTGTAATTTTTCTTAGCTTCGATGTGTGCTTTATCTAGGTTCGCTAATTTCTCAACTTTCTCTTCAAAAAGTTGATCGTCAAGTCTGTTCTCTATTTCAATATTTTGACTTCTCAATGCTTGAATACCTTCATCAGTAGCACTCTTAGCTGTTTGTCCCATCAAGCGCAAACTATCTATACCAAAACTGTACCACAAATTATTTAGTCCAACATCCTCTGTGAGATAGGCAATACGTTCATTCAAATCATTGCTCTGTTCATCACCACCCAAGCTAACTGGTAGCACAAGCTTTTGTATATCGTCTTCTTTGGTTTGTAGCTCCAATTTAGACTGTCGTTCCATTTTCTCCTGACGCCATTCCTGCCAAGTTTTCTTAGGCTGTGCTAAACCTCGCTGCATATATGACCCTCCAAAAGTTCCACCTCGCTGACCCATTATATCATTGAGTTGTATTTTAGGACTACGTTGTGAATTAACTAACAAATCGTCGACTTTTATGTTTTTGCCCAACCTTTCCTGCAATTCCTGATCATAAAAGAGTTCTGGTAAAATTTCATTAATATCTGGAACTATTAGATCCTGCGTATCGGCACGATCTTTAATTGCGAGTAGTAAAGAATTTATAAAGAGTATGCCATTGAGATGTTGACGTGCAAATAATGCATTCCTTTGAAAGGTCGACCAATCTCTAGCACGTACCAACAATTTGTACAGTCCGAACATTTGCTGGCGGTGACTAAGATTTAGGGCATTATAGGTGTCTTGCTTGCCCAGCATTTGGCCATTGATGCAAAGTTGTAGTAGTTGTAACATATCGTCATCGAGTTGCTAGAGAAACGGCAAAAATTTATAAGAGTTATTGGATATTTTCACTGTAAAATTGATGTCTTTAAACTACTCAACATACCCCAATATACTGTGCTTCATCAATAATCAGATTTTGCCCCAATTTTTGTAGACTTTCTTCCTGCAGCTCTTGCACATTTTGCAGCAATTGTAGCAGAAATTTTTGTTTTGACAAGCTTTCTTTAGACGCTAAACTATTAACATCGCCAGATGAATAATCGAGAGTTTGCGTATAGCCAAGATCATCTAAGAGTTTTTGCTTTTGATGTTCAAATGGTCTATCAGTCCTTGTTTCATCGTTAATTACTATAATTACTCATCTCTCTTAGATATCGCCGTAAAAATCAATGAAAATTATTTTCGTTTCTTACCGTTTCTTTCCTGATTATGAAATACTATATCTCTTTCCCGATTTCGGTGTCTTCTATAACTTCTGTTCAAACGTCTGGCGCATCCTGTGGCCGCTAGGCAAAACAGCAGCAATACAATTATGCGCATCTTGTGTCCTGATTCTTTTGAACTTCAGACTAAGACTACAGCTCAGTGGAATTTGAGGTCTTGGTTATATAGCATACTGTTATCAAGGCGGAATTACGTTGATTTATCAGTGTAAAGAGATAATAAATTGGCGACTGTAAAGTCGTGCTTGTATTCTGATATACAATCATGCATGGTATTATTGGCGCCACACAGAGGTATAAGTTATTATTTAAAGAATAGTATTTGCTTTTACACTTTCTCCAATCTATTTTCAAGTTTTAAATACCTAATAGTCTCAGTAATCTGCAAAACATATGTACTTCAAATGCTTATAATTTTGGCATTCCCGATTTATCTCATTTCCGGTGCTTTTTTTTAATTCTTCGGAAATTTTAAACGACTTCCATCTAATTGTGGTTCATAGATTAAATTAATAACATATAAAATCATGTATTTTTCGCATGAACATATTTAAATTAATGCAGTGAACCTGAAAATTATGTTTTTTTTTAAATATGCAGTGGATGTTCTCATGATATATCTTCATTGCCCGGGTTCAAAAGATCAGCAATTAATCGACAAGAACACAAAAATTAATAATGTTGCTGTGAAACGGCATATAATGAGTTTATTGCCTCTTGCAGTTATCAGCGTAAATTCGGTAATTATATTGTATTTCAAGAATTTATTTAAAGACATTTTTTATTTAGCAATTTAATAAAAAAGGTATGACAACGTTTTGGTACAATGGAAAATTTTCATATTTCAATCTACTTCAGGAAACCAACTAAAGATTTGTCGTACAATTTTTTATTAAATACCAAAAATATCCAAATACGGACTCAGCAGTTCAAACGAATGTGCACTGTACTTGCATTCTAAAGGTCTTGGGTTCGAATCACGACATTAGCATGGTTGCTCGTGGTGATATTAACCACAAAAACGTATAGAATAGGTACACAGTACGATAGAAACAATCTTTTTGAATGCTGTGGATCTTATTTCTATATTCCAAACAAAATAACAATCCAAATAATTAATAGTTATATTTTCAGCAGCGTCGGTAGCTCAGAGGTTAGTACGTTGGACTGCGAGCCGAAAGGTCCCGTGTTCAAGCCTGGACTGGAGCTAACAACATATTTTCATAGAAAACATTTTTCTATACCTCGTTACCTTTCGGCAGTAAATTGCAAACCTACGAGAGTAACACATTGCCTATGAAAAGCTCTCACCCGCCGTTCGGATTCGGCATTAAACTGTAGGTCATACCACTTTGAGTATAAGGACTTCGTCGAATAAAATTGTCCGTTACATATCTTCCCATAATGTGCTATTGCAAGATTCAAATTAAAAAAAATTGATCATAGTAGCTCTGAATTAAATGGCAGAAAATAATTTGTGTCAATTATAGTCAATACAAAATTTATTTAACGCGAAAATGGCAAACGAAGTGGAAGTGCGAGAAAATATAATTTTTCAAAAACAACCTAGTTATTCTTTTAAAAAAATTGCAATGGAGGTAGGGGCTAACCCTAAGACCATTTCTCGCGTTATCAACCGCTTTAAGGAAGACCTGAGTATTGATCGGAAGAAAGGTTCTGGTAAAAAAAAAAGCCCACATGATCGTGAAAAGTCGAAGAAGGTTGTGAATATTTTAAAGAAAGATCCAAGCATATCCGGAAGGAAATTGGCGAAAAAGGCGGATTGCTCTTTCGTGCGCAGGACTAAGAAAGAAGCTGGGCTTAAGACGTACAAGGTCCAAAAAGTTCCGGATAGAAATGCCGTCAAGAATGAAACAGCAAAACAACGAGCTAAAAAGCTGAACCAAGATTTTTTTAAAAAATTCGATTGCTGCATAATGGACGACGAAACTTAAGTTTTAGCGGACTTTTCTCAGCTACCTGGGCAGGAATTTTATACAGCCGATTCTCGAGGAAATGTCGCTGAAAAATTCAAATAAAAAAAAATGACAAAATTCCCAAAGAAATTCCTTGTATGGCAGGCAATTTGCAGTTGTGGAAAAAGGAGCAGCTCATTCGTGACATCGGGTACAATTATTAGCGAAATATATGTGAAGGAATGCTTGCAAAAGAGATTGCTTCCATTTTTACGCCAACATGAAGTGTCCACATTTTTTTGGCCTGACCTCGCTTCATGTCACAACAGCAAAACGGCCTTAGAGTGGATCCAACAAAATGCAGTGATTTTGGTGCCTAGAGAAGCCAATCCATCAAACTGTCCAGAACTCAGACCGATTGATACTGGGCTTTAGTAAAAAGGGAGATGAAGACAACAAAAAAAGTGGCCAAATACCTTCAAGACTTTAAAAGAAAGTGGTCTTCAGCAGCTGTGAGGGTGTCGGACACTACCATTACAACATTAATGGAAGGGGGTTCCGGAAAAATTAAAACTTTTTATTAAAAAATATTAATTTCTGCTTTTTTATATTTTTTTTTAAATCTAAAAATAATTTGCAAAATAAAATATTTTATTCTATAAAAATTCGATTACTAGATTTCTAGATTTTTTCATTTTTGTAGCGGACAATTTTATTCGACGCAGTCCTTAAATATAACACGTACATCTTATAATGGTTAGAGAGCTCGGCCTAGTTCTGCTAGAACTGTAACGCCAAACTATTATTATTATATTTCAATGTCTTAATATCTTCATTTATAAGTTTTCTTACTAATTTAATATCTAAAATTTAGACAAAGAAAAATACTCTTTTGACATGTGGTTGTAAGAAAATAAATTATAATTGTACAATCGAAATTTATTTATTGTAACCTACATTTCAATAAAATGAATGTCACTTATGTTAGGTTAGATGTGGCCTCACTAAAACCTCACTAAAACCAGACTAGGTCCTTAGTTTTACCACGGAAACTTTTTAAGTTAGAGAAAATTGTTGTTCTGCTCCCTAATGTCAAGATCATTTTTCATTTCATAAAAACTTTACGATCATGCATTGATCGACACTCGTAAAGACGACTGATACAGTTTATGAATCGAAAACCAAGATTTCTTTAAAATCGCAAATTTTCTAAAACGACCATGTCATATTTTTTATAAAGTTACATCGTATTAAGTTCAATATTTGCCATGCTTCATATTTTTTATAAAGTGACCCCATATTTCATTATATAGAGAGGCTATATAATGAAATATGCACTGAATCAAAAATAATATGTGACCTGATTCAGTTTGAAAAACAAAAACGCCTTTATTAAACATTTTGCTAAGTCTAAAATCATTCTTGCTTTTTTACCTTATTATTATCCAAGTAACACAGAAAAATCTTAATATGGCATGAGGTTTAGAAGAACAAAAAACTTAGTTATAACAACCAACCTAATTCAACTATAGTGAAATTTTTACCAATTGGTTGATTAAACTGTTATATTCAATTGGAATGGATCATATACTCACACATAATTTTCTAAAACTGTTCTAAATTAGTTAAAGTCTAAGCTAAAGGGGTTTTCAATAAGAGAGATTTACTACCGAAATTCAAATTCGTATATCTTTCCATCATGAAATGGCAAACCTTACTGAAGAGAAATGTTAAAAGAGCGGCTAGAAACAGTTCAACAGTTCAGAGAACCGCAAAAGTTGGTTGGTAAAACCCAAACCCAAAACGAATAGGCGGAAAATCGAAATTTGACCCTACGAACATGACATTTGGACAGGCTGTTCATCTATCGAGTGATTTATTAATTAGGGATTTATTAAAATTCGCACTCTAAAGTACAAAAATGGGCGTGGCAAAACTGAACTTTTAATTCAAAATATCAGTGTACTTAAGATGCTCACAGTCATGGAATTTAGCTCAGCGATATATTGATTGTTTATCTTTTTGCCAAATATGTTCGGGATTGGATAAACGGGCGTGGCACCTCCCATATAACCAAAACTATAAACATGATATAACTCCTGACCTGCTAAGAGAAGAGCTAAACGACATAAGCATTTACAAAAAATTCGCAGGGGCGAAGCTGTACACGGGTCCAGCTTGTTTTCATATAAACTAAAGCTGGAATTACACACACACAAAAAAGAATATCGTTTCCTGTAAACACTTTCTCAAACAAACAAGTGTTTGCAAGCTCATTTGTAGGAAATAATCGAAGTGTTTCTCACAAATGATCAGTAGTATTTCCCACAAATAATTGTAGTGTTTCCCACAAACACGAAAAATATTACCCACAAATACGAAAAGTGTTTTCCACAAATATTTGAAGTGTTTCCCACAAACACGAAAAGTATTTCCCACAAATATTTGAAGTGTTTCCCACAAATATTTAAAAATTTGATAGTGTTTGCCAAAAATACTTTAAGTGTTTACGGCAAATATTTGTAGTGTTTGCCAAATTCAGTCAAAACAAATGGTTTTTCTTTATTACGGCAGCCACTCAGTTACGCGACATGTCAAATAATGCAGAATTCCAGGGTAGATTATTCGACCAGTAGCGTAAACGAGAGACTGCCGATAAACCTTTTATTTCGAGTGATATTGATGGACACTAAGGAAACACTACAACACATCGATGCATTATGCCTGGGACAGGTGTCTCATACATTGGACGCGTCTTAAAAAGTCTAAACCTATGGTCTAAACTGACTGGGTTTTCGTCAGATGATTTGCACAGAATTGCGGCAGTGTTTCTGCAATCATCTGTTTTGGATGATGTGAAGACCGATTATGATGATTGATGGCAGCGGCTATTGATGATAATAATTAGCTTCAGATGACGCACAATAAGAATACTTTGCTTCTTATTCGACAAAAGAAGCTTATCCACGTTTATTCGTGCAAGTCTTGCGTGACACGGATAAGTTCAATTGTTCAAGTGATGCATCTTTTGTGACAAGCTGTACGATTTTTGGGAGCAAACATTTTCAATGTAGCATTTTTTCCGAGAAGTTATTAGTATTTAGGGCAAATACTTTTAAAATAGATTTCGCTCTGGGAAATACTTAGTGTTTGCCGCAAAGAAATATCATGTATTTATTACTTATCTTAAACCATTTCATTATTTACTGGTAACAAATATGTGTTTGGGAGTAATAATTGAAGTGAATTTTATAAAGTGTTCTTGGGGAACGTTTTAAATGTTTTTAAGAAATCAGATATTGTTTTGATCAAACACTAGAATTGTGTAATTGTTTGCAATAAGCCATTATTATTTACGACTAACAATAAGTATTTCTGACAGCCAATATGTATTTACGAGAAGTAGCAGGTATATTCCCACAAGTATTTTATAAACATTCCTTTTTTAGAGTGTAATAGTCGCATGTCAGCGGAACGGCAATCCAAATGCTACGGATCTTTACGTCCCGGCCACGTGCGTTACGTTTATTATAACCGTTTATATGATGTACACATTTATCGAAACGTTACGTCCCGTTCCGATGACATTTGAGCACGTTACGTCACGTCTATTAAAACTCCAGCTTAATACTCCATATCAACTAATTAAACAATGAAAGAACATCGAAGTGTTGATCTTGTTATTGTCCTTTCTCATTTTATGCAGGGTTAGTCCTGTTCTTGCTGCTTGGGCCTTGTTCTTGCATCTTAAGATGTTTTGGGGTTCAACTATGTAGGGGCCAAAACCTAAAAGTTCTGACGACGCAAGTAGTCATGCGCAAAATATGCAATACTCTTGTTTTTGCACGAATAAGATCGAGATCAATATTTCTGGTACCGTTTGATGAAAATTGATGAAGCCATTTTCATCAAACCTCTTTCTCTTCTCTTGGACTGTCATAAACAATAGAATCACAAATAACATTTTCTTGGTAACTGCTAAGATTTAAACTCCTTCCTCAAATATTGACCTTATGTTTTGTAAAAACCATCGATAGACATCACTCTTTGTAACATTTAAAATCTACCATAAACATTTCGTTAAACGTCACTCTCGCATTAAAAAATTAAAACATGATAAACAGTTTTTAATTAAAGTTACGCCTGAGCAGCTTTTTCAATTTACTCTCTCAAAATACCTATAATATAGGTGGTACGCCAAATAACAATATCTAAAGTGAGCAAACTTTGATAGCATCAACAAGCAACAACCAGAGTCTCGATAATTACAAATGAGTGTTTTATCATTATGTCACGTTGTCGACTCCATTTTGTTTTACAAAATTGTCAATTTATCGTTCAAGACCCCCCCAGTCGTTGCTTTGTAGGGTGTAGTGTAGGCAGCACAACAACATGGCGGCGACTAGACAGACAATGCGGCACAAGAAAATGGCGACACTTGCTTCAACAACAACTACAACAGCTGTAAATGTGGCAACGCCTGAAAGCAACTACAAAAACAATATAAGAACTATACATAACGTGATACACAACGTGGTAAAATAATTAAATTGTCAACGCTCTTTTGCTACTCTTTTACCTACTTTTATTCCATACTATGTTTATTGATGGCTGGCATGTTTGTCTATTTGGCAACACCTTCTCCAACACGAGCACCGACACATGTGGTGCATTTCCTGCTGCAGGAAGTGGCAGGATATACTGGCGAAATCAGTTTGGTTGGAATGTCGAGGTGACATTGGCGTTGAGCAGTGGGTGACTGCTTCGTTGGTTGTCTGCCTCCCAACAGACGGACTGTTTGGTTACAATGTTATTGCATGTAAATGTTGTCCTTGCTGTGTGTGACTCGCGCTCTCATCGGTTTAATTGGCCGTGAAAAATTTAAAATGAAAACATAATCACAATTTCCGACAAGTTACCTGCCTGTCGACGGGCGGTGAAGGTTGCCAGATAGATTCAAAATATATATAAACTTTTACGAAAAATTAAATTTTACACTTAAAATGCAATTTTTACCAAAAAAAAATAAATTATTCACTAAAAATCCAATTTTTCACTAAAAATTCAATTTTTCACTGAAAATTCAATTTTTCACTGAAAATTCAATTTTTCACTGAAAATTCAATTTTTCACAAAAAATTCAATTTTTCACTAAAAATTCAATTTTTCACTATAAATTCAATTTTTCACTAAAAATTCAATTTTTCACTAAAAATTCAATTTTTCACTAAAAATTCAATTTTTCACTAAAAATTCAATTTTTCACTAAAAATTCAATTTTTCACTAAAAATTCAATTTTTCACTAAAAATTCAATTTTTCACTAAAAATTCAAATTTTCACTAAAAAAAAATCTATTTTTCACTAAGAATTCCATTTTCCACAAAAATTCAGTTTTTCACTAATTTTTTTTTTCTTTAAATAAAAAATGTGGCAACACTACCAATCGCAGTAGACATTTACCCAATGGCGCTTACTGCGTTGTAACTATTTTTTTTATTATTTTTGTTGGCTGTGTTTTGTACTGACTGACAGCAGGCTGTTGTTGTGCATTTTGCCATTTTCCATTATTTTCGAGTGGCTCGAGTATAATGAGTTTTTGTCTGCAATAAAATGAGTTTTTCTTCCACACGTACAGAGCCAACAAAAACAGCCACCCACACAGCGAACGTGCGCCGCCGGAAGCGCTTATAATTTCAACACTCAATGAAGTGGTTCAAAAAATTCTTCAGTTTTTTTGAAAATAAAAATATAAAAATATAAAAATATAAAAATATAAAAATATAAAAATATAAAAATATAAAAATATAAAAATATAAAAATATAAAAATATAAAAATATAAAAATATAAAAATATAAAAATATAAAAATATAAAAATATAAAAATATAAAAATATAAAAATATAAAAATATAAAAATATAAAAATATAAAAATATAAAAATATAAAAATATAAAAATATAAAAATATAAAAATATAAAAATATAAAAATATAAAAATATAAAAATATAAAAATATAAAAATACAAAAATATAAAAATATAAAAATATAAAAATATAAAAATATAAAAATATAAAAATATAAAAATATAAAAATATAAAAATATAAAAATATAAAAATATAAAAATATAAAAATATAAAAATATAAAAATATAAAAATATAAAAATATAAAAATAAAAATATAAAAATATAAAAATATAAAAATATAAAAATATAAAAATATAAAAATATAAAAATATAAAAATATAAAAATATAAAAATATAAAAATATAAAAATATAAAAATATAAAAATATAAAAATATAAAAATATAAAAATATAAAAATATAAAAATATAAAAATATAAAAATATAAAAATATAAAAATATAAAAATATAAAAATATAAAAATATAAAAATATAAAAATATAAAAATATAAAAATATAAAAATATAAAAATATAAAAATATAAAAATATAAAAATATAAAAATATAAAAATATAAAAATATAAAAATATAAAAATATAAAAATATAAAAATATAAAAATATAAAAATATAAAAATATAAAAATATAAAAATATAAAAATATAAAAATATAAAAATATAAAAATATAAAAATATAAAAATATAAAAATATAAAAATATAAAAATATAAAAATATAAAAATATAAAAATATAAAAATATAAAAATATAAAAATATAAAAATATAAAAATATAAAAATATAAAAATATAAAAATATAAAAATATAAAAATATAAAAATATAAAAATATAAAAATACAAAAAACTGCTTTTCGCAAGTATATCCAGCAGCTTAATTTGCAAAGTTTTGCGTACTTCCAAGTGAGCGATAATAGTAAAGTTTTACGCTAAGAACGCCACAAAGTTTTTGCATTTTAAGTTAATTTTGTGGCAACGGAAGTGGCCAACAACAAACAGACAGCCAAACAAACACTCAAAGACGCGCAGCAGATAATTTACGAACGCTTAAAACTAAACGCGGCGAAAACAAGCGAACCGGAAACGCGTCGACGTAAATGTTGGCAACACTGCACTGTGTGCATTTTGACTTATTTCCGGTGATGCGTACATTTGCAGTATTTGTTGTCGCTGCCACAAAATAGCGATGCGATAAAATTTTCCGAGTTTCCGACTAAAACTCGAAAAATTTATATTTTGAATTATTTTGCGTTGTTCTGTTTTTATAATTGTTGTAAGGCAGAGCAACAGCAGCGTAGTCTTGTAATCAAGAAAGTTTTGATAGAAAGTTTTGTGAGTCGCGCGACAAACTTTCGCGGCAACCCATCTGACAAACTAACGAAGTTTTTGTGTTGCTTCTTCCCAAAAATCCCACGTCTTATATGCTATGTACTTTGTAATGTCTTCAGACTCATCATTACTATCGCTGATTTGTTTTAAATTTTATGTTTTTTAAGTATAATATTTAATAAAAGCCTAGGTGGAGTTGCCAACTCTCTTCTAACAATTTCTTGACTGAATTTTTTGATAAAATTGAATTTTTAGTAAAATTTGATTTTTTAGTAAAAAATTAAATTTTCAGTGAAAAATTTAAGTAAAAATTAATTTTTTGTGAAAAATTAAGTTTTTAGTGAAAAATTAATTTTAAGTGAAAAATTGAATTTTTAGTGAAAAATTGAATTTGTAATGAAATTTTTAGTGAAAAATTTAATTTTTAGTGAAAAATTAATTTTTAGTGAAAAATTTAATTTTTAGTGAAAAATTGAATTTTTTTTTAGTGAAAATTTGAATTTTTAGTGAAAAGTTTAATTTTTAGTGAAAATTTGAATTTGTAATGAAAAACTGAATTTTTAGTGAAAAATTGAATTTTTAGTGAAAAATTAAATTTTTAGTGAAAAATTAAATTTTTAGTGAAAAATTAAATTTTTAGTGAAAAATTAAATTTTTAGTGAAAAATTGAATTTTTAGTGAAAAACTGAATTTTTAGTGAACAATTGAATTTTTAGTGAACAATTGAATTTTTAGTGAACATTTGAATTTTTAGTGAAAAATATGTTTTTAGTGAAAATTTGAATTTTTAGTGAAAATTTGAATTTTTAGTGAAAAATTGAATTTTTAGTGAAAAATTGAATTTTTAGTGAAAATTTGAATTTTTAGTGAAAAATTGAATTTTTAGTGAAAATTTGAATTTTTAATGAAGATTTGAATTTTTAGTGAAAATTTGAATTTTTAGTAAAATTTTAAATTTTTAGTGAACATTTTTAATTTAATTTGTCAACCCTATCTAAAGTTTTAGAATGTTTATCCTCTTATATACTTCTTCCCATTTTCCAAGTGGTGCACGAAAAGTTTGAAATGCGCTGAACTCTCGGCGGCTTCGGTTTACAAGCACTTAGCTCTGTAAGTGATGCTATCTTGGTTTTAATTATTAGACTCATTATAATATCATCCAAGACACCGGAACCCCTTACCGTACCAGTTGAAAATTCTTCTGGAAACTCATGTGGAAATAAAAGTTTGCGCATTTGTGAATTTGAAATTAATTAACTGCGTAAAATATGCATTTTTATTTATTAGGTTAAGAAGTTTAAGCAAGAATTTTGGCAAACTGCCTATAGAGTTGTTTGAAGGGTCTCATTAAAAGGTTATTATAAAAGTATGTGGTTATTTTGATTTTTAAAATTTTAGAGTATTTTTAAAGATATATGTTTTAAAGGCATTATTTTCTTTGAGTTTTGGCATATTTATCGAAAATGTTGGTATTCACATTCAAAAAATTTAAATTAATTCATCGCTGGATTATTCTTACCCTAGAATTTTGTATTATTTTTCCCCGTGCAGTTTTTTCCCATAAGATATTAATATATATCACTAACTTTATATTTGAACCCGGACAATTCCAGCTTAAACAATTCTACCCCGGATTACTATTCGCTAACAATTTTTCACCTAGAGAATTTTTTCCCGTACAGTTCTTTCCTATCAGATTTTAAGAAATATCAAAAGCTTTAATTTTGGATCCGGACAACTCTTCCCTGAATTATTATTCTCATTCTCTTTCTTTATTTTTGTTACCCTTCAATTCTTGAAATTGACAAATTGTCTTCAGACAGTTCTTCCCCGAAATATATAAAAAAAATAGCTGAAAATATTAGTTTTGAACGGTGTTCACTTTATTTTTTTACCAGTCTAGTAAAAAATTGTCTATGGGAAAGAATTGTCTTGTGAAAGAATTGTTCGGGGAAGTGTTGTACACGCAGAGAAAAAACATGGTTGTGGTGATCATATTTGAACGACATCATACTATGATTGGGGGTTATGGTTGTAGGAAATCATATAATTTGTCTAATAAGATCCTCATAATATGATCCATAATATGATCCCAAGTTACAATAGTACGATTTTCTACAACCATACCATGGTCCTCAGTGACCATACACCGATTTCACACAATCATACTGTGGTTGTCAGTGACCATAATATGGTTGACAGTGACCATAATGTGGTTGGCAGTGACAATACTGCCATAGCCAACATCAAAGTGAGTAAGAGAGAGAGTAAAAAATGCCATTAAGTGAATATCACATGGTTATAAATAATAAATTATTATATTATGATCAGTCTATATCATGGTATGATTGGTATTGACCATACTTTGTTCGTGGCAGTCTTTATCGTAATCATAACATGGTTCTTATCAACCATATTTTGGTTTTTCAAAAATACAATCATGTTATAATAAATTGTCTACTATAATATGATTTTAGCGACCTTATTATTGTTGAAATAAAATTAAAAATACTATACTTTGATAGTGACATATTATTTCTCTGAGTGTATTTTTTATATATAGTACTTTAAAAAAATGTGTAGGAAAAAGAATTGTCTTGAGCAATATTTTCTTGGAGCTAGAATTGTCTTGCGTTAGAGTAATCCGGAGTAGAATTGTCCAGAAATGTACTATTCGACTCCCCTTTTAATCACACAGAAAAAATATGCATCAATGTGATGAATTTATTTATAAATGTTATGAATTTTTTCAACAACTACCAGATTCATCATATTGATACCACTAATGACATATTGATGAATACATTTATTATATATATGAAATTATTGATACTATCGAACATTATAGTGAAGAACGAAATATTTAATACAATGAATTTGAATCGTCATGTTGATGAATTTTTGTTCATAATATTTATGCATATAATTTTTTTAAGAATTTTTCAAAAAAAAAAAATTTTTTTTTAGAAAATAATTTGAAAAATGAGTTGTTGTAAAAAGTTTATTAAAAAAATAACAGAAAAAATATTACGAAAAAAAAATTTCGGGAAAAAAAATATTTTTGAAAAAAAAAATGTTTCGAATAAAAATTTTTTCCCGAAAAAAATATAATTTTTCGAACAAAAAAAAATTTCGAAAAAAAAAATGTATTCGAAAAATTATACAAAAAAAAATGTATTGAAAAAAAAAAATAATTTTTTTTTTTTTTTTCAATAAAAAAAAATATTTTTCAAATAAATTTTTTTATTAATAAAAAGTTGTATTTATAAATAAATAAATTATAAAACATTTTACTAATTTATATATGTATTAGAAATAACATACAAGAACTACTAGAAGTACTGCAAAAAAATGAACGAACAATAAATATTTTGATTGAAATTTGGTTTGATGAACATCATTTTTCAAATTAATTAAAATATATTGTATTTTATGTTTTTGTTCATTAATATGATGAAACGTATTCTACACATAGAATTCATCATATTGAAGAACACGATTTCGACAATTACTAAGCGTCCATCATATTTATGATCGCATTCATAACATCGTTAGTCATTAATATTATGAATGGTTCTTCAATACAATAAATCATGGTTTGAAGAACGGAATTCATCAATATGATGTACATTTTTTTTGTTATGTGCAAGAATTTACTGACAACATTACTACGGCAAAATAGTCATGGGAAAAATAGTATATAAGATGAACTGTCTTGGGTAAAATTTGTCTAGGAAAAAAAGAATTGTGTCGAGGGCAATAATTGGCTTGAGAATGAAATGAATAGGTCTAAAAATGTCCGAGGAAGAATTGTCCGTGATTGAATTGTCTGTCTTCCATTTTATTTATATAAATTAATTTATATACTAAGGGAAAATTAAATTTGTATAATCAAATAACACATAGCATTTAATTTAGCCATTAATACACAAATAATCATTTAGAAAAAAAAAATAAAAACTGTTCTATGTGGTGTATGAAAATGCAGAGAGGTTACCAACATTTTGCTGCAACTAACACAATTTACATGATTGTAATTTTGCAATTTATTTAGTAAATGCATGAAATATAAAAAAAATGCAATTTATTGGTTAGCCACACACGTGTGGCAACACGCATTGGCATTGCCATTTGCTGCTTATAAAATGCACATTTTATCAGCATGAGTGCAAAATTTTGCAATAATTGCAATTTTCAATGTAATTTTTTATTTATTTTTTTTTTTGCCACATTGATTACATCAACTGTAATATCCTGCAACAACAACAACGATAAACCAACAAATATTTCCAACATTCTGATTACAATTTATTGTGCATAAAATGGCTGTCACCGTCGCCGCCATTACATGAAAATTTGATTTGCCGCATTTTATTTAATTTGTGACAAAATAATTGCATTTGTTTTGCTGTTAATCTGTGGTGGGAGCCAAAAGTGGTCAATTATACTACTCAACAGGATTTTTTTCTTATGGAAATTTCATACATTATTTCTATATAATTCGAGGGTACGGATTCGTATTGGAACGGTTTTTTTTCTCCAGCTTCAAATTGAGTTTCGAATTTTTATTATCTTTATAGACACTTTTTAAATTTCAAAAATTATAGCGCTTTACAAAAGTATTTTTAAAATACTTTAAATCTAATTTCTCTTTTATTTGTCAATACTAATTTTAGTATAAAAAGGAATGTGAATATTCCATTTAGTTTTTAGGATAGCTTTATTCAAACTGGTAAATTGTAGTTTTTTGTATACTATTTTTTTACTAAATATTTGGTATTTAAGATCTGATAATAATAAAGCAAATGTTTCAAGATTGTCTAGAATATAGCCTTAACTAAAGATAGAAATTACTACGTTTCTGGTATCTCTTCTACTTTTTGAAATAAGTTCTTTGAAACTACTCGAAAATTGAATTGTTCAATTTCTTTTAGACTATTTTTAAACAATTTTTTGAGTATTTCAGATTCAGTGAGATGAAAGAAAATTATTCATGATTATATAGTACAAAGTCTGAAGTAAATATCAAAATTATTAATCTTCTGGTATCTGTTCTACTTTTTGAAATATGATCTTTGAAAACTAGTTGAACAACTGAACTGTTCAAATTTTTTAGACTATTTTTAAATTATTTGTTATGTGTTTAAATTTTAGAGAGGTAAAAGAAAATTGTTTATAATTCTCTAGAACATAGTCCGAACTAACCGTTGAAACTACTAAGTTTCTGGTATCATTTCTATATTTTGTAATATTCTCTTCGAAAACCTATTGCATAGTCACATTTGTAAAGTTCTGAAATTTTTTATTTATACTATTTTTGAAGTTTTTTTTTGTATTAAAGATTCAATAAGATGAAATATGAATGACTATGATTATGAAGTACATAATCAAAACTAACGATAGAAATTACTAACTTTCTGGTATCTCTTCTACACTTCGAAATATACTGCTTGAATACAACTATCATAGAATAGTGTAATTGTACTAATAAAAGCCAATTAATTTAAATGTATTTAACATTTATTGCAAACATTTATTTAAAAAGACAAACACAAGTTTTTTTTCCAACACAAGATCGACTTCATCTTCAGCTTTTGATTGTTTCAATAGTGCTGTAAATTTCGATAAAAGTTTCTAGCCGTTAGCAGTTCATTCAGTGATCATTCGTAATCAGTTTAGTTCAAATACAGTGTATATAGTTCACATCCAGTTCATTTCCACGTCCCATTATTCCATTCATAAATCAGCACGTACGCGTTCATCGTGATAGATTTTTACATCCTTCAACATCAAGTTCGGCAACTGTATCAATTGTTCACCATTATCGATGCGCCGATCCAATGGAAAACCTAATGGACGACTGTCCAACTGTTGCAAGTTGTCTACGCCAATGCCAGACAAACCGAAGTCCTGCAGCTGCTGCATTTGATTATCCGCCTGCTGCACGGACGACAACACAACCAGCAGCTGCATCGGTAGACCTCGCACGCGTCCGCGCGGCAGCAACAAACGATGCGGGAAGCGATAATTGTTGCCAACCACCTGATTGAGCTGCACATCCAGACGTCCCTCAATAGCCTGCATTATGCGTTGATAGATCTCCGAGTAGGCGGTTGTATCGCGTGTAGTCCACGATATGTCACGCGACTTGCGACGCAACAAATTCTTACCCGCCTGCAATTGTACAACGGCAACATCCAGCAGCAAAGCATTCACGCGTGCCTCATCCAGCGACAACTCGCGATCAGCTGCATCGATGCGCGGCAGCAGCAATGTACGCACTTCAACACGTTGTGCACGTTCAGCGCTCACATCGATTTGCAGCTCGAACGGTTTGTGATTGAGCCGCTGTTGGCGCGCGACCAGCATCTTTTGCAGCACTTGATCCTTTTGCAGCGTCAAACGTTGATCGAGCAAATTGATGAGATCCGCATCGTTGACATCGACATAAGTGCGCAATTTGTCAGTGATGCGTATGTCATTGATACGCACGCCATCGAGCGCAATATCCTGACGTTCATAATCGCCGCCCAATTGTTGATGTTGCTCATCGATCAGCTGTACTATGCGACGCAACAATTGTTGCATAATCGGATCACGCAATAAGGGTAACGATTGTGTGTTATCCGTTTGTAGCTCACGCAAGATCTGTAGTAGTCCGTTGTCGCTTCCTTGTTGCCCACCGCCAAGCAGCACGTTACCTATAATTCGATTAATATCGCGCGGCTCGCGTATCTTCTGCACACGCAGTTCGGTCGCAAATGCACTTCGCAGCCTTTCTTCAATGGCATTGATCTGCTGCAGCAACTGACGATTGCGTCGCGTCTCCAGACGCATGTTATTCAAACGCAAAGCAAAACGTGCGCCTGCACCGATAATGCGTTGTCCTTGCTGCTTCTGCTCTGTATCTTCCAATTCCAATTGCTGTTCCCTTAGTCCGAGTGAAATGCGTTCCACATTGATGCGCGCTGCTAACTGTTGCAAGTTGTGCAGCAGCAATTCACCGCCGTACATGCGCTGTAAGCTCTGTCGCTCTTCGTTAAGATAACTCTTCATGCGTAGACTGCGTCGGTTACGTTGCCTGCCTTGCGTCGATTGTTCATTGCGTTGCTGCTGTTCGATGCGCCGACGTCGTCCAGTTACCAAAATCCGTTCATCATCGCTCATCGCATCATTTTGGAGACGCTCACTATCAATGCGCTGTTGCTGCTCGCCCATATCTTCCATACCGCGTGCCTCATATTTAACGCGTCGCTGCTCACTCAACTCACCCAACAACTGCTCTTCTTGTTCGTCGCCAATGCGTCTACGATCTTCGCCGAGACGTTTCATGCCCGCGCGACGTCGATTAATTTTCAACAGACGATCATTATCTATGCGTTCGCGTTCATACTCATTACGATCGTCAATGCGATTTTCATTGCGATCATCATCACGATCATCATCGCGGCGTTCTTCATCATCATCGTGTTCGGCAGTGCGTCCTAATATTCTGCGACTCGCACGTATGCCGCGCTGCAAAGTTTGAAAGAAATTTTCCTTATCTTCAATTGGTTGATTTTGCAGTCTTCGACGATTTACCCTCAAAATCCGCTCATCATTAATGTCACGCTGAGACTGTTGTTGCTTTTCATCATCATCATCGTCATTCTCATCATACCTACGTCTTTCACTCAAACCAATATTAGAACGACGTCGTTGATCTCTGATCATATTCATCTCATTAATGTTACGGTTACCTCTGCTCTGCACTCTATAGCGCTCCCCAATTCTCTGCTTCTCATCTTCTTCCTCCTGCAAATCATCGTTGTCAATTGTCCGCTGATTGAGCCGACGTCGATTCACGCGCAATAGTCGCTGATCATCAATTGTGGTACTGGGCAATTGCATTTCGCTCCGATCATCGTTCAACGTATCCAATTTTAAACGGCGATTGCCGCGCATCCTTATACGTTGTTGATTATCCAGCAACTGTTTTTTGCCACGTCCAATTTGTCCACCTCTCAACTGACTGTCGTATTCATCATCATCGAAATCAATATTTTCACGCTGACCTGATTGTTCATCTAGTTCCATGCCAATTCTGCCTCCTTTCGTACGTCTTCCCTCACTAATCCATCTCGATCCACTTTGAATGATATTTAGAAAACGATCGCGTTCATTATCAATGCCAATTCGTGCTTGACCCTGCTGATAGCGACGTCGATTAATGTGCAACAGACGCTGATCATCAATTGTAGTCGTAGGCAGATCATCTGTTTCGTCTTCAACTAATTGATTGCGACGAAATTGTGGTCGAATCGACTGATACTTGCTATACTGTTTGATTCCTTGGCGTCCACGGTACTGTTGTTGTTGTTCATCATCAAAGCCTTGATCCCGATTCAGTTCAGGAATCATCTGTCGACGTTGTCCAATACCCAAAATGCGTTCGTCTTCATCATTATCAACATAAAATTCTCCAGTACGTGTATTTTGCTTCAGCTTACGTCCGCGTTTATACTGTCGTTGATCTTGATTTCTCTGTTGCAGTTCGTCAATACGTCGTCCATCTGAAATACTCTCCTTTTGCGAAAGGCGTTCATCATCAATGTCTTCGTCTTGATTCTGTGTTTGCACTTGGCGACGTCGTCCAATACGCAAAATGCGTTCGTTATCGAAGTCTGTTGTTTGTTGATCTTCATAGATGTTTGTGCGTTTGATACCGCCTACTTGCTGAACTTGGCGTGTACCATATTGTCCTTGATATTGCCCTCCTGAACTCTCTTGTTGCCGAACCGCCTTACCAAGTCCTAACGTACCACGTCCCTGGCCGGTATTTTCCTGTTCCTCGTCTTGTACTTGCTCTCTGTCATCGTATCGAATATTCTGACGTCTTCGTCCAGCACGTAGTAGACGATCACTGTCGATAGATTCCTCGCGTTTGCCTTCTTCTGTGTCCAAGCGCTCGTCATCCTCTTCATCATCATCGATTACGCTTAGTCCAATGCGTTTGATTTGCCTTTCACGCATAAGATCTGCCTCATTCAACACCAAATCGTTGATCAGATTATACAGATATCCATTGAAGCCTATGTCATCGGTTAACAAGGACATTTGCGCTTCACCGATACCAGCGCGACGTTCCACTGGTAACACCAATTTATCTTGATTACGCAGCAACACCTTTGTATTTTCGCCACCAGCGCGACGCAGAGCCATTTCCAAATGCAACTCACGCCATGGCAACCACAATTTCGAGGTGTTCAATACATCGTACTCTCCTACAGCACCACCAATTCTACCTGAGATCAATTGATTGCGTTGCTGTAAACGCTGACGTCTACCTATGCCAATTAGATCCAATAAAGTTGGTTTAAATGTTTCGCGTTCAGTCACCAACAAATTCAAATCGAAATTTTGCGCCTTCCGCAATAGTTCCTCATCGTAGAACTGCTCCGGCAAAATCTCATAAATCGCGGGTATAATAAGCATGCGCGTATCCTCACGATCACGCACCGCCAACAGTAATGCATTCACAAAGAGTTCACCGTTGATGTGACCACGTGCATAGCAGACATTACGCTGAAACGTGTCCCAGTCAAGCGAACGCACCAACATACGATACAGACCGATCATCTGACGCAGATGATCCTCATTGGTAATGCGAAAGATTTCCTGATTGCTCAGCAGTTGTTGTTGGCGACACAATTCGATAATGTATAGAATCTCATCGTCAAGATGCTATTTCAAAGCGAAAGATAATTGTTGACATTCTATTTAGTTCATTCGAAGTGCTATATTTACCTCTACATATTTGCTCGGATCGACAATCAAAGTCTGGCCCAGTTCCAGCAATTCTTCGATGATCAACGGCTGCTGCACCTGCAACAATACATCGAGCAGGAATTTTTGCCGCAACAACTGTTCCTGCGACATGTCCAAAATGCGTTTTGTACCTAGAGAATGATGAACGTCGAACATGTGGAAGACTCTATAAAACTGCAACCAAAAGGTTTACTAACCACTTTCAATGCGTCCATCATCAGTTTGGCCGCTCAGCAATATGCTCCGATCGAGTATGCCAGCTGCTGCAATGCCGACCAAACAGGCCAACACTATCAGTAGTTGGTTCATGACTGCGTTTTACTTTGTCTCTCTTGTATCACCGTCGTATACTGTGAAAATACGTTGGATCTTGGTTGTCAGCACTCTATGTGCCTCAAGGCGACTGCGAATTTTCCAAGAATGTTCATGGGTTTTATACCCAAATTGTATGACCTTAATCAGTGATTTTTCACAATTACAGTATCGGTAGTTGTTTTTTTTACGTGCGCGCAGTATCTTTAAGAGTTTAACGATCGTATAACGATCCTGCAGACTTTTTTTACTTTTATTTTGAGCTATAAAGCAGTTCATCATCCGGTAATCACAATGTTTGTTTGCTAATTATTAATACATTTTCATTCGATTGCTACGGTTATCATTCCGAGGACATACGCTTAGCAACCACATTAAAATTATGCAATTCAATATTAAATTATTATCAGTATTGTAGTCAAAGTTCAGCCTTAATTATTATGCATATTGTTTTTTTCGGTTTTAATCTAAAGAGTTTTATTAACATTTCATTTATATTGACTCCTTTGAGTACATAACATGCGTCATATGCTTATATTACTTAGTTGTCTTGCAGTACTCTTATATGTTTAATGGGACTATAAATTTTAAATTTAAGGAAATTTGTAAATGATTTTACAGACAACCTTAAATCCTCCAGAATATTTAATAATCTAGGTAAGACCAAAGTAAATATAACCTTTTACTTTTAGTACAGGGTATAAAAACACATTATATTTATATATCAGACCCTTATTTGCATCAAGCGTCAAATTGCACCTACATGGTACGGAGATATTGATGCATTCTGTCGGAAGTTTCTCTATACTCGAGAATATGGATCATCCGAGGCTAGACGCTGGAAATTGCTCGTTGTGTTCATCGAGAGAAGTGGGGACTTCGATGAGAGTGCACGATGAAATTCAACTTCAGGAACTGGTTGCTGTTCAGACTATCACTCTGGTATGCCAGTCGATCACGCTCAGTCAGCTGGCTAAGAGTGAATTGGAACATTTCTTCCTTCTTGGTTTTGGTAATAAAAATCCGCGCGGGTTCTACCTCGGACTGCAGGATGTTCACACCGAAATACATCTCGTAGAGAGGATCACAGTACAGAACTGCTTGAGCTGTAGCCCAGACGATCGGTGAGCTAGCAATAGAGAGAATTTTGAACATCCGAGACTAGACGGTGGAAATTCCTAGTTGTCTTCGTTCGATGAGAGTGCAGGAATTTGTGAAATTCAACTCCTGGTAGCTGTTCAGCCTATCACGCTGGTATGCCAGTCGATCGCGCTGAGTCAGCTGGCTAAGAGTGAATTGGAACATTTCTTTCTTCTTGGCGTTGATAATAAAAATCCGCGCGGTTTCTACCTCGAACTGCAGGATGTTCACACCGAAATACAACTCGTAGAGAGGATCACAGTACAGAACTGCTTGTAGCCCAGACGATCGCTGAGCAAACTATAAAATTTAGAACATTCGAGACTAGACGCCAGAAATTACTCTTCGCGTTCGACGAGGGAGGTCAAACGCGAGTTATCGCTGGAATTTATCTCGAAGAGCGCGTCTCTCCGCAGCTTCCCAGACTATCACACTGACATGCCAGTCGATTACGCTGAGGTTCGCTGGCTGTGAAAGAATGGGAACTTAAATGATGATAAATACGGAGCGAAGCCGATAAAGCTTCGAGAAGAACTTTTTATCGAAGTTAGTTCGAGGAAGCATGGAGGAATCGAAGATCTCAGAGACATAGCAGGCTGGGAAGACACATGTTGAAATTAATTGTACCAAACCGGCTTCAGAAGTCCAGAGGTATTCTAAAGGTCTCGGTTTCAAATCCCGGTTTGGGTCGAAAATGTAGTAAATAGATTCACAAAACAATGAATACAGTCTGTCTGAGTGCTTTAGATCTTAGTAGATATTCCTACAAAAAAACGTACCAATGACCCATTTTCCAGTTCGTTATAGATATTTTTTATGTGGAAATTAGGAAATTGATTCCCGTGTTTCGTGTTCGAAAATTAAGAATATGTTGCTCTGGATCACGAATGAAATATACGGACATGTTTAGTTGGTATTGAAATTCTATCGAATTTTTTTTTCAATTCAACTTTTCAATTCAATTATTCAAGTTTTGTGAAAGGAATTCTATTTGGTATATGGTATATTCAATTGCGTATACGTCAAGTACTTTAATATCGATCGAAAGTAAATATCAGAGCACGCCCGTTATGGGTCACACTTGATTTATGTGAACATTTTTCAAATCTATAATTGTTGAACGGAAATGGTGAGTTAGCAACGATGTGAATAAATTCAAATGAAACATTGTCCAACGAAAAATTTAAAAGATAGATTTATAAAAAAAAAATCTCGAGAGCGGCTGTATGGAAGATTATGCGACCCTAATTCTAGTATTGATTGAGAATTTTATAAATCGATAAATTAACTGGAAGAAAAGCGGATTTAGCACAGAATGCCATTTTCTGATGACACGAATTTCGCAAGAAACAAAAGCTATGTGAAAAGAACTCGAAAATGAAGAGACTGGTGAAACATATTTTGAATTAAGAAATCGATATTTGAAGAACGGAATCAAGAATGGGGTTACTGGCAGTTGTTTCTCAGAGCAAACATATTTTCAAAAATTAAAAAAAAAAATGCAGAGTTTTAGTAATTAGAAAAAATAACTTTTTGTGATTCGGAGATATACCAAAATATCTATTCAATAATTTCTTCTGAACTCTTAACTATATTAATAGAATATCGTCGTTGAAGCAGAAAACTTATAATAAAAAACATTTATTTATAAGTTGATTAAATATAAAAAGGATTAAATATTAAAGGATTACAATGTAATCACTTTAAATTGGCAGATATATAAAGACTTTAATAAACCATTTCAATGACAAAAAATGCCTATGAATTCCATTCTCGTGTTATAATAAATTTTAAAGAAAGTTTTTTGATCGTTTCTTTATTCGGAAATTTAGATGTTACAAAAGTAATAGTTTTATATTTTCAATCAAATTTATGAAATGTCGTCTACAATAATAATTTTTAAAAAGTACGCTTAATCGCCGCCGCCCAAGCGATCGTCATGCATGATTAGAACTGGCTTCGTCAGTATGTTGGTATTTATGAATGGCTGCACACTTACGACGGGTCTGTCCAATGGAAAATTAAGTGGTTTGGTATCCAAAGACATGCCCGCAGCACCGAAACCACAAATTTGGCTAGGATCCACCAGTTGCTGCAAAACACGATCCTCCGCAGTGACTGGTGTAACGATAATAAACAATGTCATTAACTTGCCATCAACAGTGCCACGTGGTATGAGCAGACGTTGTGGAAAACGACAATTCGAGCCAATCAACTGTTGCGAGGCCATATCGCCTCCACGCATGACCTGTCGATAGATATCGCTCATTGTGCTGACATCACGTGTGGTCCAAGCAATATCGCGTGAATTGCGCACGATTTTATTCGATCCAATTTGGAGGTTCTTCGCAAAGGCATCCAGAAGTATAAAATTTTTACTTGCCTCAATAAAATCGTTGTGCTTTGGCAATACTGGACCCAGGAAGGTACGTACCACAACACGTTGATTCAATTCCGAGTTAATATCGTAGCTGACATCAAATTGCTTGTGATTCAGTCGACGTTGACGAGCGACCAGCTGTTTTTGCAGACGTTGCAAATTGTTGACATTCGATTGCAACAGTTGTTGATCTAACAAATTTGCCATATCCGCATCGGTTTCATCGAAATATGTGACCAGTACATCGACATCCACATCCTGCAAATTAATGGTGGTTTCAGCTAACTGGGACTGGGTATATGGTGCCAATTTCTGTTGGTAACCGGAGATTAACTCATTTAGACTCTGTAATATCTCATGGTAGATGGGTTCACGTAAGTTAGCGGTTGGTGTCGAGAGCACTGTTGCCCTATCCATGCCGGCAGATTTCGACAGCCCATAGACGATCACATTGATATGCTGGTAAAGCTCATCCCAAACATTTCCCATTTTGCCACTACCAGCAGTCAATAGATCACCCAGCATCTGCATAATCTGGGGATCATCCTGGCGTATTTGTTTTTGACGCAAAATCTTATCAATGATGGTTTTCAGTTGCTGTACACTTTGTTGTATTTGTTGCTGAGCCTGCTTGACTTCGACAATGCGTTGCTGATATTTGCCACCGTTAGTTGTTAGCAATTGTGGTTCATTTAGAATATCGGCAGTATTGGTTTGCTCCAAACCCAGTGAAATCTTCTCCAGATTAATGCGGGCCAATAGTTGTTGTATATTCTGCATGAAGAGCTCACTGCGTGCGCTCATCAACTGATCTTCCGGTGATATATTGATGGTCTTGATGCTGCGTGGGAAACGTCCTCGGGACTGATTACTCTCGTCCTTATAATTGCGGTAAATCAAACGTTTAGCATCTTGATCGAGTGCCACACCATCTTCAGAAGTCTTTCCAGTCCAGTAGCTGATATTATCATCCTTTTTGGTGTGGCTCATTAAACGATCGCCTTCGATGAAAGGCAATTTGTTAAGATCTTGCTCGATGTTAGAACCATACTGTATGTTCTGCGTACTTTGTCCTTGTTGATTTCGTTGTTGTTGATCCTGTTGTTCGTAATCTTGCTGTTGTTGATTCATCTGCTGTTGGTTTCTCTGTTGTTGGCTCCTCTGTTGTTGGATTATCTGTTGTTGGCGTCTCTGTTGCTGTCCGTGCTGTTGTTGATCTTGTTGTTCGGTATCCTGCTGTGGTTGATTCATCTGCTGTTTTTGATTAATCTGCTGTTGACTCTTTTGTTGTTGCCACCTATATTGCTGATTTTGTTGCTGTTGATTCGGCTGCGGTTGTTGACCCCGTTGTTGTGAATTCCGCCCTTCTTGTCTCTGCTCGGCAATACTGATAATACGTCCCCATTTCTGTACATTATCTTGAGTCTGTTCATTTCCGCGTGATGTTTGATGCTGCTTTATTTCGTCAGCCCAATTATCAGGCTTAACCCAATAACCGTGATTAGCAACACGTTCACTTTCTTTTAATCTTGGTTGAATCTCTTCCAGACGTTCATTTCTAGCATTAAATTCCTTAAGATAGTTTTGCCAATTGATGCGTTCCTGGTCACTTCCCGGTTTAACCCAATAACCAGTATTTTGCAGTTTTTCATCCTGAATATTATTCTGCACTTTGCGTCCATTAGAAATTAATCGATTGCCTTGTTCTTCGTAATCTTGTTGTTGGCCTCGTTGCTGCTGCTCATTCAGTCGTCGACGATTCATATAAAGCAATCGTTGATTTTGAAGATCAGATGTTGGTAACTCGCCTTGATTTTTTCTATTTATTCCGGCATTAGTTTGTCCAATTTTACGCATACCTATTTCTGCATCTTGCGCACCCATCTGCCTTTCGGTATTTGACCAACCGAGTGCTTCGTTCATTAGCTGCTCATTTCTCATTTGCTCGGTTTGTGCTTTGTTCACTTGTTGTCTCGGATTTCTATTTTGGTCTAATCTATTTCTGTTTAACTCCTCCAGTATCATCTGTTCAGCTTGGTCTCTGTTCAATTGTTTCTTCGGTAGTCCATTTTCGTCAATTTCTTCTCTCTTTAACTCAGCATTTTCCTGCTGTTGTACTATTTTTTCGATGTTTTGTTGTCTCTGTAATCCACCAATAGATTGATTTTCTAATTCTTCGCGTAATAGTGTTTGTTGACGTTCCAGAATATTTTGTTGTCTTTCCTGCTGCCGAATTCCTTGATTTTGCATCTGATTTCTTTGTGCTAATTGTCCAATGATTCCTTGTTGCTGCTGGTTACCAGTCAATGTTTGTATCAGGCGTTCATTTATTGCACTATTCCAGAACATATTCAGACCAACATCATCAATTAAATAGGAGAGTGGATTTTTCTGTTCAACCGGAATCACAAGTTTCTCTTCGGTTTGTAACAGGATTTGCTGCTGCTTGTTTTGACTGTCACTCATATTTATTTGTTCGCCCATTTGACTGCCAACTTGTCCTGAAATCTTACCTCCTATTTGTCCACCTAATGCTCCTCCCATCAAACCACGCATTTGTCCACCTGCTTGGCCTTCTATTTGTCCACTCATTTGATTTTCTAAATTTGCACCTTGTCCAGCGTCAATTTGTTCCTGTAACTGTCCTCCCAATCTACCACTCATTTGTGCACCGAATTGTCTTCCCATAAGACCACGCATTTGTCCACTTACTTGTCCTCCCATTAGACCACCTAATTGTCCTTCCATTAGTCCTCCTAATTGACCTCTCATTTGACCACCCATTAGTCCTCCCAATTGACCACCCATTTGTTCTTCCATTTGACTGCCCATTTGTGCACCTATATGACCACCAATTGGACCGAATTGTCCTCCTAATTGACCACCCAGTTGCATACCTCTTCTAGCGTCTATCATGCTCATGCGACGCTCCTGCCATGGCCGCCATATACCCGACTTGCCCATACGTATCAGCTGCCCAGGCACCATCCTGCCAAGTACGTTATTCAAACCAAAAATATTCAAAAGACTAGGTTTTGGAGAAGACTTTTCGTTGGCAATCAAATCATTCCATGGCACATTCTCAGCACTAATTATCACATCCTTATCATAGAATAGTTGAGGTAATATTTCATTCATTGCCGGCATGATCAGCTGTTGTGTGTCCTGACGCTGGTTCACAGCCATCATCAAGGCATTAACAAACATCACAGGATTTATGTGCAGGCGGGCAAAGCAAACATTGCGCTGGAATGTGCGCCAGTCACTGGCAAGCACCAAAAACTTGGTAAGTCCAACCAATTGGCGAGCATGTTCTGCATTGCTATCGGAATAGATCTGACCACGTCCGAGTATTTGCTGCTCACGGCATAGTTCAAGGAATTCCAGGAGCAGCTCATCCGTGGGCTAAGGTTCAAAAAATGTACAGAATAACGGGACTAGTTGGTTAGGCTTTACAAGTGTAACTTACTTCCTGATATGCACCCACATCGTTGATCAGTTCCTGACCCAATTGTATGAGTTCGGTATTGAGCAGTGGTTTTTGCACTTGCAGCAGAACATCGAGCAGGAATAGCTGTCGCTGTTGCAGACTCTTCTGGGACAGTTTTCCCAATCGTTGCAAGTGTTCCTGCTGTTGACCAAGGCCCTGCTGTTGTCCCTGGCCCTGCTGTCCACCTTGGCCCTGTTGTTGCTTCTGTTGTTGGTCCTGTTCCAGCCTCCCTTCCTCTCCCTGACGTACATTCTCGAGCCACCACAAATGACGCTCCAGACCCAGCCGTCCGGCTGCCGCCAGACACACCAGACAACTCAGCAATATCACAATTTTCTGCATTATAGCAAAATTTCTAAATACTTTGTCTTGAGTCTTTGCTGCAACAGCTTCAAGAACTCACTGATTTGTTGTACCGTCTCGTCCGGCTTTTATATGCTTTTAGTTGTTGTTACTGATAGCGTCACCACCTATTGATGATTAATGGTTTTCCATGCATTTGATTATCTTATAAAAAAAAAATAATACTTTGTCGTTCAAGTTTGATTAAACCATTTAAATATTTTCGTTTTTTTTTTAGTATACCTATTAAATTTCTCACCGTTATGACCTCTTAAATATTTAGCTCGACTACTTATCATGTAACGATGCACTTTTTCTACTGCATTTTTTAATATTTTAATTCTTATATCAACAAATGCATTAAATTTGCTTGTCTGCTCAAGGCAAAAGGTTCAAAATTGACGTAAAAACTGATATTGTTTGAGGTTCATTTCAAACACGAGCTCATTTATTTCGGGCTGTTTGAGGTTCAGTCGATTTTTTGTTTTAATCAAAAAAGCACTAATTTCAGTTTTAATTCTATAACAACAACAAAAACCAATCTGTATGCCAGGTCTTTAAAACTTATTTTTGCTATAATTCTTTGATTAAGTAGAATAAATAATGTGGTTCAATTTTGTATGGTGTTCTCCAAGTCTGCAGTGTCCTTTAAGAAACCCTCTCAAGATTGTTCTGAAGGTGGTTCTTTGTTAAACTAATGAATTCCTGGAATCTTTAACCAATAAGTTTTTTTGATTGTCGTAACTTTGCTAGATCAAACTACAGTTCTTCTCCGGTTTATTTTTCTCCCAGTATTTTTTCGATCACGCTGTCGTTGATCACACGGAAAAGTTCTCGGTCTATGAGCGGCTCCTTTCTTAGCAGGCTGATCAGTTTCTTCATTGCCCTCTTTTTCCCTCGTGGCCAGTGTCCCAAAATATGGTGACATAATTTGTCATTCCCAATTTATTGATTTTATCCAGGCATTCCAATACTAGTTCAGAGATGACCTCATAGAATTCTAATACCATTATGGCTACCTAGCCGTCTGAAAGAACAGCTATATTGTTGATGTTATAGTTACTGTCAAGATTGAACTGGATGCATCTGTCAATAGCGTTAGAAAGCTGGTAACTCTTCGCATTATTTGGTCAAATTCCTTAATAAGTCAGTATCTCATCTGTAAACCTTGTGATCATGTTCTTTTTTACATCAAAGTTGTAAGATAAGACCCATTGCTTTTTGTGAATTTCTTCATTACATGCTCCTTAAAAGTTGGACTTAATGGGAAGAGTTAAGATCGAAAACTAGCTTCTCTGAGTCACATGCCCTTTCCAGTATCTTCGTTTCCCATGCGGTAAAGTGCTGCCTTTACTACTAAAACAGGTGAAGAGTTCTTAATTCTAGATGTACTTCTATTGCCGCAATGGAACATGTTCTCATGGCTATGGTTTTCCATACATAGGACAATCTTTTAACTTTACCTAAAGACATCTTTGTCGTACAGAGATATATTCTCTTTGACGATATTACTACTCTGTACATAATGATAGATCGAATCATTATCGTAACAATCCATCGCATTTGTTCATGCTCCGTATATCCCCAATTTGATTCCAGCAATTGATCTTATTATCATTATAGCGCGGGTTGCCTTTTTTTATTACCTCTTGTTCCTGTATATTCCGTAAGATGTTACTATTTAGTATGATTCTGAGAAACATTACATCTTCTTTTCGATCTATTTCAGTCCATTATAACCTGATTGACCTCAGATTTAGAGTAATTTTCCTGGTCTTCATAGCGGGATTTATAGTTAGTCCTGCGGAGACACACCACTCCTTTGTTATTCTAAGACCCAATTTCAATCTATCACACAGAGTATCTTCAAATTGGCCTCTGCATATGAAGTAACGTCGGTAGCTCAGAGATTAGTGTGTTGGACTGCGAGCCGAAAGGTCCCATGTTCAAATATGGGCTGGGACTAACAACATCTTTTCATAAAAGCTCTCACCGTTCGGAGTCGGAATTAAACTGTAGGTCGCACCACTTTGAGTATAAATATAACACGCACAGCTCAAATAGCTCGATTTTCACAAAAATAGTCAATATTTAAAGAAAATTTGACCATAGGTCACACTATACACCTTATGTCCTAGCTCTATTAGTTCCTTGTGGGAAAAGGATGTCAATTGGTCTAAAACTACCTATCACGTAACCGGTACCATTGGTACCGACTAAGGACAGGAACTTGAAGACCAGTTCTGTGATAGGTCTAAAGGTCTGCATCTGGTCATATGTCAGAATTATGAAAAAATGTGTCACGTTTCTGGTGTTTTCACGATAATTCAAGAACGGGATTTTTTTACAGAGAAACTGATTACACGAAAATATGGAGTTCGGGAAGGTCCTTTTTTGATCCGTTTTTCAAGGTCATATGTGAGAATTTTGAAGAATGTGTCACGTTTCTGGTGTTTTCACGATAATTAATGCCGGTTAGATTCATATAAAAGAGCCAGAACTAGGACCGGTTAACTATATCCGAAGAACCAGTCACGTACCTAGTCTAGGACCGGTTCGTTTCCCCGTAGCGTTTCTTTCGTGTCATACTGTGTTACAAAATAAAATTTCCAATCAAAGCATTTTCAAGAACTTCTAAAGTAACAACATTATTTTGTGACCAATTTGAACATTTCAACTGTGGCTCATCAACTTACTGTTCAAAGCTAACTGAGCAACAAACAGAGCCAAGTTCAAGGACCAGTTTATATATATAAATTTCACGATTAATTCGAAACATTATGAAAGCTGTTGAGATTATTTCTAAATTTAAAACATACCTGTTGGACATCGTCAGCAGTGGCTAAAAATATTGGAGATATTTTTGAATATTTTTGATTTTTTTTTTGTTACTGTCAGCTCATAATTCATGATATTGCAGAGTAGTTTTTTTTTTTTAATTTTCAACATATTTTACACACCATTTTTGCTCCACAGAATCACATTATTTAGATGGATGTTGGACTTTAGATTTGCACTCTATGCGAAATCGTCGTTTATTTTTTTTTCATTTTTGTGTTAATAACATTCGCTTCGCTGGTTTAAGTGTCGCCCACGGAGGTTTGTCAATTTTGTTTTGCGTTGCACAGACGCGACAATTGTATTATTTACCTCACTATGTGCAATGTCCCTTCTCTCTCTATACACCACATCTCACCACTCCTCAGCGTAAAACAAAAAAAAAAACTACACCATACAACAGTGGTCGTCACCTCGTCGCAGTGACTACTGCACTTTTAACCTGGCGCAAACAGAGCGCTTTATTCTGTGTTTATTGTGTGAAGCTGGGCTGTTAGCCATGCTGCTACCATGAGTTTCGTTTTTTTTTTTTGCAATTTTTGTATACCGCTTCCATTGAAATTATCAATTTATTCTGGCGTTAATAATGCAATAAAAGGACTTGAAGCGATTTTTATGTTTTACCCCAACGTATGGGCTGGCGGACGGAATGAATGAGTTGTCTGAATTGTTGGTGCAATAATGAAATAATAGCAAAATGTTGGCGCAATTTTCAACTATAATGTAATAATTATAAATGCATTAATAATGGCGAAAATATAAAAATAAAATTATAATATTTTGAGGTTTAATAGAATTTTAATTGATATGGTGTCAGAATTAGTTTAAAATAATAATTATTTGTTATATTAATAGTAACGTCGTTTGCTTAGTTGATTAATGCGTCGAAATACGTGCTGAATGTTCGTGGGTTCAATACCGCGGGTTGTATACTTTTTGCCCGTTCTCCAAATATACCGGAAATCTGGCTTTAAAATTTCACAACATTTGATAACCTTAAATTTTTGGTAATTTTGAAGAAAATTTTCGGTAAAGACAAAGATAAATGGTATATTTGGGAAAGTGTACAAAAATTGGCAGGGTCGAGGAAGTTAAGAAATATTTCTTTTGAAAGTTTTAAGCAGACATAGTTTTTATCAAAAGCTACCTACAAAACCTACCTATTTGCCCGTTCCCAAAATATGCCATGTATCTGCCATTAAAATTCTACAAAATTTTACAACCTCCCCGAGATAAAATTACATTTTTCAGAAATATTTCTGGTAAACACACAAATAAATGGAATATTTTGAGAAGTGTATTGCAAGCATATGTCTGATAAGTTCTGGTTGAGTCTTGGACAAAGGTATTTTATCCTAGCATTGGTTTGTCAGTTCTGGATGAGTCTAGGGCGAGAATTACTTGACCAGGCCTTCATTTGTAAGTTCTGGCTGAGTCTACGGCGAGAATTACTTGCCAGGCCTTCATTTGTAAGTTCTGGCTGAGTCTTGGGCAAGAACTACTTGACCAGGCCTTCATTTGTAAGTTATGGCTGAGTCTTGAGCGATCGTTTATTAGCCAAGCATTGGTCTGCCAGTTCTGCTTGAGTCTTTTGCCCGTCGCACAGTGCTCCCAAACGCTCTTAAATCGGGTGAAATTCAGTATTTTCGGAACCACTCAACCGGCAAAGGTATTTTATCCTAGCATTGGTTTGTCAGTTCTGGATGAGCCTAGGGCGAGAATTACTTGACCAGGCCTTCATTTGTAAGTTCTGGCTGAGTCTACGGCGAGAATTACTTGCCAGGCCTTCATTTGTAAGTTCTGGCTGAGTCTTGGGCAAGAACTACTTGACCAGGCCTTCATTTGTAAGTTATGGCTGAGTCTTGGGCGATCGTTTATTAGCCAAGCATTGGTCTGCCAGTTCTGCTTGAGTCTTTTGCCCGTCGCACAGTGCTCCCAAACGCTCTTAAATCGGGTGAAATTCAGTATTTTCGGAACCACTCAACCGATTTGAAAAATTTTAAAAGTGTTGTACAGAGAGAACTTGAGAGAACTTATGTTTTAAAATCTTTAATGGTTATGGAGATAAAAATCAGTAAAGTTAAGATATTTTAGGAGTTTCATGAAAATTTTTTCAAAAATTGTAGAAAATCCAAAAGTTATCCGATTTTTAAAATTTGGGTTTGGTATCATTGAAAAGAAGAGATTTCAAGGAATCTATGCGGCAAATATAAAGACGATCTGTATACAGTTTCTGAATACTATTTAAAAATGAAGAAAAATAAAAAAAAATAATAATAAAAAAAAACTTAAAATTTGACTGAATATTTCTAAATAAGTATTACTTTTACTTAATATACAATAGTTTTATATACTTATGATTTATTAAAACATTTTTAGGAATATATATATTATAATGTGAGATATAACGGCTTTAACCTAAGTCCCATTAAAAAATGAGTATTTTTGGAAAAAATGCTTCCATGCACATATACTTCTCCGGGCAAAAAATTAGTAAGGGTCAAAAATACGTAGAAATAGCTCGTTCTTAAATCTGCTTACCTAAAATTTGGCTTTCAACTTTGAAAACTTTTCTGCAGGGGGACAAAGTCAAAAACAATTTTTAAAAACTTGAACTTTGTTGCCAGATTGGTTAAATATATTTTGGATAAGTTTTATCATTTAAAAGATTCCCAGTAATGTTGTCTATCAAAAAAATATAACAAAAGTACATGTTACTGAAGAAAAAAAAATACTTACGAAGATTTGCATAAAAGTCGATTTTTCCAATAAAATTAAAAAATGGAAAATAAAAAAAAATGTCGACTTTACATTTTCACCTCTATATTTACTAAACCACTTGAGATATTTAAAAACGGGTTTCAGTTTATGATTTACGTGTTAATTGTTTATAAAAGTTCCATACAAAGATTTTGATTTCATGATGTACAAAATGTACAATCTATGTATAAATATGTAAAGTAAAGTCTTCAAAAATTAAAAAATTAAATCATATTCTAGTCTGTATCTTTAAAACTAATCAAGATATTTTCTCATGTAAGCACATTTTCTTTAGATCTCAAGCTTTTCATAAACAAAAGAATTTTAAAAATCGGAATACTTTTGGTAAGCTTTTCATAAACAAAAGAATTTTAAAAATCGGAATACTTTTGGATTTTCTACAATTTTTTAAAAAAAATTCATGATAAAAATCTCAACTTTACTGATTTTTATCTCCATAACCATAAAAGATACAAACTCCAATTTTAAAACTTAAGTTCTCTCAAGTTCTCTCTGTACAACACTTTTAAAATTTTTAAAATCGGTTGAGTGGTTCCGAAAATACTGAATTTCATACGATTTAAGAGCGTTTGGGCACACTGTGCGTCGTCAGGCCTGGCTGTTCCTACATATTTTGGGAACGGGCTGAAAACAGACTACTTGTGATAACAAACTTCATCTTCGTCTGTGTGAAATATGTCGAAAAAATGATTCTAATATCTCACAACTCTGCAAAAAATGTTGTTTAGCACTGCCCTTCTCTAGATTTTTTAAGAATACAGCTGTCATATTTCCTGCAAACACCCAGACACATGAAAAATATATGGAAATAGCTAGCAAGTTGTCTAATTTCGTGGAATTTTAATAACAGATTTACGGCATAATTTCGGTATGGGCAGCAAATAGGCAAATGGTCTGTGTGTTGCCGTAAGCTGTGAAAAATATGATTATGGTTGTGGGAGATAATAATATGGTCACTGAAAAGCAGATTCCCGTTATAATTTGTGTCTTGGGAAGAAAATATGCAGCGTTTGCTGTGTCTAAACCTTCATGAGCATTACATACATTTTATTTATGGAAAAAATACATTTACAAAAGCAAAAAATATAACAATAAAAGCAAAAATAAAGACAACAAAAAAAAAGAAAAAATAAACAATAAAAACCAACAAAAAAGTTGAAAAGATAAACCAATAAAAAAACGCAATTAAAAAAAAACAAAAAATAACTATCTAAACAACAAATTAATAAAATGGTGCAAATCAAAAAAAAAATACAAACCTAATAAAACGACAAAAGAATAACCAAAAAAAAAAAAATTTTACGTGCAATGAAAAATCAAAAGCGAAAAGAAAATTAAAACAAACTAAACAAAACAGAATAAAAAAAGCAAAATTTATAAAAATTTACTAAATAAATGAAAATAAAACAGAAAAAAATCACAAACATGAAAATTTATAAAAACAAAAAAAAGTAACAAAGCAGCAAAGGATCAAAAGAAAAAGCAGATTAAAAGAAAATAAAATAAACAGAAAGAGAAACAAAAACAGAACCAACAAACGAAAGAAATAAAACACATTCAACAAATAAATACAAAATTTAAATAAAAACAAAGTACAACAAAAGTAAAAAAAAAATAAAAAAAACGCAAAATAGAAAAAAGCAAAAAAAAAAAAATATAACAAAAAATAAAAAAAAATAAATACTATATAAACCAAAAATGAACAAAATAGTGCTTAACCAAAAAAAAAACTAATAAAGAACACAACGAAGCGAAAAGAAAATTAAAACAAACCAAACAAAACAAAACAGAATAAAAAAATCAAAATTTGAAATAAATAAATGAAAATAAAACAGAAAAAACCAAATACAAGTAAATTTATAAAAACTAAAAAGAATTAACAAAGCAGCAAATGATCAAAAGAAAAAAACAAATAAAATAAACAGAAAGAGAAACGAAAACAGAACCAACAAACGAAAGAAATAAAACACATTCAACAAATACACACAAAATTTAAATAAAAACAAAGTAGAACAAAAGTAAAAAAAAAACTTAAAACAGAAAAAAGCAGAAAAAAAAACAAATACAAAAAAAAATTATATAAACAAAAAATGTACAAAGTAGTGATAAACCAAAAAAAAAAAAAAATACAGACCTAATAAAACGACACAGAATCGATCAAAAAAACCAAGAAAAAAGTATAACATTCTATGAAAAATTCAAAGCGAAATGAAAATTAAAACAAACCAAACAAAACAGAATAAAAAAAGCAAAATTTGATATAAATAAATGAAAATAAAACAGAAAAAAATCAAAAACAACTAAATTTATAAAAACTAAAAATAAGTAACAAAGCAACAAAGGATCAAAATAAAAGAAATGAAAATAAACAGAAAGAGAAACATAAACAGAAACAACAAACGAAAGAAAGAAAAAACATTCAACAAATAAATACAAAATTAAAAAAAAAACAAAGTAGAACAAAATTTAAAAAAAAATAAAAAAAAACGCAAAACAGAAAAAAAGCAAAAAAAACAAATACAACAAAAAATAAAAAAAATATATAAACAAAAAATGAACAAAATACGACAAAGAATCGATGATCAAAACCAACAAAAAAAAAACATCCTATCAAAAATACAAAGCAAAAGTAAATCAAAACAAAACAGAATAAAAAAAGCAAAATTTGAAATAAATTAATGAAAATAAAACAGAAAAAAATCACAAATCAAAAACAAGAAAATTTATAAATACTAAAAAAAGTGAATAGCAACAAAGGATCAAAAGACAAAAAATAAAATAAAAAAACAGAAAGAGAAACATAAACAACAAACGAAAGAAAGTAAGAAAGAAAAAACATTCAACAAATAAATACAAAATTTCAAAAAAAAAAAAACAAAATAGAACAAAAAAAAAAAAAAAACGCAAAACAAAAAACAAAAAAAAGCAAAAAATAACAACTACTATTTCAGAAAAAATAAAATTAAGTACAATATTACATTTTTAGTACACGTACCAGCCACACGTATTATATAACTTACAATCCGCAGTTTATCATAAAATATTCCTAGTTTTAAACTAAATTATTACAAAAAATTTCAATAGAATATTTTTTTTTCTATTATATGTTAATCTTATAACTTAAATTTATTATTGATCTCATACACGACCAAATTTTAGTAGAAACATTAAACTAAATATAAAATATTGGGTACATTTCTTTATTTTTTTTGTATATTTTTTTTTCAATAATTTTCTAATTATTTTAAATTAATAATTAAGAAAACACACAAAATATTCAAATTTAAAAACTTTTATTGAAACAATTGAAAAAATGTTTATAAACGAAACCTTAAACATTAAAAATTTCTACATCATTTCTAATCCCTGTTTTTAAAACTTAAATAATTGAAATAAATAAAACAAAATATATACCTTAAAATACAAGAACTATATAACCTGTAACAAAACCCAAAATATTAACAAAACCCAATGTGACATGGAGCCACCGGGCGGACAGACCGACGCACACACGCACTATGCCAATGTCGCACGTTTTGCAACAAATTCACGTGAACTCTTCTCCTTGTTGGTAAAGCGTGCATAACTGGAAAGGTGTAAGATTTGCATAGAAATCATTAGCATAAATTGAAACATATACTATATAATCAAATAATGATAACAATATTAATTATAATTACGACAAAACACATACGTTTTCTGATATTTGGCAACATCCGCAGCGCTTAACGATGGACGTGTTCCTTCGAAGGCCTCCATTAAGTGAGTCTGTTTCACGAGAATCCTGTCAGGTAATTTCTGTAAATGCAAATGCAAAGTTGGGGGATTCACTGTGAAGTCATAAGGTGGCAAATAGACGAAGCACACACACACACAGTTTAGACAACAAAATGCTGACTAATTACCAGATATTTATACAGGGTAAACGTGAAATAAGCATTTTCGAAAATTGTCGAACATTTAGAAATGATAAATTCTTGTTAGGTAATTTCTGTAAATGCAAAGTTGGGGTATACCGTATGAATTCATAAGGTGGCAAAAACACGTACACAATTTAGGCAACAACAAAGAAAAATGAAAGAAGGTGAAAGAGAAATGAGCCTTATACCTTTTACGAAAATTGTCGAAAATTTTAGAAATGGTAAGCCTAATTTTGAAAGTAATACAAATTTTAAATAGTAACTAATTTACATTTTCCAAAAAAAAAAAAAAGCGAGGCCTCTGAGATCGATAACACTATGCAACAAAACGAGAATTTTTGCTCATATGGATATCCCATACATGAAGTCTATAATAGAAAAGTTTCGTATAGTAGTAAAATTAGTTTAATTTAGGTTTATTATCACCCTGTTTCGTGTAAAATATACAAAGACATTAAATATTCCACCCAACCAAACAGTTCTCTCAATTTAATTACTTCTAACTAATATCGTAGGCTTGAGAGTTTTATTACAATCTGATGCTAAATAAGAAAAGTTTGTAGGTTTGTGCCAAAATAATGAATAAGAAACACATATTGTATACGCGCTGAATGTGTGATAATTAAGTATAATAATAGCATGAAAATATGATTTAACTATGCGATTAATTAGAGAGTTTTTAAATAAATTGGCCACTTTGTTTTACTTAGTAAAAAGTTTATTTTTAATTACTTAATTCGATTAAGTAGTTATTGTTACTTAATAATGCTAATATTAAATATAAAATTTATAATTAAAAATTAAAATATGATTAGCATAGGTTTAAATCTAATTGTGATGTACAATATCTTAGAGTATAAATTGAAGTAATAATCCAAATTAATTTGTATTTGAAATAAAATAATCATTACAATTATGTTATCAATACAATTAAATTGAATATTAAAATTAAAAGGTTTTGAAATAAACAAATTGACTTAACTTATAATTTCCTCAGTGCTTTATGAATAACTTAAAACTAAAATTTAAATGTCAGCTTAAATAAAAAGGATCGTATTAATATTAGAGCCTACATGAACAGTTAAGTTTCAAACTAAGCTTTAAAATTTTTCAACCGTTCAAATCCAAGTTTTAAGTATAGTTTAAAGATACAGTTAAAGTCTAAACACAGCTTTAATTCCTAAACATTTTTAAGAGTTAAATGTCAAGTCTTCGTTAAAGATTTTAAATTACAATTTGAAGTAAAGTTTAAGCACAGCTTAAGTTTAAAATAAAGTTTTAAATACAAATTCAAAGCTTTAAGTACACTTTAAGTAAAAGCTTCTTGCGGGTTTTGAACTAGAGTTTTAAGTACAGTTTGAAAGACAGTTTTAATTAAAGTTTTTTAAAGTAAAAACTTAGGAATATGAATCTCAAAGCTTAAAGTACAGTTTAAAAGCCTTTTCTTAATAGCAACGTAAGTATAACTAAAAATAACCTAAACTACCTTTGTCTAACAACTACATTTTGGAATGATATGGTATGGACATTTTTTTTGTTGATTTTTTTGATTCAAGCTCATTCAGGTCTCATTTAAATTTGTATGTGTACTGATAACGCATTGGCGCCTGTGATTCCTGTAACGTTTCCGCCTCCGATTCTTCCTCGTCACTCGATGAGGGCGGCGTTTCCAACATTGGCATTGACAAATCCAAATACTCATCATTTGGTGAGACATTTGCTGCCACCTGCAATATTTTATCGAGATTCTCGACCAACTCGGCAAATGTGGGACGTGCATTCGAATCAAAATGCCAACACTGACGCATCAGCATATAAATGTTAAGCGAACAATGTGCTGGTTTCTCCATGCGTTGACCGATAATCAGATAACTATAGAGCTCTTCGGCAGACATTATAAGCGGATATGGTTGTTCGCCATACGTCATAATCTCCCAGAGCAGTACGCCAAATGACCAGACGTCCGATTGTGAATCGTAGAATTTCTCTTGTAGCGATTCGGGTGCCATCCATTTGATGGGTAGACGTCCGTTGGTGTTCTTGCGATAGTAATCGGTATCCTGTATGTCGCGCGCCAAACCAAAATCGGCGATTTTCATGACATAGTCGTCGCTGACGAGCACATTGCGCGCCGCTAAATCGCGATGAATGCACTAGAAGAATAGAATATAGGTTAGAGCTGAGATACAAGCATAAAATAGTGATGTCGAGGAGATTTTTGCATACTCTCAAATCACTAAGGCAAGTGCTAACTTACTCTGCGCGATGCCAGGTAGTCCATGCCGCGTGCAATCTGAAATGCAAACGACACCAAATGTTTCTCCGTCAGATATTTCTCCTCCATGTAGCCACTGTGCGCACTGCCAACATGCGACATCGGCCGATTTTTCTTGAGGAAATCTTTAAGATTTCCATGTGGTGCAAATTCCACAATAACCCAGAGCGGACCCGACTGACTGCAGCACCCAAGCAGATTGATAATGTTAATGTGCTTGCCAATCATTTTCATCACCTCCATTTCGCGTACCAGACTTGCCATATCAGCATCGGTATGCTCCTCCTTTACCATTTTCACAGCAACAATTGTGGAATTGTGCGCTGGCGCCAAGGGTGCCTTAGCCAAACCTGAAGCTTCCGCCATCACCACACGTCCGAAAGCACCTTCGCCCAGTGTTGAGCCGAGTGCCAGCTGACTGCGCGGTATTTCCCAATTAGAATCCAATGGGAATTCGTATTCGTTGAATGCCTGTGTTGGATCGAGGTTTGCCGATGTCTGAAATGTTGTACGCTGCTTCTCAATTTTGATGACGGGCATTTGGAGATCACACGAGCCACCGCCGTTGCCACCACTATCCGATGTTGGCGGCTTATAGATGATCACCTTCTTTGTCCATTGATGCACTGTCTCAATGCGATGCTTCATAAGCTTTTCGTGCTTTAGCTTTCGCAGCACATAAATGATAAAAATGGTGCCCATGAGAAATAGCAGCAGCACAACTATAGCAACGACGCTCATCCAAATCGGGTTGCTACGCAGCAACGTATATACTTCACGCGTTGAGGGAGGAAATTTATCGACAACCTTTAGATAGGCACTAGCCATAGACTGTCCCAAGCCGCTAGCTGCAACGCACGTGTACCAGCCCTCATCGGCATGTGTTACATTCTGCAATCGCAAGATGTGCGGCTCATCAATATCACCCGCGAGCTTTACAAAATACTGTGCATTACTCTCAGACTGTCCCACGCTCGATGTAAATGTGGGCACCGAAGATTCCAGCTCTTTGATTGTAGCATTGTGACGCGTATAACGTATCCATATGAAATGTGGCGCCACATCAGACACGACGCGACACTCAAAGTAGGCGCTCGTATTCGTGAGCACTGTCTGATTTTGCGGAAATGTATCGCTGTGTATGGGACGTGAACGCAAACGATCAATGATGGTGACGCGTGTCGTATGCGAAATGCAACCGAGCTTATTGCAGAGCGTACAACGATAGGTGCCCGAATCTTCGGTGATGGCATCCTCCATTTGTATAGACCATTTCTTGTAGGTAACCTTGCCGATATGACGTGCAATTTCGGTGCCATTCTGGGTCCAGGTAATATTCGGTGCAGGATTGCCAAATGCGGGACACATAAGCTGTATGGAGCTGCCTGCGGGTTTATGCAGCGCAGCGACAAGCATCTTCTTGAACTTTGGCTTAGTTTCCTCGTCATGCGATACGTCTACGTCTTTGGCATCGATATCACCATCCGTGTCGTTTTGATCCTCGAGTTCAACTAGTGAGTAATTAGTTTTAGCAAGCTGTTTGGCGAGTCGTGGACGCAAAGCTGTGTGTTTATCAGCGTTCGTTGCTGTGTCCACGGAGCTTATTTCTTCTTCGACCGAGGTTGGCAGCATTGGTATTGGTTCTAGCACCTCCAGATAGGCGCTAGCTAAGACACGTCCTATGCTATTCGCTGCAAGACAACTGTACCACCCAGCATCTTGCGCGCTTACATTCCAGAGACTTAACTCTTGCGGCACATCCGGATTGCTGAGCGTCAAACGCTGAAAGCGCTCTGCGGAAAAATCGAAATCTTTACCAGTTGCCAGCGTTGCTTCTAGTACAGCAATTGGTGCTCCTTTATCCAGATGGCGTATCCAGATAATAAACGGCTCCAGATCAGAGAGCACACGACACTCGAAATGTGCATCACCGCGCACCAAAACACTTTGATTATGCGGTGTACCATCGGCAATTGTGGGTGCTGCGCGTAAACGTTGATAGACACTCACTTTGACGGCGTGCGTAATGCAACCGTGCACATTGCATAGCTGACAACGATAGCTACCCGCGTCCGTGGGCAGCAGCTCCTCAATAGTTAGCGTCCATTTCTTGAGCTTAACGCGTTTTTGTAGCGACACCAATTGCAAGACATCCTGTCCATTAAGCGTCCAACTGATATTTGGTACAGGTTGCCCGTTCGCAGGGCAACTGAGCTGCAGCATGCCACCTGCGGATTTCTGCAGCAAACGTTTCAGTTTATCGCTGCGCCAGAAAGTGGGGGCACTTTCGGTACTCTGATTATTTTGATTTGATGCCAGTAGCGCTGGTTGTTGTTCCTCCTCCGTCGATGAAGATGAAGAAGATGACTCCAAGCTTTCGTTATCTTGCGTTAACGCAATTAAATGATCTTCCACTTTGCTAAAGTCTGCAATATCATCTTCGAGAGGTACGGCAGACTTTTCTAACGCTTTCAAGGTTTTGGACTCTGTTAACTTTTTGGAACTTTTGTACAACTGTTTGTCATTCGGTCTCAGTTCATGTTGCGTTTCCTCAGCAACACGATCAACTATAAGCGTTAAATTTGACCATTTGAGACCATGAAATTCTGCATGCGTATAGCAAGCATAATTTCCTGCATCCTCTGGCTGCAATTGTTGCCATGTGATGGTGCGATTCTGACTCCAGAGCAGCTCATGACGATACCAACTGGGATTTGTTAGACGACAAGTCAGCTGAAGTTCCGAATTAATCGGCACATGTCGTTGTAACGTGCTCTCGGTACCGAGTGTAATTTTGTAGATATTTGTGATGGGTGGCAACACAGTCGTGATAATGGTGGCCTCGTTCACATCCTCATTAAAGCTTTTAAAGCTCTTTGCAAGCACGCAATACTTGGACGTAATTATAGTTAATATTAAAAATAATAGGCACGTGTTTGCACTTTTAAGTAAAGTCATTTTTGTTGTTGTCGTTGAGGTGCTTGTATTGAATTCTATTTTTAATATTGTTTTTTTTTTTGTATTCTGTTTGATTTGTGAACGCAGCGGCACGATCGATTTATCCAACTTGAAAACCGCAGCTCTAATCAATGACAAGGCATTCCTTGTGCACTCAGTCGCTCTGTGACGTTAGCTGCTTCTCATTCTTTTACACTATATGCGTTTGTCGGTTTGTCTCTTTTTTGCACAAATCACTTAAAATTCATAACGTTTATTGTTTTTAGTTTTAAATGACGACATTTTTCATAATTGTTTTGTACATTTTGCGTTTATTTGTTCGTTTCGATTATATTATAGTTCGATGTTTTTTTTATCTGCAGGCGATGTTTTTCTTTTTATTTGAACTGTTTTATTTAAAATATTAAGCTGCAAATATTTTGAATAATTAAAAAATGTGTTAAATCACTTGTAGTTGTTTTTAAATTTATTTTTTTTAATCTGTTGAAATTTTTATATTTTTAAATTTTTTATATCTTTTATATTTATGTATTTCTATTTTTTACATTTTTTACTTTTTTTATTTATTATTATTATTTTTTTTTTTGTTATATTTTTTTATAGTTTTATTTATATTTTAAAATTTAAAATGATTTTCTATTTTTTATAACACATTCTGAACAGTTTTAACATAATTTTAGATTGTTCTGTTTTTATTTTATTTATTTTTTAATTTTTACTTCTTTTTCTACATTGCTCAATTTGTCAAGTTTTTATTTTTTTTCACTTTAGCTGTCGTTCTTCTACCTTTGCTACTTATTTATCATTTTTTCTATATATTATAATAAAAGCAGCAAAACTAAAAATTATGTGCATTGGTTTCGTAATGAGTTTTTTTTTTCTTTTTCACTTAGGTTTTTTCAGTCTTCCTTCACTACGTCGAGTACTTCTTCAAAGTTCGATCGTCTGTTTTTCTTGACAATCAATGAATTAACGTAACGTTCTTCTAAACGCGTTTTTATAGCCAGTCAGGCACTCGTCTTCGTCGTCGTCACCAAAGTCTTCGTTGACTTTAAAAATCAATTGAAATATTTGAATGCATAAATTGACTGAACAACAAAAAAAACTTTGCTCATTTCCTCTAATAATTAATAATTGTCATCTCTTTCACTCAAATACTATGGAAAGTTTTATTTTTCTTTTTGAAGGGTTTTTGTGTTCGAACTTGTTTTAATTATGGCATTAATAAGCTTTCTAATGGTTTAATAAATTAGTTGTAATTGAGCTTTTCAATGAGTTTCTTGAATTATGGTCTTCGGAAGAATCTTAAAAAGAATCTAAGAATTCAAAAGAATGTTTAAAGCCGTGTTGTTTAAGTATTAGAAATCTTTCGATCAAATCCTAATTAGAAACATTGCCAGAGCTCACTCGGAAATGTATTTCTCGACGGTGGATTTTCTTTTTAAAACTAGTTTAATTATACGTTAATTAGCTTTATAATGGTTCTATAATTAAGGTTGTTATAGAGCTCTAAATGAGCTACTTGAATTCATGATTTCCACAGAACCTTAAAAAGCTTTATTGTCTATAAAGTTTTCTTCTAGGTGTTGTTTAAGTTTTAAAGATCTTTCTTCAGAATCCTAAGTAGAAGTTTTGACAGATCATTTAGAAAAGTATTTTTCTTTTCAGTGGGTTCTTCTTTTAGTACTAGATTCAATTAGGACGTTAATAAGCTTTATAATGGTTGTAATAGAGCTCTAAATGAGCTTGACTTCCAAAGAACATTAAAAAGCTTTATTTTGTTTAAAGTCTTCTTGTAGATGGTGTTTAAGTTTTAAAAATCTTTAGTTCAAATCTTTATTAGAATCAGATCATTAGGAAAAGTATTTCTTTTTTCTTTGAGTTTTAGAACTAGTTTTAATTAGGACGTAAATTAGCTTTATAATGGTTGTAGAATTGAGGTTGTATTGAAATTAAAAACCAGAGAACTGGATCACACTCAATGGATATAACCCTGTGAAGTTCTGTGGCACTATTTTTATAAAAAAAAAATAGTTACTTGAAATATTTACTTAGAAAGCACCTTAACAAGTTTTATTATTTATATCTTTAAAATATCCCTGTTTATGTTTTTTAAGTATTTAAGATTTCTGGTTCAAAACCAAGTAAGAAACATGGACACTACGAAGAAGATTATCTTTCCGCTGGATATTTGTTTTAAAACTAGTTTTAATTTGACTTTAAGAAGCTTTATAATGATTGTAAAAATGAGGTTGTACTTAAGGATTTAATAAGTAAATATTAAGATATTCGAAAGAATTTTTAGAGCCGTGTTGTTTAAGTATTTGAGTTCTTTAGCTCAAATCTTAATTAGAAGCATTGTCAGTCTAATTTGGGACTCGGAAAAATATTTTTTTTTTACAATGGATTTTCGTTTTAGAACTGGTACTAATTAGGACGTTATTTAGCTTTATTATGGTTGTAAATATGAGATTGTAATAGCGCTTTTAATGAGTTACTTGAGTCATTGAGTTCAAAAGTTCTTGAAAATCTATCTAATTTTTAAAGTCTCTTTGTAGATGTTTTCTAAATGTTGAGTATTATTTAACTTTTAAATCTTGCAACACATTGATGCGTAGAATATCCTTAAAATGTCGATACTTCAAGTTCTTATAACATATGAGCAAGCTATTAAGTTTTGCTTGTTTTTCTCTAGTTTTAATTTTTTTTTTTTTTTATTTTTTTATTAAAATTTTTACTGATATAGTTAGTTTTCCAATTACAACAATAATAACGAACAACTAAAGATCATTTCATATTTCTCATCTCTACACAGAGTATCCTTAACGTTCCGATTCTTCAAGTTCTTCTATAATTTGAGTGGGTAAATGAGTTTTGCTTATATTCTGTAATTTCTCTAACTTTAATTTATTTTCTAATTTATTTTTATTAAAATTAATCCTTAACGTTCCGATTCTTCAAGTTCTTCTATTATTTGAGTGCGTAAAGGAGTTTTGCTTATTTTCTTTAATTTCTCTATTTTTTTTTTTTTATTAAAATTTATTGCTCAGTATTCCAATTACAGAAATCAGAGTAATGTCCATCAGCTTAAAATCATTTTTTATTTATTATTTTCTTCTTTTTCTGTAGTTATTTTAATGCATTTTCTTTTAATGACGCATTTATCAGTGTTCAATGTTTCCATTTCTCTATTGTTTCTGTTATCAGTTTTTGCAGTTTTATTTAAATTTACAAAAACACTAAAAACTCGATCATTTAAAGTCGTAAATTTAGAAATTACTCCAGTGATTTATTACATTTTAATAGATCATTTAATGAGTGTACATTTTATTTGTCTTTAGTGTTTAGTGTTTTTTTTGTTTTCAACAATTTTCATGTATTCTTCAATACTTTTAAAGATAAACGATCGCTGTGTATTCCAATTTTATGATCACTTGTAAGATTTAAATGTCTTTAAAGTGTTGTTTTATTATTATTTCTTTTTTTTTTTTTTCTTTTTGGCTTTAAGTGTTTACAATTATTTTAGAGTATTTGTTGATCTTTACGATCTTGTAGAATTTTCAAACAATATTATGCACAGAGCTGCTTAAAAGCATGTGAAGCGATTATTAATAGTTGTTTATTTCAAAAATATGTTCTAATTTTTAATATTATTTCTATACTTATTTTACTATTTTTATACTTTTTATTTTAATTTTTATTTTTTTATACTTGTTTATAATTTTTTTACTTTGTTATTATAAAGTTTATTAAATTAGTTAGTTTTTCTTTTTTTTTAATTTTGACTACTTTTATACTTTTTATTTTAATTTTTATTTTTTTATACGTTTTTATTTTTTTTACTTTGTTATTATAAAGTTTATTTCTTTTTTTATAAATTTATACTTTTTAATTTTATTTTTATTGTTTTCTATTATTGTTTTATAATTTTTAATGTTTATTAAATTTTATTAAATAGCATTTTTTTATAAAAAAAAAAAGACTTTTATTATTATACTAAACAGCTTTTTTTATTCAAAAGCTTATTTTACTAAAAATATTTTTTTTTTATAAATATATTTTTTTAATAAAGAGCTTTTTTATGAAAATCATTTTTTACTAAAAACCTTAAAAAAACATTTTTATTAAGAGTTTTTTTGAAAAAATATTATTTATTAAAAAAATTATTGTTTATTCAATTTTATTAAATAGCATTTTTTTTATAAAAAAAAGACTTTTATTATTATACTAAACAGCTTTTTTTTATTCAAAAGCTTATTTTACTAAAAATATTTTTTTTATATATTTTTTTAATAAAGAGCTTTTTTTATGAAAAACATTTTTTACTAAAAACCTTTAAAAAACATTTTTATTAAGAGCTTTTTGAAAAAATATTTTTTATTAAAAAAAATTAAAAAGCTTTTTTATTAGAAAGCTTTTTTATTTAAATATTTTTTATTAAAAAGCTTTTTTTATTTAAATATTTTTTATTAAAAAGCTTTTTTTGTTTAAATATTTTTTATTAAAGAGCTTTTTTATTTAAATAAAAAAAAATTATAAAAAAAAAAAATTATAAAAAAAAAATTATAAAAAAAAACAATAAAAGAGTTTTTTAAGCTTTAAAAACGTTTTTATTAAAATTTTTTTTTATTAAAAAATAGTTTGTATGAATGTTGCTCGAAGAGCTTATTTTTTATTCACAGTTCAATTCTTTTTTTTTGGTTTGGAACCTCTTAAGTTTTCTTTGCCACAATTTAGCGCCTAAATTTGCAATTATTCACGTGATCTCAACGTGATACTTCACTAGCTCTTCAATCACTTTGTAATCTGCATAAATATGAAAAAAATCAATTTGTAAAGAATTGAATGATTTAAGCGTTGGCTGAAGTTTGGCACATTTTTTTGCGTTTTATTTTACGAATTTGCACAAAAGGCAAAAACAGCTTTTTGAAGATTTATTAAATGATGATTATGGACAATGCTTTGATTTTTGTGTTTATGATTTGTTTTTTGTTTTGATAATTATTTGTTATAGTTATAAAGTTTTTATTTGGATATTTAGTTTTTATTATTATTATTATTTTTTTTTTGTTTCTTACACGTGTCTGCTTTTACACTTTATAAGCATTAATAAAGGTGTGTCTAATTTTGCAAAGTTCATAAATTCCATTTATAATTTTTGCAAATTACATTTGAGCTAATATTTGTTTTAGAAGTATACACAAATTATCACTGCAATATTATTTTATGATGAGGTGTGACGACGCAACAAAAAATACACAATAGTTTCAAATATTAAAAGTCACAAATAACAACTATCAATAACGTAATAAAGTAACGCACGATTAACAGTAGTTATAGCTGCGCATATTTAAATTGCCAAAGCCATATGAGGCGTTCAAGCAATTAGCAAATATTGTTTAATTAAAGTGATAGGAATTTTGATTTTTTTTTTAATAATTTCTTTTATTGTAATTTTATTTTTTATAACGCGCTTTTGCAATTTCCCCATAAGAGGCGCGCTAACTCCTATAATTTTAAATACCAATGCGTACTCTCTCTCACACACACGCGCGCGCAAACTCATACACGTCTGTAAGACAATTTCCGTTTTGACGATCAACAACCAAAACAAACTTCCGATCCGTCTATACCGAGCGCTCAAACACAACTGTGCGCCGACGCACGGCTCTGGTTGTCATCGTTGACGAAGAAGCTCGGCTCGTTCGTATCAACATTGTTTGCTACGTCGTATTTTGTTTATACACATGATGAAGCGCAACGTGAGTGCTGTTGACAGTCACACATCAAAACCACAACAACAACTACAATCCCGACACTTGTCGTCAATGTTGCGCGCGCACTACCGTATTTTGTATGGCAGCAAGAACATGCACGACAGACACTCGTAGTCGTGTTCTTGCCGTGACGTCGTTGATCCTGTTCTGCTGCGGTCGCTGCTTATGTTGCGGCTGTTACTGCGTCGACTACCTGTTGTGTGTCTTTGGTTGTTCGTGCTGTGTTGTTGGTTTGCTCGTGTGTCTTTTGTTGGTCGTGCGTACGTCTTTGGTTTGTTCGTGCGTCTTTTGTTGCTAAAGAACTTGGTGACCACAGCCAACCGCATCATGTTGCTTGCGTCCCTTGTGATGTTGTTGTTGTTTCGACTGTGCCATTCATCGTGCTGCGTATGTTTGTTGTTGTTTTTTTTAGTTATTCTTTTGTTTTTCACTTTTGTTGTTCTCTTTTTTTGGCATATTCTAAGAATGTTTTTTAATTCCTCGCATAGATAAGCATTTCATATAATTTATGCGCAATTCTACGACTTCGATTTGCTTTATGCGTTTTGCTGTTGCTGCTGCTGCTTCTTCTACTTCTGCTGCTGCTTCTTCTTCTTCCCCTGCTTCTTCTTCTACTTCATCCACTTCATGTTGACTTGATTTTCATTGGGTTGACTATATTTCCATTGTTTATTGGCTTGAAGACAAAAATCTTTTGTCCATTTATTGTTGTTGTTAGTGTTGTCAATGCTGTTGGTGTCAATGTTGTTGTTGTTGGCATTATCATTGTCCATTACTGTTGTTGTTGTCAATATTATTATTATTGTTGTTGTTGTCTTAAAAGTTGCGCGTGCGATTACGGAATATCAATAAGAAATATCCGTTACGTGACTTATTTCTTCCTTTTTCGTTGACACTGCTGCTTCTTCAACTTCGGCTTGGCACTTCAGCCGACAACAGCAAATTCAGTCGCCCTCGACTCTCTCTGTCTTTTGCTGTCATTCTCTATCTTTATTTCTCTTTCTTAGTCTAATAGTTTCCTCCAATACCCGCAAAAGTAAGCTTTAGGTCAAGTCTAAAAAGCAATTGTCGAATTCACAAACAATACTTCCCGATTTCCATTCAAAAAAACATTTTAATAATGCATTAAACAACACATTAATTAAAGTATTAATTAACTGATTAATTGGTTTAATAATTTGTGCCGTTTGTAAATTGACCATAAATTAAAATATTGATCAAATCTACATTATTCACTTTTCCACACGCGATGTAAAAAACATGTTGTAGTTTTAAACTTTGCCACTGTATCCAGTAATCCTTTGTTATTGAACTGTTGGAAGACACCTCTTCCTATGCTGTGATCACTTTTTGAACATTTTTAATTTGTTTTGGAGTCCATTGCTCATTAGGCATACCATTCAACAAACAAATGTCAACTATGTCTTCTTCTCTTAGGTTAGGTTAGGTTTTGAAGTGTCGGCAATCGTTGTGTTGTCGACCACTTAGTTGATCCATTGTGTTCCCTCTATATGGTGCCCTATGGACGTCTTCTCCTCTTAAACAATGACTTCGTTTACATCGTAAGAGTTTAGCCCAAGCTAATGCTTAGTCCGGAATGCTCCAATGATTCTCTTATCAAACCATCCGTGAAATTTTAAATTAAACCTTGCATTGAATTAGTCGTTATTAAACCAGCTATTAAATCCTTCGTTAAATTATCCAATGAATCCTCTATAAAATCATTCGTGAATCTTTTATGAAACTCATTCATTAAACTCTTCGTTAAGCCATTCATTGATTTCTTTAGTGAACCATCAATTGATTTTGTCCTTAATCATTCATTGAGTGCTTTATAAACAATTCATTAAATCCATTGCTAGACTATTCATTAAGTCATAAATTGAAATATCCATTAAAAGTTTAAATATATATATTTAACTTAAAACATATAATAAATCTGTTTTTCCATCCATTCTATTGAATCATCTATAGCAGGTGCACAGCAATCTCGTCCCAAACAAAAATAATCTTATTGTACAACAACACTCACGAATTGAGTTTGTTGTATTTCCGCGAAAAACGTGATCGCGTGTTTCGATGCTGTGGTTTCGCATGATTTTGTTGTTGCATTGGCAATATGTATGAAGTTGTCTCAGCAGAAGACGTATGGGCTTGTTGTGTTCGATTTAACGTTAGACAAGTGATCAGAGAAAGCAGAAACAAATCACATGAAAAGTTCGGACTAAAGAAATGCGATTTGTTGTAATTGTAGGTCGAGGAAAGCAATAACAAAACACATTGACGCTTATTTGTTAAATGCAATGATTAAAATAAACATAAAATTTCGAATTAAATTTACGTTAAATAAGGCATAGCTCATTTTTATTTATTATTTTATACAAAAAAAAAATCTAACCTTTAGTTAATTTTGCACTAAACAATGTATTGAATATCTGTAAAACCAACATAACATTCATACGTTTTTTTTTTTCGCCAAAACTTCCAACAATTTACAAACCGTTGAATTTAAAAATAAATATTTGTTAGTCATTCAAAAATGCATGTAAACTGAATTATCAGTTGAAACATTGCTTTAAAATTCTAAAAATGCTATCATTGCAGTGAAACTTTTATTTAAATGAAGTATATTCTTTTGAAATTTAACGTATCAGCTACGAAGTTAACCATTACTCATTTCTTAAATAAGTAAAAACACATTTAATTATTTGAAAAATTAAGCACTGAACATTCATTCACTGATTCATACAAACTATGAACATTATGAAACATTTTGTTTTGACAGTACTTGGTTCTTTGTTGTTGTGAGCAAGACATTCATTTGATTTTCAAGTAACAGTAAATGTTTTGAAACGAAGTGAATGTCTTGAAGTGGGTTTCAAATGCACTTGTGCAGATGTCAAATATGAAATTAGCAATTCTTAAAGAACGACTCTCAACAGGTATTAGAAAATAGTTTGACTCATCACTTTTAGCATTCTATAGAAGATGTGTTGGCAGCGTTATGTATTTCAAAAATAATTAAAATAGTCCACAAATCGATTGGCGTTTATTTTTGGATAGAAAACTAGAATAGATTCAGTGATGCCAGAATGTGTTTTGTTGATGTTAAGAAGTTGTTATAGCAGAGCTTCTGCTGGCAATGCCTGGATCATTTTACTACTGGGTAATAGAACTGGTACCTGATAAACAAAATACAAATTTGCAGATTAAACATTTTTGTCGCTCGCCTCCCTGGAACCCCAAAAAAAATAAAAATGGCGTCAAAACAGATTCTCTATTTCAAAGATAAAATTTAAAAAAAAATAAATTTAAATAACACCTCACGCAGAAAAGTTACACCTCGCACTCAAATATATAAAAAAAGTCACTTCTTAGAAATCCCATTTTCCACAAAAAGTCATAAAACAAAAATATTAAAAATGCATTCAGTATCTAAATGACAAAAAATAATTCAGACACTTTCAAACATCTTCTGAATTAAAGAGGGGGCCTATGACCGGTGCGCAGAGATTAGATAAATTTACCTTAGACATCTGGAATTTTTGCCTTATTGTCATACCGCATACCGAATACATTTTCTTAAATAATCTATAAACTAATTCATATATGTAGAATTTATTTTACGTTTTTTCATTCATTTCCTAATAATGCTGGTAAACTTTCAAATTGATAAATTTCCTAGCAAATTTCCTAATACTAACAAACATCTTTAAAGAACTCATTTGCCAAATTTTAGGTAGTTATTGAGTAAAATCTTCAATTAACTAGGCGACATACTTTCAACCAATTCTTAAACCACCTCTCAACCAACTCTTTATTCAATTCTTCAATGAACTTTCAGCCAAAATTTCATTCAACTCTTGAACTAACTCTTCAACCAATTTCAACCAAACTCTCTTCGCAAACTCTTCATTCAACCCTTCAATCCACTCCTCATCTTCATCTAACTTTTCTAACAACTCTTAAGACAACTCTTCAACCAACAACACGCTATTCAATTAATTTTTCAACAAAATCATCGAACAGTTCAGCAACCAATTCTTCAATCAAGTCTTGAACCAACTCTTCAACCAACTTTTCAATCAAATATTTAATTAATTTTTAGTCATTATAATTCTAACTAGCTGGACCCGTTCACGACTCGTGCCAAGATTTTGTGAATGCGATTTTATTAATCCCTAAAGCCCTAGATTTCTTCCCAGTAAAAATCGTCCATGTACAATTCTCAAATTCCCCATAGAACGCTTTGCCGTAGAATTCTTCCCGGTAGAAATCTTCCCGTAGAACTCATCCCGGTAGAATTGTTCCCGGTAGAAATCTTCCCGTAGAACTCATCCCGGTAGAATTGTTCCCGGTAGAATTGTTACCGGTAGAATTCTTTCCCGTAGAATTCTTCCTCGTAGAGTTTTTCACAGTAGACATTTTAGTGGTGAGTTTTAAAGTGGTGAGTTTCAGTGTAGTGAGTTTAGGTGAGGTCAATTTTGGTGTGGTGAGTTTTAGTGTGGTAGGTTTTAGTGTGGTGAGTTTTAGTGTGGTGAGTTTTGGTGTGGTGAATTTTATTGTGGTGAGTTTCAGTGTGGTGAATTTTATTATGGTGAGTTTTAGTATGGTGAATTTTAGTGTGGTGAATTTTAGTGTGGGGAGTTTCATTGTGGTGAGTTTTAATGTGGTGTGGTTGCTTTTTTCTATTTTTTTTGTATTTGAGTTTTTTGTTTCATCTTTGTGTATGTGCTGAGTTTGGAATGTTTAGGTTGTATGGGGGGTAACACGCCCATTTTTTCAATCGCGCCCATATATAGCCTATGACATCCTCCGAACTCCATAGTATCCTGTTACAAAATTTCAGTTAAATCGGTTCAGCGGTTTAGACGTGATGCTGGAACAAACAGACAGACAGACAGACAGATAGACCGACAGACGGACCAAGCGTTTTATATATATAGATAAATTCATCAATAAAGTCATCTACCATCATTTTAACAATTTTTCTATCTACCTTTTAACCAATTTTCAATCAAATCATATCCCAGTTATTCAACTAAGGTCCAGTTTTTCAGTCACATTTTCAAATTAAACTTAGTTTAAAATTGATGCAATTTTGTCTATAGTTAATATATCACCAATATTTAAAATGTCATATTAATATCCTTCGGTCTGTCACATTTAAAGACACTCGGCTAATTTGATTAGAAACTATGGATGTTTTAAAAATTTGAAAACTTGCACTGAAAAACTGTACCTAAGTGTTTAAATCTTAAAACAATCATATTCAACAACGATTCACCTTTTAAATCGACTCTTCAAAAAACTTTTTTATTCAATTCTTCAACTAAATCCAGTCATCAATCAACTCTTCCATCACCAACTATTTAGTCATCACTTTTACCAACTTTGTAATTTATTTAACATCCGATACTTACATCAAAATTCCAGTCAATTTGTCAGCAAATATTCAATCTACTATTCTATCGACACATCCACTAACTCTGCATTCATTTCATCAACTAATTTTTCAACTCTTTATCTAATTCTTCATCGAACTCTTAAACCAATTCTATATTCAATCAAGACTTTATTTTCTTCAAGCAAATCTTCATCTCTTTCTCTATAACTGTAGCCATCTCCTAACCAACTTTTCGGACATTCTCTCTGCTATCTCCTCAACCATCTTTGCACTAATCTCTCCAATCATCTTCTCAACCAACACACCTCATTTGTTAAGCCATCCCACGTTTTGCTAACTTGCTATCTTTCAGTGAAGCCCCCTATAATGCATACATCACACTTTTGTCTATGATATCTCATCTATATTGCCGTTGATAACTCGCTGCGTGATACCTCAAAATAAACCATCATCTGTACGCATTTTTGTGTATTTTTAGAAATTTAACATTTTTTTTCGAAATGTTTATTTTATTTGTTCTTTTTTTCGACATAATATCGTTTAGAATTCATATAAAAAAAAAGAAAAATTCGTAAAATTAATTTTTGTAATTTAATGCCATGACACGTACGTGTTTTATGATTTTTACACAATGTTTTTGTTACCAAAAACCATATCAAAAATCCAACAACAATAACATCACTATCATATCACTTTGTTTGGGTAAATTTTTTTTTAAAAAGAAACGTAAAATCGTTACACGGTTTACACCACCGAACTAACTAAAGAACGAAGACGACAAGGTGCTGCTCGTGCTGGTAGTGATGATCGAGACACTGATTAAATATGCGGGATTTGCGACGTCTGAACACGGGATACCGAGGATAAGAAAAACTGAGAAACATGTTTTCTTAGTTGTTTTTTTTTTTTATAATTTTCTACGTATTTTTATAGAAAACCCATGTTTGGCTATGCGAATCGAAACGTAGCATTGAAGTAGTGACAGGAAGTTATAACTAAGGTGGTTGACATATGTTCGGGGACAACCGGAACAGGTAAGAATAATATAACGAAGACGATAGATACCATGATCCTGTGATTACAAATGTATTTAAGTTAGTCAGTGTGCATTATAGAATTCAGTTTAATATTTTAGATAATTTTTAAAAGGTATTTGAGAATTTTAATTTGCAAAAGCAGCTTATAATACCAAGCAATATTGAACGCAAAATTGTTTAAAAAGTATCTAATTCAAACTGGATTTACATTTAAGGTAAACTATGAATGGTTTTTAACTTTATCAGATTGGATTTAATTAGCTAAACGTTGTAAATATTCAGTAGACATGGTCGACGACTGTAAATGTTAAATATTACTATAATGATCGAAAGTGACTTTCAAAGTATTAAGAACAGAAAGTATTAAAAAGTTTTGTTAAATACGATTGTGAAAGTATGATAAAGATAAGTTGACTTTTTAATGATAAAAAACAAATTTAAAAACCGTAAGGACATCAATTGTAAATTTTAAAACGATACAAATTCAAAAATAATGAAACTATATAATGATATAAATAACAAAGTCTACCTATCGTCACTATCATGCCAAAGGGGTGAATGTGCCATTTTTTATATTTGAGTTTTAATTTACATTTTTGAATGTAGTTTGTCCTCAAGTATGCTGTGCCAAAATCGCGTGTCATTTTGTTAGATATTTCTAGCCACAAAAAAAAAATTGAAAAATTGAAAATCTTATCATGCCAAAAGGGCGAATCTTTTCGTTTTTTCGCCATAACTTTTTATTGGTATAAGATAAAATAGTGGTGAAAAGGCATTTATTATTTGTTTTCAAAGCACCTATCGATCTGCATCATTAATTAAAAATATTTTGCCAAATATTAATTTGCCATTTGTTATTTGCAGAAAAAAATTGTTTGGCAAAATTTAATTAATGATGCCATTAGATAGGTGCTTTTAAAGCAAACAATTAATGCCTTTACATTACTATTTTATCTTGCGCTCATAAAAAGTTATAGAATAAAAAACAAAAATATTTGCATTTTGGTCAGGATATAGCCTCACAAAATCCATATTTATAATTCAGTAGGTTGTCCAAATCTATAGATAATTTACATACGTTATAATAATTGACGAATAAACCAAAATAACAGAAAAAATTGAAAAAAATATAAAATTTGCTAATTTTTAAAGCACTTCAAACTTTAAAATTTGATTTCCCAACATTTTTAAAAATATATATTCGCCCCTTTGGCATGACAGTGACGATATATATAAACTAATTGCAGCTCGTTTAACTTCTGCATAGTTAATAGATGTAAACAAAGGCGCTTAAACGGCTCTAAAGTGGTTGTACAAGCCGTTTTTAACAAAATAGTAAAAAAAATGCTAAATAAAATTTATAAAAAAGACCGTCGGAATTTAAATATTTACGACTTACTATTTGCAATTAAAATCAAAATGTGTATTAAGCTTTAAGAATCTTTAAGAAAAATGTTTAAGTGGTCATAAAATCCAATTGTTGAACAAAAGCTAAATTCAAATAGCTGCAGAAGAAGACGAAAAAAGCCCAAATAAACAAAAACATTTACGACAAGGAGAAGAATGTGTCTAAAAGCATTTTTTCTGAAAGTTTATTTTAAAATGCAAAAACAGAAACATAGCACTATTGCTTTTTTGAACCGAATACTAAAAATTGATATCAAAAGTAGAAAACTCTTAAATGGCATTTAAAAAACAGGTTTGTTAAGTAAAAAAACACCATATTTTGTTACAAAGCTAACACGAGATTATTTGCCTCTTCCTGTATTTCGAAACGAATGACTATAGAAGAAAATTACGTAATTTCAATCAAATTTCACTGTTTTCAAAGCCAAGAATCATGAAATCCAAATTCGTGTGACGAAATTTTGACGTCAAATTTTCGTTTCATCGTTCATTTCAAAATACATAAAGTGAATATAAAATGGTCGAACATTTACGACAAATGGATATGCTGGAAAATGAATTTATTGGCTAAACGGACCTCAAATTTAAACCTAGCCAGGGTTTGGTGTTTTGAAACGAATTCTAAATATTTAGATAAATAGTATGAGGATTTTAAATTGTGTTAATCCAAAATAAATGATGTCAATTAGTCATGTGATGCAAATTATACCTCTGTGATTCATAAATCACAGAAAATGGGCTGAAAAGACCTAAAGAATTAAAACAATCAACGATCTGTCCATTTAAAAAGGAGTCTTAACGATCTGTTCATTTCAAACAGGATTATGTAAACAGTAAGAGATTTTCATATGGTATTACCTTAAGGTAATTTAAAGCAATAATATATGTATGACTAGAGCATGTTGATTATGTAATTGGGTCAAGTTGTACCAAGCTAAATGTGCAATATTCATTTCTCGATCATGTCCCTAGCACAATTACTATAAGGTAAATGTATTTAGAAGCTTTTATTAAGACCATTATGGGTTTTAAATGAAAAATAGTGATTTTAATGAAATTCAATGTTTTAATGTTACTTTAAACAGATCGTCGTTGTGGAAATAAAAGTCACCAACTACATTTTCTTTGAATTTGAAATTGAAATAGCTTGAAAATTAAATGTTTTAAACTTAATTTAATACGTATAGCTGCTATAGAGCTCTTAAAGCCATTCAAAAGCCTTTTAACAATTTAAAAGATATCTAAAAATGGTTGTTAATGGAATATTTTTCATTTATAACTATGTAAGATGCTAAAATTAAATAAATGATTGCTTGTTAATTCAATAGTTAAATATTTTATAACTATTTTTATACTGTGAAGCTCTTATAGAGCTCTTAAAGCCTTTAAGAAGTTAACTATTTTTTTAAAATGGAAGTATTCAAATGGAGTATTCTCATAAATTTTGAATAAAAACATGTTATAAACCTAATTTAATACAATGGAGCTGCTATAAAACTCATAAAGCTATTCAAAAGTGAATAAATAATTCTGGAATTGAATTTTAAATGGGATATTTTGGGTTTTAAATGAAAAATTGTGCTTTTTATCAAATTCGTAGTCTTGAGATTACTTCAAACAGATGTTTATAATAAAAAAATATATGGCTTTTATTTTAACAATAACCTAAAAGCTTATATAAACACTAGAAGGCTCTTAAAGGGTTCTTCAAGCCTTATAGCAATTTATAAGTTTCTCTAAAAAAGGTTCCAAATGGAATATTTTCTATTTATAAAAATGTAAGAGGTAAAATTAAATAAATGATTGCTTGTTATTTCCATAGTTAAATATTGTATAACTATTTTTACACTGTGAAGCTCTTATAGAGCTCTTAGGGCGAGTTTACACGATAGAGAAAATAGCTATAAATAGATCAAAATAAAGCAAAAAATCTCATAGAGTTGTGTAAACACTACATAGAGCTCCACGGTATGGAGCTCTACGGTAGATTTTTTTCTCTATCTCTAGCTTATTTCTCTACCGTGTATTCGAGCCTCTAAAGCCTTTTAGCAATTTAGAATTATTTTTAAAATGGTTTCAAATGAGAATACTCTCATAAATTGTAGTACTTAAAAAATAAATAATAAATTCCTCTTACCTCATGTCCATACTTGGCCAGTGCTTGCTTTACGGCCGCCATATTGGCCGATGTTAAAATGCTCTGTATATCGGCGCCTGTATAATTTTGCGTTTTCGATGCGAAAAACTCAAAATCAACCGTTTCGTCGAGTGTAAGCGATGCGGCGAGTGCCTCAAATATGCGCAAACGTGCACCAACATCTGGCAGTGGACACTCGACCAAACGATCTATGCGTCCGGAACGTAATAGTGCCGGATCGAGTAATTCGGGACGTGATGTAGCCGCTATAACGGTGACACCTTGTAAACCCTCAACACCATCGAGTTCGGTGAGTAATTGATTGACGACACGATCGGTGACACCGGTGGAGTCGTGACCACGTTTTGGTGCCAAGCTGTCGAACTCGTCGAAGAAGAGCAGGCAGGGTTTGGCGCTGCGGGCGCTGCAAAAATTGAGTAATTTAAAAAATTATATATTTACTAAATAAATAGTTTAAAAATTTACTAAGAAAAAATATTTGAAAAATAGAAAAAAAAAATAATTTATTTACAACCAAAATTTATACAAAATAAGCAAAATATTTATTTACCGATTAAACAAGTTGCGCACATTTTCCTCACTCTGGCCAATGTATTTGGCCAGCAACTCGGGACCTTTCACGGATATTGTGCGCAAATTCCAGGAGGAGGCAATTTTCGAGACTAGGAAAGTTTTGCCAGTGCCTGGTGGACCATACAACAAAACGCCAGCTTGATTACGCAGCGGCGAGGCATTGAAAATTGTTGGATACTAAATGAAAAGAAGTTTAGTAATTTGAGATAAAATTTAAATTAGTTTAAAGTTATTATAACTTGTTTATTACACTAAACCATTTACAAAATGTAATTCAAAACAGATAAATTTAAATTCAGTAATTCAATTTGAAATTTAAAACATACCAGTTGTCATTCAGTAGGTCTATTTGAAATTCAGTAAATATCAATTGAAAATATTCTGAATTCCAAATGGAAAGTTTTGAATTTTATTTTATATTTTCTGATTTTTAAATGGAATATTTGAATTAATTGTTATTTTTGGAATTCCAAATGGAATTTCTGAATTATAATTGATATTTTCTGAACTTCGCATGGAATTTCTAAATTACAATTGATGTTTGGAATTTCAAATGGAATTTCTCAATTGCAATTGATTTGTTTTGCATAAAAATTGAATATTTCTGAATTACACTTGGAAATGGCATAGTTTCATCCTATAGAAATTGTATTTCCTTGGAATTTTGTTTTTTGCTATTCCAGCATTCGATTTTCCAATGCAAAACAAACGTATTTCAATCGAATTGAATTTGTTCAAAATCCTTGGAACGCATTCAATTCCATTTTTGCTGGAAAATATTTAAAATTTCGATCGAAAATAAATTTCAGAACATACTACATATTGTAATTATTTTTTATCGAGCACTAATAAAATTCATATTTAATCGAAATTTAAATATATAATAGGAAAAATCGAATTGAATTCATTCCGCAGAACATCAACAGCAGCTCTTCAAATGAAAAACGATAATTTTTATTTATAAATCGAATTCTGGAACAGCCAAAAACACATTTGATCGAAATCTGAATTGAATATTAATTCGATTGGAAGTTGGAACATGCCGTATATTTCATAATTATGTTTTTTAAATATATTTTTATAATTATTTTTCATATTTGATTTAATTTTGTGTTAATACTTGTTTAATTTATTTCTATTCAATTTATTTTTACTTTTTTTTATATTTTTTAAATTTATTTTACTTTTTTTGTATTTTTATTCATTTTTTTTTTTTTTAATTTAAATTTTTTATTTTTTTTTTAATTTTTATATTCATTTTTTTTCTTTTCTGTTTTTTCTTTTCTCTTTTTTTTGTTTTTTTTGTTAGTATTTATTTATTATTTTATGGTTCTTTTTATTTTCCTTTTTTGATTTTTGTTTTTTTTTTTTTTTTTTTGTAATTTTATTTATTTAGCATTTTTGTATTATTTGTATTTTAATTTAATTTTTTATTATTATTTTTTTTTTTTTTTTAATTTAAATTTTTTTTATTTATTTATTTTTTTATTTTATTATTTTCATTTCTATTAATTTCTTTTCTTTTTTATAATTCTTTTGTAGTATTTTTATTTTTTATATTATTATTATTTTTTTATTTTATGTGTTTATTATTTTTCATCATTCTTTTTATTTTATGTTTTTATTATTTTTCATTATTTTTTTTATTTTATGTTTTTATTATTTTTATTTTTTAAATTTTTTATTTAAATTTTTATTTATTTATATTTTTTTTTCTTTACTTTTCTATTCTTTTTTTTATATTTTAATTTTCTTTACTTTTCTTGTCTTTTCCTTTCTTTTCTTTTATTTTTTGCTATTTTTTTTTTCTCTTTTAATAATACAGTCCTATAAGAACTTCGGCCGAGCTTTCTCACCATTTGAGCTGTGCGTGTTATATTTGTACTCAAATTGGTAGGACCTACAGTTTATTGCCGAATCCGAACGGCGAGTGAGAACTTTTCATAGGCAATGATTTACTCTCGTAGGTTTGCCATTTACTGACGAGAGGTCGCCTGACGAGGTGTCGCATACAAAAATATTTTCTATGAAAAAGCTGGGGATCGAACCGCGGACCTTTCGGCTCGTAGTCGAACGCATTAGCGACTTTTCGCTCGTAGTCCAACGCACTAACCAAACGAGCTACCGACGCTACTTCTCTTTTTTTATGTTTATTTATTTAGCATTTTTTACTATTTGTTTTTTTATTATTATTATTTTTAATTTTTAATTTTTAATTTTTTTTTTTTTTTTTTTTTTTTTATAATTTATTTCTATTTAATTTATTTTACTTTTTTGAATCTTCGTTTTTTATTTTATTTACTTTTTTTGTATTTTTATATATTTTACTTTTTGTATTATTATTTTTTAGTATTATTTTTTATTATTATTTTTTATTATTATTTTTTTTATGTTTTTATTATTATTTTTATTTTATGTTTTTACTAGTATTATTTTTTAAATTTTTTATTTAAATCTTTATTTATATTTTTATTTATTATTTCTTTGTTTTCTTTTTTTTTTCTTTTTTTTCTTTTTTTTATATACTTTTTTTATTTTTTTCTTTACTTTACTTTTCTTTAATTTTTTTTTTTTTTTCTTTACTTTTCTTTACTTTTTTTTATTTTTTTCTTTACTTTTCCTTTCTTTTTTTTATTTTCTTTCATTATTTTATTTTTATTTTGTTTCTATTTAATTTATTTTACCTTTCTGATTTTTTTTTGCATTATTATTTATTTTACTTTTTTGTTCTTTTTTTAATTATTATTTTTATTTTATTAATTTCTTTCTTTTTATTTTTTTTTTATTTAATTTTTTATTTAATTTTTATTTTATAAATTTCTTCTCTTTTTTCTTTTATTATTTATTATTTTATTTTTTCTTCATTTTCTTTCATTTTTATTCTTTTATATAATCTTCTAATTCTTTTATTTTGGTAGTTCTTTTATATTTTGAAATACTTACCCTCGACGGCCACATTAGCACCTCCTCGAGCACAGTGACAACTGGCTCCAGGCCTGGTATTTCTTCGACCGTCAGTTCATCCTCATCATTGTCGTTGGCAGTCTTCTGATGGCTCTCGATGCCCTGCAAACAGTAGGAATTTGTGTTTTCCAAGGACTGCAGCAGATGTTCGTTAGTAAGAATGGGATTGGTTTTATCTAAAAAAAATTAAACGTAATTAATTAAATATTCTATAGAACCCTTTTTTTAATTGTATCTGAATTAAGACATACTCAAACGATACGCATAAAATATAGCGCGCTCCACAAACTGTACCAGATCGCCTTTGTTATATCCCTCCGTCAGATTGGCTAATTTCGCATAATCTAGCGATGGCTCAGTTTCGATGTGATTGCAAAGCTCTTCGAGTATGAGCTCGCGTCCAGGACGCTCTAAATTTGGCAATTTGGCGATGGTCTGGAAGAGATGTCGTCCACGTGGTGAATACAAACGACGATTCAACGATTGCAACTCATTGACGGTGGCAATGACAGCAATGGGACTGGAGCTCGTATATTGTACGATCAGTTGGTGCACAGTGTCCGCAATTCGATTGTAGTATTCGCTGTCCTGCGTTGGCTGATCGCCGGAAGCATGCGCAAGGATATCGAGATTTTCGAGCACAACAATTGCGGGGGCATTTTGCAGGCAGGTGGTGAAAATCGAACGTAGATCTTTTTGAATCGATTCGGCCTGTGGAGGAAGATAGATGAGTTTTTATAAAGTAAAATGAATAATAAAACACAAACCTTGCGACCCTTGCTGCGTGTACAGTAAAATATATCAAAGAAGCAGTAGTAAGGTTTTCGCATTAGCTCATCCAAGACGCGTTCGACGAGCACAGATTTTCCGGAACCAGAGGCACCTAGAATAAAAGAAATATGTGAATTTTGTTAAATTAAAAATTCAATTTTTCACTAAAAATTCAATTTTTCACTAAAAATTCAATTTTTCACTAAAAATTCAATTTTTCACTAAAAATTCAATTTTTCACTAAAAATTCAATTTTTCACTAAAAATTCAATTTTTCACTAAAAATTCAATTTTTCACTAAAAATTCAATTTTTCACTAAAAATTCAATTTTTCACTAAAAATTCAATTTTTCACTAAAAATTCAATTTTTCACTAAAAATTCAATTTTTCACTAAAAATTCAATTTTTCACTAAAAATTCAATTTTTCACTAAAAATTCAATTTTTTACTATAAATTCAATTTTTCACTAAAAATTCAATTTTTCACTAAAAATTCAATTTTTCACTAAAAATTCAATTTTTCACTAAAAATTCAATTTTTCACTAAAAATTCAATTTTTCACTAAAAATTCAATTTTTCACTAAAAATTCAATTTTTCACTAAAAATTCAATTTTTCACTAAAAATTCAATTTTTCACTAAAAATTCAATTTTTCACTAAAAATTCAATTTTTCACTAAAAATTCAATTTTTCACTAAAAATTCAATTTTTCACTAAAAATTCAATTTTTCACTAAAAATTCAATTTTTCACTAAAAATTCAATTTTTCACTAAAAATTCAATTTTTCACTAAAAATTCAATTTTTCACTAAAAATTCAATTTTTCACTAAAAATTCAATTTTTCACTAAAAATTCAATTTTTCACTAAAAATTCAATTTTTCACTAAAAATTAAATTTTTCACTAAAAATTCAATTTATCACTAAAAATTTAATTTTTCACTAAAAATTTAATTTTTCACTAAAAATTCAATTTTTACTAAAAATTAATATTTTACTAAAAATTGAATTTTCATTAAATATTCAATTTTTCACTAAAAATTTAATTTTTCACTAAAAATTCAATTTTTACTAAAAATTAAAATTTTACTAAAAATTAAATTTTTCACAAAAAATTAAATTTTTCACTAAAAATTCAATTTTTCACTAAAAAATCAAATTTTCAAATTTCTATAACCCACCTGCTATCAGCACGTTGCCCTGCCTCAGCACCGCATTCTTCGCATCCAGACACAAATTCATTTTCAGCTCCCCCACCAACTGCTCCACAATTCCATCAAACTCCGGCAACTTAATCAGATCCTTGACACTCAGCGGCGTCAGCTGCGGCATCTTTGTCTCCAGCACATCGTCCACCTTACGCACCAAATCCGCTGCATAGATCTTGCACTCTTTTAGAAATTGTGCATCCACCATGCAATAACGAAAATGTTCAGGCAAAATGCCAACCGATACCACCAGATCATCCTCCAGTCGAACAACTTCATGTTGATTGATTAACATAGGCGCAACATTTGTCTTTTCGATGACAAAACGTTTAAAAGCATTTTCAATAATTTTATAATGCGTCTTTTTATTTGCAAATAATTCGATTTTTTCGACAAAATTGACAACCATTGGTTTGGGACGCAGCACCACCTTTTCGAGTTCCTTCAGATTGAGCAGCTTCATTAGCTGCGCATTTATTTCGAGTGTAGCGTGTATATTCTGCGGCCGATTCTCATCTGCGGCGTCGCCTATCATTTTCACCTTTACATAGTATTCCTCCTCCGCGGCAGTGCGCAGACAATAAAGCGTCTCTAAATCCATAAAATCTGGCAAATTTGTCTGCGTCACATAGACATCGGATATTTGTGCTTTGGACTGCCATTCACCGGCAATAGCACGAAATTCAAAACTTGTTGTATTTTCACGTCGCAAATTTTTGAGCAGCCGTTCCATGGTCTCCACCCGTTTTGTTTTGGCCAACGATTGTGAGCGCTCCAGTTTTTTCATATTGTTCAACGTGGTTGAACGCATTAAATGTTTGCTGCCATCATCGGCGGCGTTGGTTTCTTCGATGAGGGAGTTGTGGCGCATGGCGGCGCTGGTTTTGCTACGCGTCAATTTATTGTTGAGGCTGTCGCCGCCATTCAGTTCGTCCTCTGTTGTTGCGCCATTAGCATTGCTTAGGCCTTTGTACAGATTGGGCGCAATAATTAATTCAGTCGTATGATCGATGCGTCCATAATTTAGGTTGGGTTTGAGGCGATCTGTGACGAGAGAGAGAGAAGTAGATGAAATTAATTGGCACTGAATTATTACAAAAAGTCAAGAGTTATAAATTTGAACAAATTACAGAAAACTTTATGATTTTTAAAACTTACCAACAGTTAACGCCACTTGCATAGATCTGTTTATCCAGACTATCAATATTTGACAGGGATTGACGATGCGCGTTTGATCGAGCACGCTGCTGGAAATCTTCTCGGTGCTAAGTTCCTGCAGAATGAAAATAAATTAATTTAGATTTGTTTAAAATATGAAAAGATATAAAATTACATATATAAAATAACTGTCATGCCAATGGGGCGAATGTGCATTTTTAAAAATATTGGCAAATCAAATTTTAAAGTTTAAAGTGCTTTAAAAATTAGTAAAAAATATTTTTTTTTTCATTTTTTTTATTATTTTGTTTTATTCATTAATTATCATCACGTATATAAAATATCTTTCAATTTGGAAAACTTATTGCATTATAAATACGGATTTTGTGAGGTTATATCCTGACGAAAATGCATTTTTTTTTGTTTTTTTGCTATAACTATTTATTTGTGCATGATAAAATAGTGATGTACAGGTATTAATTGTTTGTTTTCAAAGCACCTATCGATTGGCATCATTACTTAAAAATAATTTGCCAAACATTTTTTTGCAAATGATAAAAATTCAAAAAAATCATTTTAAATTAATGATGTCAATCGATAGGTGCTTTAAAAACAAACAATGAATGCCTTTACACCACTATTTTATCTTTTACCAATAAAGAGTTAAACGAAAAAAAAGGGGCGAAACTTTTTGTTTTTTTGCCATAACTTTTTATTGGTATAAGGTAAAATGGCACTGTAAAGACATTAATTGTTTGTTTTCAAAGCACCTATCGGTTGGCATCATTATTTAAAAATAATTTGCCAAACACCTTTCTTGTAAATGATAAAAATTCAAAAAAATATTTTAAAATAATGATGCCAATCGATAGTTGTTTTAAAAACAAATAATTAATGCCTTTACACCACCATTTTATCTTGTACCAATAAAGAGTTATGGCAAAAAAACGAAAAGATTCGCCCTTTTGGCATGACAAGATTTTTAATTTTTCGAATTCGCCTTTTTGATTTTGTCTTTTGTGGCTAGAAATATCCAACAAAATCACACACCAGTATATTTGAGGAAAAACTACATCCAAAAATGTAAAAAAAAAAAACGAAAATATCAAAAATTACACATGATACTGGCGACATCATATCACAACCTTTAAAATTTAGATTCCTCATCAAAATAAATCATGCATCATAAAATACGACGTCATATTAAAATCATTACTTAGTAATTTTGTGCAGCGCGACGAAAATATATTATTTATTTTAAATATTCCACAAAAACGCATAATGTATAAACTTCCGTTTGTCATCACAGCAAATACGAAACGCTAACCAAAATACCAAAAATTCATTCATAAATGACTCGCGAATAGATTGATGGATGTATGACGACAAACAGCAGCAGCATTTGAGTGGGTTGTGCAAATGCCAAATAGCTGGTTGAGCAAATTCAAAATAATTTATGTAAAAACAAAAAAAACTATAAATAAAACAGCCGACTGCCGGCCGCTGCAGCTACTCACAATGATTTCCCAATCCTTGGACGATACGGGTGTCACATAGACATTCTTCAAGATCATAACATCGGCGATCAGCATGCATTTGACCAGATCGTTCTCATGCAGACCTGCGATGGGGGAGAGACGTTGAAAAATATGCATAAAATGTATAAATAAATAAATAAATAAATGCAAAAGTAAATAAGTAAAATGTAGAGAAATAAATAAAAAAAAGCAAATACCGAGAAAAAAAAACGCAACAAGTGCACGGAAAAAAACTGCACTTGGCAGCCAACTGGTGGCTATGGCCATGGTTTGTGCGGTGGCATTTTATGTGGTTTTTGGCAGACATTAGTTATTTTTCTTGCGGACTTTGTTATTTTTTGATGTCATTTTCAATTAGTTAATGTTGTTTGGCTACAGTGGCATAGTGAGAAAATTTAAATTTTCATCAAAGAATTCAAATTTTCTCTAAAAATTCAAATTTTCTCTAAAAATTCAATTTTTCACTAAAAATTCAATTGTTCACTAAAAATTCAATTTTTCACTAAAAATTCAATTTTTCATTAAAAATTCAATTTTTCACTAAAAATTCAATTTTTCACTATAAATTCAATTTTTCACTAAAAGTTCAATTTTTCATTAAAAATTCAATTTTTCACTAAAAATTCAAAATTTCACTAAAAATCTAAATTTTCACTACAATTCAACTTTTCACAATTCAACTTTTCCAATTTTTCACTAAGAATAAAATTTTCAAAAAAAATTAAATTTTTCACTCAAAAATAAAATTTTCACTATAAATTAGATTTTTCAATATAAATTAAATTTTCACTAAAAATTCAATTTACTACAAATTTAGTTTTTCACTAAAAATTTAAATTTTCTATAAAATTTAGATTTTTATACAACATAAAATTTACACTAAAAATTCAAATGATCACTGAAATTCAATTCTTCAGTAAAAATTCAATTTTTTATTGAAAATTTGTTTTTTTCATTAAATTTTAAATTTTTAACTCAAAATTCAATTCTTCACTAAAAAAAACATTTTATCTTTAAAAATTCAATTTTTCACCAAAATTCCATTTTTCATTTAACATTAACTTTTCACTAAAAATTCAACATTTAAAATTCTACTAAATTCAAAATTCCTCTCGTTTATAACTCCCGAAATCCCCTCTGTAAATCAGTCACTGTTTACATCGTTTCTCGTTTTACTTACCGATCTCCTTGGCAACCCTGGCATTGATGCCAATTTCGGTGTCTTTGACGGCACCGGAATGCGGTGCCCAAGAGGCATAGTGAATATGTGCGGCATATTGCAGACTCAGACAGCCAGTGTCCTGCGTAGAGGCGAATGATAGACAATTTTTCGTAGATGTTGTTGTTGTTGATGATGATGTTGTTGATGATGTTGTTCACGATGTTGTTCATTATGTTGTAGTCGAATTAATAGAAAATGTTGTAGAATATGTTGTTGACGTTTTATCGAACGCAGCAAAATAGTCGCGGCAATTGGTTCAATACAGAGAAATAGAAAAACATTAAATTATATAATTGATTTTGAATGTAATCTAACAAATCTTAAACCACACAATCTTATCGTCAATAGTTTGTTTATCATGATGAACACTATTTGGACTCACTGTCGGCCTCTTCGACCCACTGGCGCCCCCTTCAAACCATTGTACAAAACCTTGACACAGTGACCAAAAGTGGCTGCTCGTCTGTCCCCCAAAAAACTCACGTATGTGGAGACGACGTTGTAGTAATTATCGGGCAGCAGCAGGAAATTATTTTTGGTCGGACGAAAGACCACTTTGAAGGTGCGTTTGAACATTTTGCAGCCGGTTTAAAATAGTCTCAGATAAAGGCACTTTTTCCGCTTCTATTTTTTGACACTTTGTTGTTGACCAATTTGTTGTTGATTTGCAGAGGGCCACTTTATTGCATTTTATTTTAAATTATTTGTATTATTTAATACTTTAAACACTTATTTAATACTTGTTGGACGCTGCACAATTTAAAGCAAAATGTGCTGAAAATCGTGAAAAATGTTTGGCTGAACTTTCGAACTGTGTGAAGAATTTAACACACACGCGTTACAGTGTTGCCAGCAAAAGGAAATGTCTAAGGGAAAAAGGGCATTATTAAAATTTAAAATTATTAAAAGTGGGTAATTATAAATTTTTTTTTATTTATTCTTTGACGTGTATTTACATAGTATGTTTTACGTTTATATTACAACATATACATTAACATTATGTGAATGGTTGTCGCTCCTATTCGGAGTATAGGGCGGAAACGAACTCCTTCCATCGTCGTCGATCCTGTGCGAGTCTTTTGAACTCTTGCCATGTTCCATGAGACTGATGTTCCGTATGTATAGATCTCATCCGTGTGTTTAAAGGTCTCCCTCGTCTTCAGGAGTGTTGATGGTTCCAGTCAATAATTTATAATAAAGATATTTTTTTATATAAGTTTTTAAATATGTTAAATTTGAATGTTCACGTAGATATTTAAGATATAAAAGAATTAAAATGACAAATAATTCTTTAATAATTTTATCATTAAAATGATAAGTGATCTTTGAAAGTTCAACCACATTTCTTTTGTTTAAAAACTTTTGAAAGTTTCATCATTTTTCTACGATAAATTTAATATTATTTTTTAGATAAATGGTATTATAAATAATGCAGAATTGCTCCAAATAAAATAACCAAGCGTGTTATGCATGATAAAAATCAATAATATTAATAAGGTCCAGTTTTCAGTTTTAGTTTAAGTCGTGCTAAAACTTTAAACCTGGAATCGAGTTTTTCTGTGAAAACTTTATCGTCGTTTACTTGTCGATTTCCATGGAACATCAACTGGTTTCCCTATTCTAGCATAGGTTGCATTTCTATAGTAAAAATGCTAAATAAATTGCAATATATAGTAATTTTTTAAATTCAACCGGGTATTAGTAAACTTTTAATGATTTTTTTTTTGTATTCCTAAAGCTTTTCCGTTTTATATTGATATATGTTACATATTCTCTTTTTATTTATTACCTTGTTTTTTGTAGCTTCTCTTTTCTTTTTTTTTTGTATTAATATATTTGCATTAAATTTTTTTTTTTTTTAATCTTATATAGAAATTATATAAAAACACATTTCTCCCTCAATATTTATTTCTGCTTAGTGCTGGCAACATTGAAGCATAAAATGCTGGCAACTTGACAACATTTTTTTTCTAATTGGAATTCGGAGAGCACATCATTGACATTTAGAGATAGAGAGAGCCTGAAAACTGAAAGAGTGTAGCAAAACAAAAACAGCTGTTTGGATGTTTTTGATGAATTTGCTTTGAGCATGTCATACGCAAAACATGGAAATTGCAAATTTTAAAATCTGAAGCACCCATTTTCTTCGTCAATAATGTCTTCATAGATTTTCTTTCACCATCTTCTTCGTCAAAAATCTCAAAAGACTGCGCTACTCAGACAGGGTGTTTCAAAAAATTTTTTTTTTTTATTAAATAAAAATTTTATATATTTTTTTAATAACATTCTTTAAATTATTTAATTTAACAGAAACAAAATGAAACGCATTATTTGTATTGTATATATTATGAATAAAAACTTTTATTTACACCATATTTACGGCTGTATATTAATTAATATTTTAAATATTAATTTAATAATAAAATATTTGTTATAAATTAGACTACACAACGTACAAAATAGCATATAAAATAGTATTATAAAAAAATTCATTTATATTTGATTTTAGTAAAAAGCTCTGTTGTCTGATTTATCAAGCACAAGACATTTGCGGGGACAAAAATGCTGTTTTGCTATATACGCTTAAAATTAAAAATTAATATCAATTTAAAATAACATAAAAAAGAAACAATTAACAAATTAAAAGCTTACATTGCTATAGCATAATTAATATATAATTATATACAAAATAATTGCAAATGAACAGTGTCAAAATAAACAGTTTAAAAGTGATTTTTTTTTGTAAAAATTTGCAAATTAATAAAATTACAGATATGCATGCGCTTTTTATAAAAGCTTTTTTTATGTATATAAAATTGTGTTTCTTTTTTTTTTCTTTGTATAATATTGTATGCACTTTAAAGTTAAGTTTTAGTATAAATTTTAGTATAATATTTCAAGTTATTGTATTGGTATTTTTATAAAATACTGCTTTAAATTGCTACAAAAATTACAATCATTTTAAAAATCTTTATTGTTTTGCTTATTAATTTAGAAGTTGTATAGGTTTTTTGTTTTTATTTTATATTTATTTATTTATTTATTTAAAAATGTAGAAAAAGCCACGCTATTCGTTTTAGTTATATCTGCTATGCGGTAATATAAAGTTACAGCAGTACTGTGTGTATTTTATGTATCAAAAAATGGCAATTTTTATTAAGTTATTTTGTAAAATTTATATATAAAGTATGTATTTTTGTATTGTATAGAGTTATAAAAAGTTTATTTATTAAATTTGTTATATTTTGGTTGGCAATTATTGAATGTGATTTAATATATTTTTTTTAAAGAACATAAAAATATTTTTTTTAGAGAAAAATAAAAATTAAAGAATTTAAAATACAAAATACTTAAATTAAAATAGAGAAATTTAAAGATAACTAAAGGAAAAAGGTTTTGCAAGCAGTTGAAAGTTTTATTTCTAATACTTTGTATAAATTAAAAAAGAATTAAAACATTTATAAAACAAAAAATCAATTCTCATTGACTGAACATTGATTGAGAAAAGACTGTTTTAAATTTAAATGAATTTAAGTTTTAAAGAAGTGCAACAAGGCTTTGAGTTTTAAATTTAAAATAAATTACGTGCTTTTTAATTATTTTTTAAAAGATTTTGAATTTGTTTAAATAAAACGGAAAAAATTTTCAAAATTTATTAAAAAGTATTAAAATGTGAAAAATAATTAAGTTTTAAAATTCAAATAAATTACGTGCTTTTCAATTGTTTTTTTGAAAAAAATTAAATTTAAAAATAAAACGAATAAATTCAAAAAATATTAAAAAGTATTAAAAATGTAGAAATTAGTGAGAAAAGTATTTAAATTCATCTTTAAAAAAATGATTTAAAAAAATAACAAAATCTTCCAATCCTTTAAAATTCAAAAATATGTTGTGACTTTTTAAAATTATTTTTGGCAAGATTTTGAGTTTATTTAAAGTGAAATAAAAATATTGCATACAATCCATTAAAGCCATAAAACAAATTTAAAACAATTTAAAATAAATGTTTAAAACTTTAGTAAATTAAAATACGATATATTTCAAATTACACTGATTTAAAGCATTTTTTTTTTTAATTAAAAAATAAATTTAAAAACAAGTCTACATTTTTATAATGAATATAGCAAAATAAAAAATAAATGTATAACCATTTAATAAAATAAATATAAAGTCTATAATAAAAATGAATTATAAACTTTTTTTTTTTGCACCCAGTTTAAGATACAGGGGGTTTAAGAGATGCATATTACTCATATATCGCAGTCAAGAAAATTTGTTATAAAGTAAAATCTGTTGATAAATGATTAACAATTTTTTAGACATGTTTAAGAAAATTAAATTACCTTTCCAATGGTGTATTACATTTTCGAACCCCATGATTTCTTCCTATTTTAAAAGGTACGTAAAGTTGAAATTTACAAAAATAAAAATTTTTACTTTGTCATTTTCTCAAAATTTCGTTACGGATCAACCCATTTTTCTAATTTATAATGATAGATCAGTTTATTTTCAGTACTTTCTTCTAAATTACAGTGATTTTAAACTGGTAAGTTGTGCAGCAGAAATAATTCAACAGTGGCGGGTGTTGTGATTAGGTTGTTGAAATTTTAAAAAAATTTCAAAATAATCGAGAACTAATTTTAAACATTTATTGAAGTTGTAATCATTATCATATTACTTCACACAACATATTTTCTAAACATATTTCCAAACATTATAATTTTTACTATTATATCTACCACCAAATTACAAGACCTGCCACTGTTTAATTATTTCTGCAGCAGAATTTAACAGTTTAAAATTATTCTAATTTAGATGAAAGTACTGGAAATGAACTGGTCTATCATTATAAATTAGAAAAAATGGACTGATCGATAACGAAATTCTGAGAAAATCAATGACAAAGTAACAATTTTTATTTCGATTTTTGTAAATTTCAACTTTACGTACCTTTTAAAAAATGAAGAAATCATGAGGTTTGAAGATGTGATATACCATTGGAAAGGTAATTTAATTTTCTAAAACATTACATAAAAATTTGAATTTATTTAATAACAGATTGTACTTTATAACAAATTTTCTTGACTAGGTTATCTTAGTAATATGCATCTCTTGAACACCCTGCATATTAAACTGGGTGCAAAATCAGACAATTTTTTATTTTACATTTTCTTATTTTTTTTTTGAGTCATAGATAGTATTATTGATATTGATGAACCAAACACCCTGTATATTTTTTCAATATTAAAAGTAAATTTTTAAATATTTTTACAAAGTATTTTTACTCAAGTGCTTGCAAAGCTTTCTTTTAATTAAATTTAATTTTGAAATATAAAATATTTACAAATAAAAATAAAATTACACAGAGATTCACAATATTAAAATAAGCAAAAAAAAATTAATAAACAATTTACAAAATTTTGTTTGTGATTTATAAAAAAAAACAAAAAAAAACAAATAATTTATTTATTTGACAAATTTTTCAATGAATTTTTAATTTCAATGAATTTTTAATATTTTAATTATTATAATTTTCAACAAAACGCATAAAATCTAAAACAAATATTAGGAATGTACAAAGATATCTAAAAATAATATATAATGCTACTATATAATATGCATAATTTTATAATAAAAACAAAAAAAAGTTGTAGTAATAACAAAATAAATTTGTTGAAATAACAAAATAAATTTGTTGAAGATAAAATAAATTTGTCATTTTAAAAAATATTTTATTTTAGAAAATTAAAAAAAATTTTGAAAGAACAATTTTGTTAAAATGAAAAGAATTTGTTAAACAACAAAATAATTTGTTAAAAAAACAAAATTAATTTGTTAAAATAACAAATTGAATTTGTTAAAATAACAAATTGAATTTGTTTAAATAAAAAATTTGTTAAAAAACCAAATAAAAAATGATAAAAATAAAAAATTAATTTCTTAAAATAACAAAATAAATTTGTAAAAATAACAAAATAAATTTGTAAAAATAACAAAATAAATTTGTTGAAAAACAAAAAAAAATTGTCATTTTAGAAAAATATTTTTTTTTTTAGAATATTAAAGAAACTTTTGAAAGAACAATTTGGTTAAAATGAAAAGAATTTGTTTGACCAACAAAATAATTTGTTAAAAAAACAAAAAAATAATTTGTTAAAATAGCAAATTGAATTTGTTTAAATAACAATTGACTTTGTTTAAATAACAAAATAAATTTGTTAAAAACCCAATACTATTGCATGAAAAAACTGACGAAAATAAAAAATAAATTTGTTACAATAATAAAAAAATTGTTATAATCAGAAAATAAATTAGTTAAAATAACAAAATAAATTTGTTAAGATATCAAAATAAATTTGTTAAAATAACAAAAAAAATTGTTTAAAAAACCAAATCGATTTGTTAAAATAACAAAAAAAATTTCTTAACCATTTAAAAAAAAAATATATTGTTTAAAATAACAAAATAAAATAAATTTATCGAAAGATACAAAAATAAATTTATTGAAAAATCAAAAATAATTTTATTAAAATAACAAAATAAAATTTATTAAAATAACAAAATAAATTTGTTTAAAAAAAAAACATACTAAATTTTGTTAAAATCAATAACAAAACGTCATACAAACAATTGAATTTAAAATTAGATTTAATTATTAATTAAATTAAATGCGTGCAAAATTTTAACTCAGTGTAAAAGTTTTTTTTGTTTTCATTATTATTTTTTTTTGTTTTTATATTTTTTTTGTTTTGTTTATAATATCGCAATTTTTTGCAATTTAAACGTCCATCTCCTCCAGCGTGCGTGACAATCGATTATTGTCGATGCGTCGACGTTGACTACGTCGCACTGCGTCGGCGCGTCGATACGGCTCGCTCTTCAGTCCGAGCAGTATGTCCTCGAGTGCGCCGTTATACACTTCATCCTGATGCATCAGCTTCTTCTCGCGCACCGAGGTCGCTTTGCTCTTGAGCTCGTTGATGACCGCCTCCTGCAAGGAAACCGAGCATGAAGTGTGCGCCTTTTGTAGGTGGACGGGGGCGGGGTATTTTCAAAAGTGGGCGAAGGAGAAACATATAACAGGATGATGCGGAGTGATTTAGTTGGAGAGCACAGCAGTGGATAGGAAATAGAGGAAGTAGAGAGAAAACATAAATTAGTAAAATAAAACCAACACCAAGCAGCTTTAAAAATAAATTTTAAAAATAAATTTTAAAAACAAATTGTAAAAATTAAACATAAAATTGTAAAAATTAAATGGTAAATTGTAGATGATAAACGTAAAATTAAAGATGATTAATGTAAAAATGATAACAGCTAAATGGAAAATAGTAACTTAAACATATCAAGTGTTATTGATGAATAAAAAAACGAAAGAAATCCGTGGCAACGTTGCATGACTTTGGAAATGTTTTACGTAACACAAACACAACGGCGCGCACAAAAATTATTGGTTAGTAATAAAGTAATTTTAATATTATTATTTTTTTTTTAAATATATTTTTCAAATATAGCAGAGATAAATTTGTAAAATAAAGACATTGCTAAATAAAAGCATTAGCAGCACAACAACGATATCAGTAAAAGTTTTGAAAGCCTTTAAAAATATTTAAATAGAAACAAAATCAACGTTAATTAATTGTATTTTAAACATTGCTTGTACGCAGAATATACTACTCATATCTGAGCATAATTATACAGAATATTTTTTGAAAATTTCAATTAGTTTGTCGCAAGCTTCTGATATTTGCAGTAAAACTTAAGGACAGTTGCGAACTTTGTTTTATTTTTTAAATATATATATATATAGAATTAAGAGCTTTTTACTAAAGCTTTAAAAGCTTTTTAATAAAGCTTTAAAAGCTTTTTAATAAAGCTTTAAAAGCTTTTTACTAAAGCTTTAAAAGCTGTTTACTAAAGTTTTAAAAGCTTTTTACTAAAGCTTTAAAAGCTTTTTACTAAAGCTTTTACTAAATTAAAAGCTTTTCACTAAAGCTTTAAAAGCTTTTTCTAAATCTTTAAAAACTTTTTGCAAAAGCTTTAAAAACTTTTTTGCAAAAGCTTTAAAAACTTTTTTTGCAAAAGCTTTAAAAACTTTTTTTTACAAAAGCTTTAAAAGCTTTTTCTGAAGCTTTAAAAGATTTTTACTAAAGCTTTAAATGCTTTTAACTAAAGCTTTAAAAGCTTTTAACTAAAGCTTTAAAAGCTTTTAACTAAAGATTTAAAAGCTTTTAACTAAAGCTTTAAAATCCGTTTACTAAAGCTTTTCTACTAAAGATTTAAAATATAAACCTAAAATCTAAAGAATTTTATAAATTTTTAGAAACTTTCTACTAAAGCTTTAAAAGCTCTTTGCTAAGCTTTAAAATCTTTTTACGAAAGCTATTTTAATAAAGCTTTAAAAGCTTTTTACAAAAGCTGTAGTAAATAAAGTTTTACTAAAGCTTTTAAAGCTTTAGTAAAAAGCTTTTAAAGCTTTAGTAAAAAGCTTTTAAAGCTTTAGTAAAAAGCTTTTAAAGCTTTAGTAAAAAGCTTTTAAAGCTTTAGTAAAAAGCTTTTAAAGCTTTAGTAAAAAGCTTTTAAAGCTTTAGTAAAAAGCTTTTAAAGCTTTATTAAAAAGCTTTTAAAGCTTTATTAAAAAGCTTTTAATACATTAGTAAAAAGATTTCGTTACAGCCTTTAAACCTTTTGAAGCCTTTCAAGCTTTTGTAAACGCTTTTAAAGCTTTCATAAACGCTTTTAAAACTTTCGTAAAAGTTTTTAATGCTTTCGTAAAAGTTTTTGTAAATGTTTTTAGTTACTAAATTTAAATCTTTTGTTTCCAATTTTCTACAGTTTCTATTATGGCAATGGTTAGATAAGCTAGCTAGTTTTAATTACTATACAACAAATACAAACTAAATGCATTAAAAAAATACATTTTACAAATTTACAGCTTAAAATAAAAATGCATTTTGCAAATAAAACAACAAATACAGTTAAAAACAAAAATAACAGTAGAAGTATACAACAAGAACACAACAAGAATGACAACACAATTTTAAAAAATACATAATACATATTTTTCCACTTACATTCAAGCTATTATTTTTTACTATATTTTGCATAAAAAAGCTCTTTTGCATAAGCTCTTTTGCAAAAGCTTTGCACATACTTTACTGGTTGCTGCTTGCAATAGACAGTAATAGACACGCATACAGTTGCAATATGTAGTAGTAGTAGTAGGTGGTAGTAGGTGTAGTAATAGGTGTAATTGACGATGTAACGGTGACTGTTTTGGTGACTTAGTTGCCTTAGTAGTAGGTGATTGATTGATGCAAATAGTATGAGTGTGAGTTTGAGCGTGGCTGAGTTGTTTGTGTTTTTGCCAATTTTCATGTAGAGCTTTTTGGATTTTTAGCTTTTTTTGTTTGTTTTTCTATTTTTAATTTTTTTTTTCGTTTTTCTATTTTTAATTTTCTTTTTTTTTTTGTATTTTTAACTATAACCAACACCACTTTTTATCAATTTTTCTAAAAAACAACCAAAAACAAAATTTAAAAAACATTTACACCGCATAACCACAAACCAAACACCACATTTTTTTCTTCTATACACTCCAAAATTTTTAATAATTTTTGTGTTTTTTGTTGCATTTTTGTATATCATTTTTGCCATTTTTGTTACAATATTACAAGCGTTTTTTCATGACAACAACGTTTTTTTTTTTTAATTTTTGTACGTTATTTTGGTTCATACAATTTTTTGCAACTCGACGATGACATAGATTTTTATGCTAAATTCCAGCTGAATTTATCAACGATGCTTTGTGTAGTAAACTGCCTTCCATAGTCACGCAACCAAGTTTCTAAGCAGGATGAACGAACGAACGGACGTACGACAGTAGGATGAACGTAGGATGATGTTGAATGAATTGAGTGATTTGGTTTTTTTGTTTTTTTTTTGGATTTTTGGAAGGTTGGGAGTAATTAATTAAAATATGAATTAAACAACAACAATAACAGTCAAAATAATAATTATAAGAATGATTGCAATGATATTTTGTTGCTTTTTTTTAATAAAAGTGCACAAAATATATAGAAAATGGTGCAGTTAATGCCATAACCGTGTTGCTTACCTGTTGTTTTTTCTGGTTGACTTTATTACGCAGCAGTACTTGATCGTTTTCCTTTTTGGTGGCGGCCAGTGCGGCGGCCTGTTCGAGACGTCGTCGTTGTTCGTTCTCTTGATCGTGAATCTACAAGAGAAATATTAATTATTTTTAATTTAATTTATGCTTATATTAAATATGTTACTTTTATAATTATTAAAAAGCTTTTGATATTAATTATAAAAAAAGAATAATAAAGTTTAAAAACTGTTATAAAACATCTAAAACAAACAAAAAATGCCGGAGCTTTTGATATTACATAAATTTCTGAGCTTTTAAAAAAACAATTTACAACATTTAAATAAATTTGTTATGTATACGTCATGTATGACGTATTTCTTACAAAGCTTTTGATATCGTTAACAAAATACATTTTTTTAATAACGAAAAAGCTCAAAAATTGTTTCAAAACATTTATAAACATACGAAAAATGCATGAGCTTTTGATATTACATAAATTTCTGAGCTTTTAAAAAACAATTTACAAACATTTTACTAAATTGATATCGTAAACGTCATGTATTTCGCATTTCTTACAAAGCTTTTACAAATAAAATAAATTTTATAAAATTACGAAAAAGCTCAAAAACTTTTTGAAAACATTTAGAAACATGCAAAATATGCATGAGCTTTTAATAAATCAAAAGTACTTGAGCTTTCAAAAACAATTTACAGAAACGTGACTAAATATTTTACTTATACGTCATGTTTTACAAAAGCTTTACAAAGCTTTTGATATTACAATTAAAAAAAAAATTAAAAAGTTTGAAAACTGTTACAAAACATCTAAAACAACCATAAAATACCTGAGCTTTTGATGTTATATAAGTTCTTAAGCTTTTAAAAAACAATTTACATAAATTTAACTAACTTTATTACTTATACGTCACGTACTTCTTACAAAGCTTTTGATATCACTAACACAAGAATTGAATAAAAATTACGAAAAAAGTAAAAACTGTTACAAAACACATAATAAATACGAGAAATGCCGGAGCTTTTAATATAACTTAAGTTCCTAAGCTTTTTAAAAAACAATTTACATACATTTAACTAAATTGGTTACGTATACGACATGTATTACTCATTTCATACAAAGCTTTTGATATCATAAACAAAATAAATTTTTAAAAATTAAATAAAGTAGAAAATTTGTTGTAAAATATGTAAAACAAACGAAAAGCTTTTAAAAAACAATTTACATACATTTAACTCAACTGGTTACTTATACGTCACGTATTACGCATTTATTATAAAAGCTTTTAAAATCAATAACAAAAGAAACTACGAAAAATTTCAAAACTTTTACAAAACATTTAAAACATAGGAAAAATGGCTGAGCTTGTGATATAGATAACTTGCTGAGCTACTAAAAAATAATCTACAAAAATCTTATCAAAATATGTTGCTAACATTTCACAAAACTTTCAATACCTTTAAAAAAACATAAATTACAAAAATATTAAAAATGTATTCAATATAAAAATTAAAACTTGAAATATTCAAAGCTTTTCATATAATAGCAGTACTTGAGATTTATTTACATTTTAAACATTCTTTTAAAATTCTTGTTCTTCGCAATACTGAGTTCTAAACAATTCAGTAAAAAAGCTTCTTCTTTAATTAATTATTTCTGATTCTAACTTATAAAAGTTTCGTTTCAAATTGGTCTATCGAATTCTCTAAATTCTCAAAAATTCTATAAATTTTTTTTTTTCTTCTGTAATTCACTCTAACAAATCAAAGCTTTAAAAGCTTTTGTCTTTAAAAATTCGAAATATGCCTGAGCTTTTCATATATTGGGTACTTAAGAGTTTAAAAAGCTCCTGCTCTTCGCAATACTATGTTCTAAACAATTCAATAAAAAGCTTTTTCGTTAATTTATTTTTTCCTAATCTAAATTCTAAAAGCTTTTTTGTAAACTTGACTTGAGATACTAATTTCACAAAAATTCAATTAAAAAAAAGCATTTTTTCTACTTTAATTCACTCTAACAAATGTAAACTTTAAAAACGTATGTCTTTAACACTTACGAAATATACCTGACCTTTTCATAAAACATAAGTACTTGAAAAAACTTTAAAAAGCTTTTTCTTTAACATATTTTTCTTCGCGATATTAAGTTCTAACCAATTCAATAAAAGAGCCTTATCTTCCATTTCTTTAGTCCAAGTATAAATTCTAAAAGCTTTTTTCAAACTTGTCGCGCAATGGTAAAATCTCAAAAATTAATAAAAAAGCTTTTAAGTGTATGTATTCAGTCTAAGAAAGATAAACTTTAAAAGCTTTTGTCTTTAACATTCTAAAAAATTAACTACTCCTTTATAAAAAAAAAATCCCCACCTTAAAAGCTCTCGTAAAACGCACAATCAACGCAAAGAATGCGCTCGCATCAGCATTGCGCGACGATTCACCAAAATACTCCACACACTCCTTGAACGCCTCCTGTGCATTCTTCAGCTCAATCTTGGTTTTCTTCAGCTTATCCTCCGAATTGTTAAGGAAATCACGTAGTATATGCGTTTGTGTACCCTTGACACGCAGCTCGGCCTCTTTCTTCACCAACTCCATGCCCTTCTCCATGTCATGCACATCGGTGACAATATTCTCTAGCGACACTTGCGATGCTTTATCAGTGCCATAAAGTTCCGCCTCAAAGTTGAGCAATTCGGGGAACTGTTGACGTATCGTCGCGACTATATAATGCAACAAAGAGCTACGTTTATCCGTCGACTTCGTGTCGATGAGTGTGTCAAGCGATTGCAATTTAAAACCATAGGCGGGACCACGTTTGCTGCTGTTCAAATAATTGCCAAAGGCGAGAACAATCTCGAGGACGGCCTTGAATTTGTGCGACTGCTTGAGTGTGTTGGCGGCGCTGGTGATGGCTTGAATTTGCTACAAGAGAAAATATGAAAAATTTAAGTTTTTTTTATTTAAAATGAAAAACTGATTGACAATCTACCGGACTAATTAAATGCAAGCAATCAAAATAGTTGCCCATATAATTCATAATGGACAATTTGGACGAAATGCGTTCGACGCGTGACAATTGCAACATAAATTTATCCTCCTCGGTGAGCAGACTCTGATCCTTGCGCTCGGCAATATATTCCTTGTACGACTTGATCTCTACATCGGTAGGCACCATTTTCTGCAACATCTCCACGTTTTCGAGTGAGAGCTTTTTCAGATCGAGACTGTGTATGGCGGCGATGACCTCATCGATGGGCATGTCCAGTTTGCGACGAGATATGGCTATAAATTAGATGTTTTTTTTAACAATTCCGTGTCTCCTAAATTTATCAATTCCGCTTACCAATATTTCGTAGTCTCGTATGCTCTAGCAGCGATACATGATCCGGCTTCTTGAAACGTTTGCTGGGATATGATGACAGTCCATCGACTTCTGAGTTGGCGCCATTGGCCAGCGCACCACCGATGCCAATCTTGAAACGTTCCTCGAACTCGATGAAATCGATGTGCTTAAAGATTTTTTCGTCGTCCAATTCGTTGAAGATTGTGCCGCGTACCTGTGAAGGACAATATATATATATATATATATATATATTTTTTTATAAAATACAAATTATTTAAGCAGATAAGTAAAAGAATTAAAAGCTTTTAAAAGTTTATGAAAAGTATTCAAAGCATTATTCAAAGCTTCTAAAGCTTGGGAAATTTTCTAAAAGCTTTTAAAGCTTTAGTAATAGCCTTTAAAGCTTCAGTAATAACTTTTAAAGCTTCAGTAATAGCTTTAGTAAAAGCTTTTAATGCTTAAGAAAGTCTTTAAAGCTTTAGTAAAAGCTTTTAAAGCTTTAGTAAAAGCTGTTAAAGCTTTAGTAAAAGCTTTTAAAGCTTTAATAAAAGCTTTTAAAGCTTTAGTAAAAGCTTTTAATGCTTTAGTAAAAGCTTTTAATACTTTAGAAAAAGTTTTTAAAGCTTTAGTAAAAGCTTTTAAAGCTTTAGTAAAAGCTTTAGTGAAAGCTTTAGTAAAAGCTTTTAAAGCTTTAGTAAAAGCTTTAGTGAAAGCTTTTAAAGCTTTAGTTAAAGCTTTTAAAGCTTTAGTAAAAGCTTTTAAAGCTTTAGTAAAAGCTATCAAAGCTTTAGAAACGCTTTTAGAGCATTAGTAAAAGCTTTAGAAAAGCTTTTATAGCTTTAGTAAAAGCTTTCAAAGCTTAAGTAAAATTTTTCAAAGCTTTAAGAAAAGCTTTTAAAGCTTTAGTAAAGCTTTAAAAGCTTAAGTAAAAGCTTTTAAAGCTTCAGTAAGAGCTTTAGTAAAATAAAATAATTAAAATTTTAGAAAAGTTTGGCAAAAGCTCACCTGATTTGGTTTCAACGCAATCCAATTCAATGTCGGCAGCTTATACTTCGTTGGCACCTTTCGTTTAATGGTCATGGCACCATCGGGCGCTGGCATAAAACCGGCTACTGGCGGTGGTGGCGGCTGGAACGTTGACATCATGGGCGGTGCATTTGGAGGAGGCGGTCTCATACCACAATCGCCATTTGGCGGCATCATATGAGCAGGACTGCCGTTCATCATCATCGGAGGTGGTGGCGGCACAGGTGGCGCGGGCGGTGGTGGTGGAGGTGGTGCTGCGGCAGACGGTGATAAAGCAGACGGTAGTGGTGGTGGAGGCGGTGGCAATGGAGGTGAGGGACACTTATCTGGCGAATGCAAGCCGTTGCCATTGAACAACATACCGCCGCCGCCATCGGACCCACCACCTCCGCCACTCATAGAGCGTGGCAGAGAACGCGTCAACGTCTGTAGCTCCAGCTGTTTGCTCTGCAGTAGCGATTCGCGTTTCTTGAGCTCCTGTTCATTTTGTTTCAGAATACGACGTAGTGTGGTAACCTCTTCATCGAATTGCAGACGTGTTTGCAGCAGATCTTCACGTTCGGCACGCAATGCTGCGCATTCATTATCCAGCTCAGCCAATTTATACATGCATTCGGCATTGCGATCCAGTTCGCGTTCCACCTGATCCTCGAGCTCTTGCACACGCTCCAGCGCAGCTGTTTTCGTCTCCGAATCTTCCATAAGTGCGGCCACATCAAAGACATTATCCAGATATGCAGAGATTTGCACCTTCAACTCTTCCGACTCGGTGAGACGTAACTTCTCCAGATACTTATCGAGTCCGAGCGCTGTGAATTCATACTGCAGATGAACGCGATAGTTCATGTCCTCCACGGAGTGCACCACAATGTTCATGAACTGCATGCAGGCAACCATAAAATCAATATTGAAAGCTTCAAAATTCATGAAAAACTCCATGAGTGTCTGAAAACGACGCTTCTCAACGCACACCAGCTTAAAGTTATCAAACGAGGAGAGTATAATCTCGTGACCGCCCTTCACGAGACAAATGGCCGCCAGCAGTTCGAGCACGAGCGCCTTTGTGCGCAACGATTTGTGTATGAGACTCAGTGCGATGCAATTAATGGCCTCACGATGTTGTATGACCATGTTGAAGCCATATTTATTGTTCATAATGGCGCGCAGACACATGATGCACACGTGGATGTCATCCGTGGAGGCGCCCATATTCAATTTGGCAATGTGACGTGAACGTCGTTTAATGCTCGGACTGTCGAGCACCTCGGCCAGCGAGGGACGCAAAAATCCATTTGTCGACGAGGCGGAATGATTGTGATGACGTGAACTTTCGAGTAGACTACTGACAACACCAACACCATGTGTGCCATTGTTGGCGGCATTTAAATCGGCGGTGCCAAGTACACTACTACCGCCAACGTTAGCGCCACCGCCGCCCACAGCTGTGGTGCCGCTTAAATTGAGACGTTCATCGGATTCGCTGAGCGCCTCCTGAATGCGTTGCTCGTGACGCATCATCTGCAGACGAAAGCTGAGATAGTCGACGAGCGCATCGAGTCCCTGATTTGTCTCGTCGAGGAATTCTTTCACCCACTCGATGTGATTGGTGCGCAGCGAGATCTCAAGATCGCGGAGGACCTGTGTCGAGGTGGATTCACCGACCATTTTGCGTTTCTGACAAAGAAAATAGAGGAAGAAAAGCTGTAAGTGTAACAAATTGGTTGGGGGTGGTGGGATTGCGGGAAATAGGGAGAGGAAGAGTAGAGATTTGAGAGGATAAGATAGAGAAAGGAGGTGTTTTTGAAAGGTTTAGAATGATAAATATGAAAAAGATTATGATGGAGATAAGTCGAAGAAAGGTTAACAATTTGAGGAATAATATAATGTGCGAGTTTATGGTTTATATAGTTGGAATGAAGGGAAAGAATAGGACGAGGAAAAGGAGATTTGAGTTTAGGATAGAAGATATGTGATAGAAGATGTATTTTGAGTGGTATGAATGGAAGAAGATATAATAAGTATGAAGTAAGTTATGATGGTTTTTGCAGATGGAAATGAGTCGAATTTATGAGAATGGATAAGAAGTTGAGAAGTTGCGAAAAATATAATGTTCGAGTTATAATTAAAAATAGGAAAAAATATTGATAATGTATGTAGGAATGGAAAAAATATGCGGTTAATCAAGAGGAGATCAAGTGATAATGTGGATGATAAGATTCATGGAAGGATGGCGGATTTTAGTAGGGTTATAAATCGATTAGTGATTTTCCGTAGGTAAAGAATTGACGGAATATTCGTAAGAGACATGATATAAATCGAATTATAGGAGGATAATAGATATAAGAAGAGATTGAAGGATGATAAAATAAGATTGGAGATGAAAAGATTCAAGGAAAGAATTGGATTTTGAAAGATAAGTGATTTCGAAGGCAATGAATTGAAGGATAACAAGTTGAGAAGTTGCGAAGAATATAATTTTCGAGTTTATAATTAAAATTAGAAAAATGAATAGGATGTGTAAGTAGGAATGGGATAAATATGAGATAAATCGAGAGGAGATTAAGTTAGAATGTAGATGATAAGATTCAAGGAAGAATTGAAAGAATATTTGTAAGAGACAATATGTGATTTACGGATGATAAAATGAGAATGGAGATGATAAGAGTCAAGGAAAGCATTGGATTTTGGAAGATTAGTGAATTCGCGAAGGAAAGAAATTGAAGGATTATTAGCAAGAGACATTTAGGAAAATATAAAAAATTAAGGAAACAAAAATGAGAATGGTATAAGATACGATGAAATAAATGAACAATGAATGAGTGAATAACGAATGAGGATTAAGGTGATAAGTTTTGGAACAGAAATGGAATGAAAGTAAAATCAAGAAAGGAGGGAAAATTTAAGAAGGGTTATAAAATCGGATAGTTATATTCAGTAGGGAAGGTATTAAAGGAGAAGTTGCAAGAAAGAAGAATATGTAAATCGAATTATAGAAGGATAATGGAGATAAAAATAGATGAACGAATTATTGAATGGAAACAAGAATGAGAATGGTAAATGGATGGATCAAGTGTGAATGAAGATGATAAGTTTTGGAACAGAAATAGGATTAAAGTAGAGTCAAGAAAGGAGGGCGAATTTTACAAGTGTTATAAAAAAAAGTTGCAAGAATATATAAATCGAATTATAGGAGGATATTGGAGATAAAAAGAGATGAACGGATTTTGGAAATTATTAGAAGGAAACCAAAATCGGATAGTAAAAAGGATGATATAATAAATGAACGATGAATGAGTTATAGATGAAAGTGATCAAGTGTGAATGAAGACGATAAGTTTTAGAATAGTTTCGGAAATTGAATCAAGGTAGAATCGAGGAAGGAGTACGGATTTTGGTAGGGTTTGTGCGTGTTTGCAGAAAGCGATAGTAAACAACAAGAAAGCCAGCAAAATATAAAAAAAAGATATAGAGAGAGAGAAAAAGAAAAGAATAGAAACAAAAAGAAGCAATTAAAAGAATAAAGAAAGATACAAAGATAGAGAGAGATAAATAGAGAAATAGAGAGAAGAACAAAAAAACACAAGTGTCGTGAGTTAGAAATTGTAGAGTGTTGTGAGTAATATAGAGTTTTGTATTAATTTTCAACATTTTGACTAAAGATTTCATTGTTTTTACAAACTACTACAAGAAGTTGTAAGTTGGTTAATTTGTAGTATTTTTTTTTGGAAGTTGTTGGAAAATAAAAAATATATTACAAAATTCGAATAGAATAAAAACAAGAAATTAAAATAGAAACTATGGCGCATAATCGCAGACAATTTAAAGTCAACTTTAAAAATAAATTTGACTTTATTTGACAAATTTTGTATAGAATATAAAATGTCAAAAAGTTAATTTTTATTTTAAAGTAGATTTTACAATGTCTAAGATTATGCGCCTACACACAAAAAAATTTCACCAAGAACCAGTATTCGTCATATTGATGAATTCATTCATTGAATTAAAATCGTATTTTTTAAATGTTTTTAATTTTCAATATTTTTTTTAACATTTGTCTCCACATTTATGTATTTGTCTCCACATTTATGTATTTATAATTCTTAAAGGATTTATAATATTTAATTACAAAATATTTATATTTCATCATAATTCATCATCATGAATTTTGTTCATCAAACCATATTAATTTAAATATCATACATCTTTTAAGAATTATAAATACGTAAATGTGTAAATGGAGATCAATTTTTATTTGAAATTTGATATAAAAAATACTAAAAATGATAAACACTGAAAAAATACGATTTTAGTTCAATGAATGAAATCATCAATATGATGAATATTGGTTGTTGGTGATTTTTTTATGTGTATAACTACAACAAAAAGTTAGGGAAAAAAAACAATGAAAATTAAAAATATATATATTGCGTATTGTGCCAATAGAATGGGAATTACTAATTTCACTACGTATTAAATTCAAGAAACATTTTACTTAATTTAGAGAAATAAAACTTTTGTTTGAAATTTTGAGATTTACAACAAAAAAAAATAGGAATTTGGCTTATTGTTCATAGATTAATAATAAATTTAATAAATAAAAATGTAAGGAAAATTATTAAATTTAAGGAAACAAATTAAAAATAACTATAGACAATTTAAAACTGGAGTTTATTTTACTTTATTGGTTTTTGACATATATTTTCATTTATGAAAGTTTTCGTAAAATTCGAAATTATATTTAAACTCCTCATTCATTTTGACTATAGTTACGGACCAATAAATTTAAAATATTTGTAAATTTTAAGTAAATCTCAAGAAATACTCTTAATAAAAACCAACAACAACTACATATACACTCCAATTAAAATAAGCATTATATAGAAATTTTAATTTTATTTTATATTATATTGGCCTAAGCAAACTTACTCGATGACTGCGTGACGCTTTGGGATCCAAGTAGGTACGCAATTTATTCAGATAATGCGAGGGTGGATCCTTGGCCTGCACCATTTCCTGAAAAAACAAAAATAAAAAAGGAAATTATTAATTTTGTTTAATTGAAACATGTTTTTTTTATTCTATTTTATAAAATTTTGTTTAATTGAAACATAGTTTTTATAATATTTAGCTAAGTTATTAAAAATAACAAATGTGTAAACGGCAGGAACACCACAAATTTAATCCGCGGAAAATTATTTTGACATAAATTCCACCAATATACAAAAAAATATTGAGAAATACAGAAAATTTACAGAAAAGATACGAAAAAGACAGTCAAAAGTTACAGAAAAGTCACAACAAAAAATACAGAAAAGAATCAGAACAGATATATAAAATACACAGAAAAGTTGTGAAAACATTCAGAAAAGGCATATGAAAGATGCAGAAAAGATACAGAAAAGATACAGAAAAGATACATAAAAGATACAGATAAAATACATAAAAAATACATAAAAGATACATAAAAGATACATAAAAGATGCATAAAAGATACAGACAAGGCATAAAAAAAAACATTCTGAATTCTACAAATCCCCCCAGATATTATTTTTATTAATTTAAATAAATTCATCGACGCCTCTTACGAAAACTAACACGTTTAAAATTTTTATATGAAAATTGCCATACAAATAATTTAAACGTGTTAGTTTTCATAAGATTAGTCGCAAAGCAGTTGGATTTTGTATTGTGGACTTTAATTATGGATTTTGTATTGAGAATTTTGTTTTGAGAATTTTGTATTGAGGATTCTGTATTGTGGATTTTGATTGCATAATGAACTTGATGTATTCTCGGTATGGAAAATATAAAAATTAAATAATTCATTTTATCTAGAGGCTTAATTTTTTCGAAAGGATTTAAAAAAACAATAACAAATTAAAAACATAACATAGAAAAGTGGATCGTTTTGGCATTTCGGATATGGTATCATCATTAGTGATCTTGACTTGATGACGTCATGATGATATAAACTATTTCGTTTATACGAAGAATTTTCGTTTGTTTTTCATTGTTTTTATTTTGTTTGCTAGCAATAGTAATAGCTATTACAAAGTTCAAAAAGTTATTGCAAAAATATATAAAATAGATAAAATAAAACTGACGATAAATGAAAATGCAATCAGAATAGAGGGCAACAACATCCGTCATTTGAGAAAAAAAAATGAAAAACAATCTCAAAACCAAGAACTAAACAGCAGTAACAATCATAAAAATGAAAAACACGGAAATGCTATAAGCCGAACGAAGAGGAAAAACCAGAGTGATATCAAATCACGCAACTTGGAAGCAAGAACGACATAAACCGCAGCAACTGCTATATTTTTTTTTTATTTCTATTATTTTATTTATTTTTATTCTATTTCGACATATATATATTTTTTTTAGTTTTTTTTTTAATTTTTTTATAGTTTTATATATTTTTTTATATTTTTTTTATATTTTTTTATATTTTTTAATATTTTTTTATATTTTTTTATATTTTTTTATATTTTTTTATATTTTTTTATATTTTTTTATATTTTTTTATATTTTTTTATATTTTTTTATATTTTTTTATATTTTTTTATATTTTTTTATATTTTTTTATATTTTTTTATATTTTTTTATATTTTTTTATATTTTTTTATATTTTTTTATATTTTTTTATATTTTTTTATATTTTTTTTATATAAATATTTTTTTATTATTTTTCATATTTTTTATATATATTTTATATTTTTAGGTATTTTCATATTTTTATATATTTTTATATATATATTTTTAATATTTGTTTAAATTTTTTTGTAAATATTTCTTTATATTTTTTATATTTTTGGATATTTATATATATTTCTAAAATTTTTAATATTTTTTATATTTTATATATTTTTTTATATTTTTTTTTATATTTTTTATATTTTTTACATTTTTTTTATATTTTTTTATATTTTTTTAAAATATTTTTTTATGTTTTTTATATTTATTATATATTTTTTAATATTTTTTTTTATAATTTATATATTTCTTTATATTCATTTATATTTCTTTATATTTTTTTCGTATTTCTTTATATTTTTAATATTTTTTTTTTATATATTTTTAAATATATTTTATATTTTTCTATATTTTTTTTTTGTATTTTTTATATTTTTTAAATGTTTTTACAATTTTTTATATATTTTTTTATACCATTTAATTTTTTTTCTATTGTTTCTATTTTTATTTTTGTTAAATTTTTTTTTTTTAATTTTTTAATTTTTTTTTTTTTTATTATGCCGCTTTTGCAACGCTTCAGAAGATAAAACCTCTTAACTTCTGCAGATATCAACATGTTGTAAATTATACAAATGAAAAATAAAAAATAAAAAAAATCAAACACATTTGTTTTTGCGTTTTGCAGGAATCAGCGGAAATCGCCAGCGCGCGATGCGTTGTGCTCCATGAAGTCTGACTGAAGATGCGAATTGAATTGAAAAATATTATAAAAAAAGAGGTCACCGCTTGAGCGAACAAGCGCTTCCGCCATGCGTGCAATGCGTCGAGAGCTTTAAAGCTTTTCGGCGGAAATGCAACGCTGTTGCATTTGACGGAAATTGCATTAGATTTTCATAAATAAAAAATGTTACAAACTAAAATATTGCAATATAAATTATAAAAATTAAAATTATCACTAAAAAAAAGTTCTCACTAGAAAATTTTCACTTAAAATAATAATTTTCACTACGAATTCAATTATTTATTAAAAAATTCAATTTTTCAATAAAATTGAATTTTTTCACTAAAAATTCAATTTTTCACTAAAAATTCAATTTTTCACTTAAAATTCAATTTTTCACTAAAAATTCAATTTTACACTAAAAATTCAATTTTACACTAAAAATTCAATTTTTCACTAAAAATTCAATTTTTCACTAAAATTCAATTTTTCACTAAAAATTCAATTTTTCACTAAAAATTCAATTTTTCACTAAAAATTCAATTTTTCACTAAAAATTCAATTTTTCACTAAAAATTCAATTTTTCACTAAAAATTCAATTTTTCACTAAAAATTCAATTTTTCACTAAAAATTCAATTTTTTCACTAAAAATTCAATTTTTCACTAAAAATTCAATTTTTCACTAAAAATTCAATTTTTCACTAAAAATTCAATTTTTCACTAAAAATTCAATTTTTCACTAAAAATTCAATTTTTTCACTAAAAATTCAATTTTTCACTAAAAATTCAATTTTTCACTAAAAATTCAATTTTTCACTAAAAATTCAATTTTTCACTAAAAATTCAATTTTTCACTAAAAATTCAATTTTTCACTAAAAATTCAATTTTTCACTAAAAATTCAATTTTTCACTAAAAATTCAATTTTTCACTAAAAATTCAATTTTTCACTAAAAATTCAATTTTTCACTAAAAATTCAATTTTTCACTAAAAATTCAATTTTTCACTAAAAATTCAATTTTTCACTAAAAATTCAATTTTTCACTAAAAATTCAATTTTTCACTAAAAATTCAATTTTTCACTAAAAATTCAATTTTTCACAAAAAATTCAATTTTTCACTAAAAATTCAATTTTTCACTAAAAATTCAATTTTTCACTAAAAATTCAATTTTTCACTAAAAATTCAATTTTTCACTAAAAATTCAATTTTTCACTAAAAATTCAATTTTTCACTAAAAATTCAATTTTTCACTAAAAATTCAATTTTTCACTAAAAATTCAATTTTTCACTAAAAATTAAATTTTTCACTGAAAATTCAATTTTTCACTAAAAATTCAATTTTTCATTAAATCCAATTTTTCATTAAAAATTAAATTTTTCATTAAAAATACAATTTGTCACTAAAAAATCAATTTGTCACTAAAAATTCAATTTTTCATTAAAAATTAAGATCAATTTTTAACTAAAAATTAAAATGCAGTATCTGATTAAAAATTAAATGTTCCAAATTAATTCAAATTTACATATAAAAATAAAAATTTCGACATAAATCTTATTTACCCGCAACATATTTCAAAAAACAATTAGTTGGCGGCACTGCTTTTTGTCATGTTTGCGGTATTCAAAACCCTAACATTTTGCAGCACAATTAACGCCACGTGTCGAACTGACCACTTAACGACTTGCGGCGGCGACGGTGGCATCGTCTGAATGAATGCGGAGTCTGAGAGGCTCAGAATTCCAGAACGTGTCAGCGCGAATCAACCAACATATGCAGGTCGACCACAACACAGACACTTTGTTTTTAAATGCTTTGTTTGGCATAAATGCTCTGTGCCAAGTTAGCAGACAGAAAGATTATGCTAATGGTTAAATGATGGAACAGGTTCATGTGCGAAAAAAAAGTTCAAATAAATACGATTAATGCGGCGTAACGGATAAAACATCCGCAGGCGCTTTTTTTGACTATTATATCCGTTATAGAAAATGTACAGAAACAGTTCATAAATTATTTTTTAACTCGGAAATAAAATTTGTAAGGAAATTAAATTTTCCAAATAATTTTATTACGAGGGACAAATTCAGGGGGAGAAAACGTTTATGAGAGGGCTGATAGAAAATGGAATAATATTATTGTGTAGTTTTAAATTTGTCTACAGAGACTAATTAGAAATATTTGTGTTTATAGAAAAAAATCAAGAAAAAATAATTTATGAGTTTAAGTACTTAATGGTACCAACCATTGATTTTATGGTTCATGTCTTAATCGTTATTTGATATTAATTCAAACATTTCCAATACATTTTATAGTATTTGAAAAATTTAGAACCATTAATTTAATAATTTAAATATTATTGAATATAAAGGTATAAATACTATTGTTTTAATGTTTTTTCTCCTATAATAAACATCTCACTATGTGACATATTAAAACCTTTTTGCGAACATCCACTTTATCATTGGGAAGGACTCAATTTATTTAATGTAAATGAATAAATTATGCATCAAATCCATCTTATGGCAACGGACTCAAGAATGAATACAGACAAGCTAAATTATGGGAAACTGAAACAAAAATTAAATGTGTTATAATTTTAGTAATGAGGTGTGCAAAATGTGTAATATTCTATATGTGGATTTAAATTTTCATAATTTAATAAAATATGTGTATTATAAATTAAAGTAACTAGTATTCTATTAGATAATCGGAATATTGGAAAATAGAATTCGACTATACAATAAAAAAGAAATACGTATTCATTAATACTTATAGGGCGTTATAAAATGAATGGTACAATCATTTTATTTTATTAATTGTTAGAATATTATTGAACTAATGGTATTCATCTTATTAACCTATTTTTTTAGTAGTAACACTAATTATTTTATTATTAAAAAACTACCATTCATTTATCAGGTTTTATCTGTCTTTAAAAAATTTCAATAAAAGGATTTCAAAAATATAGAACAAAAAATTAGTCCCAAGAGAAAAAGTATGCTTGGGACTAGCGAAAGAAATTTATTTGAACATATCGTCACTGTCATGCCAAAGGGGCGAATGTGCATTTTTAAAAATGTTGGGAAATCAAATTTTAAAGTTTGAAGTGCTTTAAAAATTAGCAAAATTTGTATTTTTTTCAATTTTTTCTGTTATTTTGGTTTATTTGTCAATTATTATAACGTATGTAAAATATCTTTAGATTTGGACAACCTACTGAATTATAAATACGGATTTTGTGAGACTATATCCTGATCAAAACGCAAATATTTTTGTCTTTTATGCTATAACTTTTTATTAGCGCAAGATAAAATAGTTATGTAAAGGCATTTATTGTTTGATTTTAAAGCACCTATATTTTGGCATTATTAATTAAAAATATTTTGTCAAACATTAATTTCCCATTTGTTATTTGCAGGAAAACATTTTTGGAAAAATATTTTTAAATAATAGCTGCGTTTTTTTCATAATTTAAATTTGAGCTGGAACAAATTTTGTACGCAAAACAAAAACAATTTGAGCTCGATAAATCTATCTAGCTCAAATTTGTTTTTGTTTTGCGTATAAAATTTGTTCCGGCTCAAATTTAAATTATGAAAAAAACGCAGCTAATAATGCCAATCGATAGGTGCTTTCAAACAAATAATTAATACCTTACACAAAAAATTATAGAAAAAAAAACGAAGAAATTGAAAAAATTGAAAATCTTGTCATGCCAAAAGGGCGAATCTTTTCGTATTTTTGCTATAACTCTTTAATGGTACAAGATAAAATAGCGACATAAAGGCAATTATTGTTTGTTTGCAAAGCACCTATCGATCTGCATTATTAATAAATATTTTGCCAAAAAAAAAATTCTGCAAATAACAAATGGCAAATTAATGTTTGGCAAAATATTTTTAATTAATGATGCAGATCGAAAGGTGCTTTCGAAACAAACAATAAATGCCTTAACACCACTATTTTATCTTATACCAATAAAAAGTTATGGCGAAAAAACGAGAAGATTCGCCCTTTTGGCATGACAAGATTTTCAATTTTTCCAATTTATCCTTTTGGTTTTTGTCTTTTGTGACTAGAAATATCCAACAAAATGACACGCGATTTTGGCACAGCATACTTGAGGATAAACTACATTCAAAAATGTAAAAAAACGCAAATGTCCAAAATTGCACATTCACCCTTTGGCATGATAGTGACGATATAATCTCAAAAGGTGCACTTAATACAAAAGGTTATCTAAGAATATTCCAAGACTTGGTGAATACCATATAAAAATACTGTTTGAAGATAAAGAATATCCAGAACATATTTTGAAAGCATATCTAAGAAATAAACTTCTTGGTACGGTACAACCGACTTTATGTCATATCAAAAAGTGGAACCCTCATAATATATTCAGATTTTCGAATGAGATATGCCTTTCGAATGTTCTCTAAAAGAGCAGAGCATATGAATTAAATAAACTGAAATCCATAACATCGCAATCAAGAATAACTTAAAAGAAGAGTCTTTCAAGTTGATAAAATAGAAAGTAAATGAAAGTGGAACTAATGGTAAATTATTAAATGTGAAAAAAGTAGGTTATGTGGTCAAGTAGGAGCTAATTATGATAGAGATAACAACAAAAAAAATCAACGTTATTTAACAATTATCTCGTTTGTATTGCGATTATGTCATAAATAATAGACAAAAAAAAAACAAATCACAACAAATGCCAGTAATAGATTTTTAGCCATAAATAATTAATAATTTTTTTCTTGTCTAGAGTTGTATTTTACCTTTTTTAAATGGTCGAGTCTTTGAATGAAGTGAAACGTTTAAGACGATAGTCGCTTAAATAACGAGATCAACAACAAACTATGTAATAAATGAGAGAGAAAAAGAAGTAGAAGAAAAGGAAAAAGCTTTTTGCCAACTCAAAAGCCTACGTAACCTAGGTAGGTAACCTACTTGTCAAAAAAACAAGGCAGCAACTACGCAAAACGGGCAACTTGTATAAAGTGGCAACACCATTTAAAAAAAAATGTTGTTGTTGTTTGTTGATATTGCCGATTGTTTTTGTTTTTATTATATTGTTGTTGTTTTTTATATTATTGTTTTTGTTTTTCTTATATTATTGTTGTTGTTTTTGTTATTTCTGCTAGTTGTTGTTGCAGCAAGTGCGTTTTTCTCATTGAAGTTATTGCTGCAACTTCCAACGTCATATAAAAAATGTGAAAAAAACCAAAATAAAAAGTATTACATGGTTTTGCTACTTTTAGCCACAACTCAAATTCACGTTGCTACGCTGTGCTGTAGGTGTTTTTGTTAAGCCTCTTAAAATGTTAAAGTTTACGACCCATGCCAAAGTAGCCCCGTTGATGACTTTGTTGGGGCAGTCGCTGCAGCCTCCTCAAGTCCAACAAATTCGAATATATTTATATGATGTAGGCGTTGAATGTGACTGTTTTACGTTCATTATTTTATGAGGTTTTATGTGAAATTTCTATTTGATTTGAGCAGGATGCAAAATTTTTGAAATATTATATACAACAACAATGTCGTTACTGTAGTACACAGAGCAAAAAAAAAAAACTATTCAAAAAAAAAAAAAATAATAAACTAATTTACTATAGTACACTAAGGTAAAAAACATCGATTTTAAAATGTAAAGAAATAAATATAAACTCATATTAAAAAAAAATTATTAAAATTGAACAAATATTGTTGAATTCTTGCATACCAAATCAATTCAAACATAAATTACACGTAATTCCGCGTTATTTCCGAAATCGGTTTAGCAATGTCCGTCTATCATTCAGTTAAAATCACGATTACCGAAAAACAAAAAGTGCTAAATCAATGGAAATGAGAACTTAGATTATTTGCCTGCCTATGATATTTGTTATTGAAAATAAACGCAATCGGATCTCTACAAACCATTTGACGATAAATTTTAAAACTCAAAATATTATTTATAATTTTTGTAAAAAAATGTCTGAACAAATTAAATTTGTTTATCGAAAATAAATTCATTTATGATATCATCTCGATATCTATAACGACAAAAACAACGATATCATTTTTAATAAGTTAATTTTTATCGAAAACACCATCGTTTTCGTATCAATATCGATTATCGAATCTATATTATCGATTATCTAATCAATATAGATTATCGAATATAGATTATCGATTATCTTAATCAACCTGCAAAAAAAAGTTTTTCTCGCAAACTGAGATGTGGTAAAAAAATGTCGGTACAAATCCCTAATAGAAATTGAACCTATTCAGACATTGTCATGGACAGATCATTTTTACATATAACTGATCTTTTTATTTTGCAGGCAGAAATACATTCATCAGTTTTGGACCATTGCCCTATCACAATTTCGACTAAGGATTTTCATATGGGTACTAAAATGAAAGAAAATTGTCACGATTAAACGATAACCTTGTTCAATTAGATTATTTCATACAATATTAGACAATAATTTTCATAAGTCTTACTACCTCAATTTCATATTCTATTAAATTGTCCATACTTGAAAATTTTCCATGTAACCTAACCTTTATAAATTTTTGATATTTTTTAGAATTTTAATTAGTCATGGATTTAAAATAAGATATTCTTATGGAACATATTCTAAATTTAAATTTTAAATGCGAGATAAAAGTTACTTAATAAAAAAAAATTTAATTAAAAAAAAACATCATTACTGTCATACCAAATATAAATTTGAAAATAAAAATAAACCAAGTTCAGTCTAGCATTCACAACACTACATGAATCATATTGCTTTTTATACCCTACACTAAGAGTGAAAGGGTATATTCAGTTTGGTACGCCGTTTGTAACACCCATAAGGAAGCATCTCCGGTATGGAAAAGTGAATAAAAGGTTTTTCAACAGGGACGCTACAAAAGTAGAGAGACTGGGACTGCAAACGACGCCATATTTCTTGCCGCTCTTTTCACATTTCTCTTCAGTAAGGTTTGCCATTTCATGATGGAAAGATATACGAATTCGAATTTCGGTAGTAAATTTTAATAATTTCGACTCGTTGTTGGCTCGTATATATTTCCATCATGAAATGGCAAACCTTACTGAAGAGAAATGTCAAAAGAGCGGCATGAAATGTGGCGTCGTTTGCTGTCCCTGTCGTTCTACTTTTGTAGCGTCCCTGTTGAAAAACCCTTGAAAAAAACTTTTGTAGCGCTCTTATTGAAAAACCCTTTATATTCTTGATCAGCATGATCTCCTGAGTCGATTTAGCGATGTCCGTATGTCTGTCTGTCCGTTTGTCTGTCCCTCTGTATGTCTGTTGAAATCTCGATTACAGAAAAAGTAGAAGATCTAGAAGAGCTAGAGAATGAAACTATAGATTTAGATTACTTATATATCTAAGCTGACTGAACAAGAAAATTGGCATGATCGGTCCATTGTGACCTGAGAACCGACCACTTATGTTCAAATACCTCATATAAAATTTACATCTACAGATCAATTTTACTGTGTACGTCTTAGGTAAACTTTTTTTTGGTAAAATATATATTGACTCATGCTCAAATACATGAAAAAAATGGTTTCCGGCGAAACGACTTGTGGTTCAAAAAAAAAAAATCGAAATTCGGTACACCTACCCATTTGGAAATATGGGTATCAAATGAATGGAAATACTTCAGCGTTTGAAAGTTTATAGTTATTTTCGGGATTCATATATCCTGGTGAACAATATACCACTTTTAATGGTATTTAATGGTCGACTAACACCGACTATAATTTTGATAATCCTAACTATCATAATAACACCTACTTTAAAATTTCCCATGTGATCTAACCTTCCCAACTGGTTTAAAATAGTTTTTGCAAATAAGGCTAAGCAACATCTCGAATTGCTAAATAAATAATTACAAATCAAATATATACAAGGAAAATAGTAAAAAATACAAAAAATAAGAAAAAATCGAACAATAATAAAGAAAAATAATAAAAAAAACAAGAAAAAAATAAAAATAATAATAAAATGTAAATAAGATAAAATAAAATAGACTATAATGCAAAAAATATAAAATTTTAATTAATAATAGTATAAACATTTAAAATAATTTAAATAATTGAAATAAAAATGTTAAAATACTAAAAAAACACACACAATATATCGTCGATTTAGAACAAAAAGTCACCAACTACTTTTTTGAAATGCCAATTGTTCATTTACAAAAATCTTTATATATTTGTCAATTTTCTAATAGATGAGCTCAATATTTGTACCAAATGATAAGAAAATATGGATCTATCAATTTGTATTTTAACTTTAAAAATGTATCAATTATTTTTTGTAAGAATTACCAAGAAAGTTGAAATTTAAGATTTTCATAAAAATGTATTTGGTGACTTTTAGTTCTACAACGACAATTTAAAAAAAAAAGCATTTATAAATATTTCTGTCTGCCTTGCTGTCTGTCAATCGAAAGTACAAATAAGGTCAAAAATAGTTAGCATTTTTATTATTGGTTTTTTTTATATATATTTTTTGCTACTTTGTTTGCTCAAAAATGGCAATACCACTTAAAAAAGCATTGCATAATTTGACTCAAAGAAAAAGTCATTTGCAGCTAATATATTATTGTAATTATATTTATTAATTATATTTTAATCATATTTATTCATTTATTTTATTTATTTATTAATTAATTATATTTATTCATTTATTTTTTTAATTATTTTGAATAATATGATTTATGAATTTATGTTTCAATTAATAAAGTGTTTTTGTACATTTATTGTTTGCAGCAAACATATTTGGTAATCATATTTGTTATAAATATTAAAAAATGGCACAATAATTTTAAAATTTTTGAAATTATGAATTAATGTTGCAATTACCAAACAGTTTTTAAAATGTGTTGTTTGCAGCAAACATATATTGTTATTATAAATTGTATTATTAAGGCTATCACAAGATTTTGGCGATTACCAAACTAGTTTCGAGCATTTATTTTGTGCAGCAAACGTATTATTCGAATTATAGATTTCATAAATATTAAAAACTGGCAAATTCATTTTTATGTTTTTGAAATGATTTTGAATTATATAATTTATGATTTTATGCTGCGATCACCAAACTGGTTTTGTAAAGTTCTTATTTGCAGCAAACATACTTTTGTAATCATAAAATGTATTGATATAAAAAGCAGTCAAATTAATGTTCAAGCTTTTGAATAATATGATTTTTGATTTTAAGTTTCTTTTATCAAATATTTTTTTTGATAATTAGAAAACTCATGAATATTGGTAGCAATCATATCATCGTTGTAGAGATAAACCTAACCCAATGACAGATAAAAATAGTTAATGAATATTTAAAGTAGAAATTTCATTGGAAAGATTAACCTCTTCGGATTATTTGGTAAAAAATGTGGCCAAAAATAATACAGTGCATCAAATACATACATGGTACGATCTAAAAACGAATTTGGGTGATTCGATGTCACTCATCTCATATATGAATCACTATTTATTCTACACGCAATGAAAAAAAAAGTCTTTAAGTCGTTTGTGGCAAACTAATTCGTTTGATGTAAACATAGATTCGTTACCCACAAACAAAGTTGTTTTGGTTCAATATTTCATTAGTGAGAAACGAAATTTACGAATTTACATATTTTTGTTTGCTGCAAAACATATTTAGTTTGTAGCAAAAGATATTTTTATTGTCTGCAAATATATTTTACTAGGTGAAAAAAAAAATAATTTTGTTACAAAATATTTACATTTATCTCAAAACAAATTATGCTTGTTGTAAAATATATTTAATATTGCATATTATATTGTTTGCTGCAAAACATATCTGTTTGCTGCAAAACATATTTGTTTATGGCAAAACATATTTGTTTGTTGCAAAATATATTATGTTTGTTACAAAATATATTATGTTTGTTACAAAATATATTATGTTTGTTGCAAAACATATTATGCTTGTTGTAAAATATATTTATTATTGCAAAACATATTTGTTTATGGCAAAACATATTTGTTTGTTGCAAAATATATAATGTTTGTTGCAAAATATATTATGTTTGTTGTAAAATAATTTATTTTTAAATTTGTTCTTTTTTTTTGTTTTTTTTTGTCTATACTAAAAGTGCAAAAGCTAACTTTAACTAGGTCGTTTCGATGACGAAGTCAACAAGTTATTGACCTAGTGTTGTTTTTGGTGTTTTGTTGTTGCTTTTGTAATATTGAGTGTCAAATTGTTTAGCTTTGAGTTGAATGCCACTAAAAATGAATGCAGCTGAAAACTTAAGAAGTCAAACAACAAGAAAAACAGCTGTAACTGTGAAAAATGAATAAGAATGAAATGACGAACTAACTGACTAAAATATAAAAAATACTAACTAAATAATTAAAATATTAACCAACCAACTGTCTAAATGACTAAATAACTGCTATAATATTTGACTGCATGACTGTCAGTCAGTTGAGACAGTTGGACAGGAAATCGCAATGCGTAATCAATTACAACAAAGTGAACAGCAACAACAACAATAACTACAACATTTTTCACACTGTCGCCATTTAAATGTCAGTCAGTCGTCGCCAGAAGTCGTCTGAGTGCCGCCGCCTTTTGGCAGCGCAAACGTGTTTTGCCTATCAGGCAAAAATGTTGCCAACATAAAAAAATAACAGTCGGATAAATGGACGGACGGACAGGAGGACAGACAGATAGATGGACTGACTGCAATTATTGCGTAAAAAGCAAAGCGATGAATGCGATAAATGACAGGAGAAAAAAATTAAAAAAAAAAATAAAAAAAAAATTAAAAAATAAATAAAAAAAAAAATTTAAAAAAAATACAAATACAAATAAAAAAAATAAAATACAAAAAAAACAAATACAAATATTTTGAAATAATCAAAATAGATCGTGAAACAAAAACAATTAAAAATAAATAAACCAAAAAAAAAAAACAAATTAAAATTAAAACAATAAAAATTAAAAAAAATATAAATAAAAAAAAATAAAGAAATAAAATAAATTAAGAGATAACAAATTTAAAAATTAAAAATTTATTAAAAAATACTAAATAAAAAAGCAACAGCAATGATGTCACTACAATAACAAAAGAAAAAGCACGAATATTGCATTGTCGCAGTGTTACCAGCCTATACTATTTTTTATACAAAAAAAAAAAAAACAAAATAAAACATTTTTTGACGCTCTTCAACGCATTGCTGCTTTTTCGTATTTTGTTTTTTTTATTCTGTTGTTGTTTTTATATTGGTTGCTGCTGCTGCCTTTTGTCGTTGTTCTCATCACTGACTCGCGATCAATCGATCGGTGCAACGCACAGTTAGTGGCTCCAGGAGTAGCCAGCCAGCCACGGTTGTTGCAGCCGATGCATGTATTGAATGCGACTGCTGTCGTTCGTCGCTATCGTCAACACCAATTTTAGCTGCTGCTTTTTAATTTATTTTTGTTGTTTTTATATTTTGCTACATGTTGCATGTGCGCGCCTGCGCAAAAATGTCGATTTGTGACAAAATGCAGATTTTGTGTAAGCGATAGTGTGAGTCGAGTCGAAGACGTTGCCACAAAAAAACTTTTGCTACAATTGCCTCAAGTGTTGCTAGTTGTTGTTGTTGCTGCTCCTGCTGTTGCTGTTGCTGCTGTGAAGAGCTGTTGAAATGCAGTTGAACTAGTTTCCAGTGTGCTGTGGCAGGTCGCTGAATGGAGGGCAACAAGTTGGTGGCAACAAAATTGTTGATGATGATGTTTAGATCGATTTATGATAGGCTACACAAGAATTTAATATGGAAAATATTTCAAATTTTCACTAAAAATTTAAATGTTCACTAAAAATTTAAATTTTAACTAAAAATTATGTTTTTCACTAAAAATTAAATTTTTCACTAAAAATTCAATTTTTCACTAAAAATTCAAAATTTTCACTAAAAATTTAATTTTTCATTAAAAATTCAATTTTTCATTAAAAATTAAATTTTTCACTAAAAATTCAATTTTTCACTAAAAATTCAATTTTTCACTAAAAATTCTATTTTTCACTAAAAAATTCAAATTTTCACCAAAAATTCAATTTTTCACTAAAAATTCAATTTTTCACTAAAAATTCAATTTTTCACTAAAAATTCAATTTTTCACTAAAAATTCAAATTTTCACTAAAAATTCAAATTTTCACTAAAAATTAAATTTTTCACTAAAAATTCAATTTTCCACTAAAAATTCAATTTTTCACTAAAAATTCAATTTTTCACTAAAAATTCAATTTTTCACTAAAAATTCAATTTTTCACTAAAAATTCAATTTTTCACTAAAAATTTAATTTTTCACTAAAAATTCAATTTTGCACTAAAAATTCAATTTTTCACTAAAAAAAAATTCAATTTTTCACTAAAAACTCAATTTTTCACGAAAAATTCAATTTTTCACTAAAAATTCTATTTTTCACTAAAAATTCAATTTTTCACTAAAAACTCAATTTTTCACTAAAAATTCAATTTTTCACCAAAAATTAAATTTTTCACTAAAAAAAATTAAATTTTTATTGAAAAATTCAATTTTTCACTAAAAAAAATTTAATTTTTCACTGAAAACTCAATTTTTTACCAAAAATTCAAATTTTCACCAAAAATTCAAATTTTCACTAAAAATTCAAATTTTCACTAAAAATAAATTTTTCGCTAAAAATTCAATTTTTCATTAAAAATTCAAATTTTCACTAAAAATTCAATTATTCATTAATAAATTAAATTTTTCACTAAAAATTATATTTTTCACTAAAAATAAATTTTTACTGAAAATTAAATTTTTCACTAATATATAAAATTAATTCAGATTCAATATATATTTTTTTCAGTGCTTGATGGCAACCCACACAATAACAGATAATAACTGGTTGTTTTTTCCGTTGTTGTTGTACTTTTTGTTGCATTTTAGCCTCCTCTGCGCATAAATTTCGCAAAAGAACCGCTGCGCAGAAGGCGTCGCAGATTCATGTTGCTGCCGTAGTCGTCGTCATTGTTGTTGTTGATGTTGCAATTGTTGTTGTCATGACTCAAATGTACGCTGAAAATTCAAACACCGTTGCATGGCATCAGATTTTGTTCAAAAGTCCGCCAGCGGCAGCAACAACAAACGATCGACTCAAAGAATGACAGAGACGCAGCACAGACGAAAGGCTGTAATTTTTGTTTTTATGCTGCTGCTGCTGTTGCTGCGTTGTAATGGCAACATATTTGCTGAAAATGCAACTGAGACGAAAATGTTGCTGAGGGGGAAAATTGAGTAGGCGGTGCGAGTGCAATTAGTCAAAGGAAAAACAATGTGGAACGCGAGTGCGAATTGAGTGTAGATGAAAATATGTCAGTGGAGTTATGTGGAGGAGGTAAAGAAGGTGGCTTTGAAGGAGGAGGGGAAGAAGAGGTAGGGTTTTGAAAGATGGAAGAGGTGAATAAGAGGTAGGTTTGGGAAAGAAGGAGGATGGGGGCAAAAGTATGGGTGGAAAAAAAGAAGCATGTGTGGAAGGAGGAGTTTAAAATACCAATTACTTATTTTTTAACTATGAGATATTGATGAGGAAATAATGGAGAATAGAGGAAATATTTGAAGAATGTATTAAACATTTTTCCACAAATCTATAATTAAAAATAATGAATTTAAATAAATCTTGTGTAATTTTTTAATGCATAGAACATGATTAGGATGTATAGAACAAGGAGATATATTCGTTATATTAAAAAAAACTAACCTAATGAATTTTTTTGTTTGCTTATTTTTCAAGTATTTTGATTAATATATGAAAATCATATGAAATTCAGTTGAACATTTCAAAAATTAAAATGCTAATGGAGAGATTAACAAATTCTAAATGCTTAATACAAATATTGAAAAGAAAATTACTAGAGTAGGCATTACAGATCCGAAAGACATCAAGAAACCACCAAAAAAAATCTCTGCAATTAGCGTCATACATAACACCCTGACCTTTTTATATTTTAAAAATTAGGTTTATGTTTTTTACGAAACATTTTTTCCATTCAATTATTCAGTGTTGATTGCTTTTTGACTAAATTCATATTTGGGATAGGTTTTTTGGTGCAGCTTGGCATGTAATAAAAAACAACAATAATACTAAACAATACAACAATCATAATAATAATTTGAGCAACAACAATAGCTAGCGCATTAAATTGAAGTCATCAAGAAACATTTAAGCGTCGCTTCAATTTGTATAAAAGCTACAAATAAAGCTGGGTGGTTGCCAGACGACGTTGCCACTTGAATAATGTTAAAAGTTACAATGCGTTGCAGCAGCTGCTTGGCGACAACAAACAACATCGAGTACAATAAATGACCTTCATTAATTTTTTTAAAGTTGTCGTTGCTATTTTAATTACATATGAAGTGCTTTTGAAGAGTATTCCCCCGCGGCACACTTAAAGCTCTAAGTTTTGTCGTTGACTTTTGAACTATTTTAAGTAGCAACATGTATTTGTTTTATTTATAAACTACTTAAATGTTTTATTTTTTATTTTTCAAAACTTATATTTGGCAAGCTTTGGGTGCGTCATATGAAATTTAAGCTTCATTTACTTTTAAGCACAATCGGTTGCATTTTTTTTGATTATTATTTTTTTGTATTTTCCTCAATTATTTATATTGAGGTTTTTTATATTTTTGGGCATAAAGTAATTTGATGCGCCTTTAAAAATATTTGCACACATTTATATTTAGTTAAAATTTTAATTTTGCAAAAAATAGACGAACAATTTGTATTTCCCTATCAAAAACTATTTAAATTATTTTTAGAAATTATTTAAGGCCCATGATAGGTAATTTAATTAGCAGTTTTCCTTGTCATAATTTGACCAATTGCAAATCCATAACAATCAGGCCATGATAATGTCTGCCCTACTAGGGTTAATTTCTTTCTAATAGAGCATTTCTAATAGCTAAAGGGTTTTTCAATAAGAGCGCTACAAAAGTTTTTTTCAAGGGTTTTTCAACAGGGACGCTACAAAGGTAGAGCGACAGGGACAGCAAACGACGCCATATTTCTTGCCGCTCTTTTCACATTTCTCTTCAGTAAGGTTTGCCATTTCATGATGGAAAGATATACGAGCCAGCAACGAGTCGAAATTATTAAAATTTACTACCGAAATTCGAATTGTCTTTGAAAAGTTGTTACCATATGGTAAAAAATTACTAAAAGGGTTAAACACATTTTATAAACTGTATACTCAGCATATTCTATCTCTACTGGGCAATTATAACTATTTTAAAACCGTTTTGAAAATAATTTTTTGGTCATTTGGAAAAAATCATTTTTATCAAAAGCACTGTAACAGTTCATTTACAAAGAATGGCAATAATAAATATAAAAATTCTATTATAAATAAAATCATTAACTGCATAAACACTGTAAGCACCTCACAGCTTTCAGAAAAACTAAAATTCATTGCATAATTTAGGGCTTCACATCGGACAGAGTCAATTTGGCAGACGTCTTACAATAGTTTATCACTTGCTAATTCTTTTGCAGAAACGATTGCCAAAATGTTGAAGCATATAGCAGGGAAAAACCACAGTTATTTAAATTTATTTTCATTTTTGTATTGCAGCACTTGTTTTATTTTTTTGATTGCATACTTTTTGGCATAAAATGCATTATGCATAATTTCAGGCAATAAACTGTAAGAAATATCATCAGCTACTGGGTTTATATTAAAATTTCAAATACATTTTGGCTACGTTGAGCCATTTAAAATATGCAAAAAATAATATAAGCAAAAGAAATGCATCGTTTTAGGATCTAAAAAAAATACTAAAGATTAATGGTATTTTTTATTATTTTCTTTTAATTTAAAGCATTATATAGAATTGCATAGGACACATAAATTACGAAGTACTTCAAACGAATGCGTATTAAAATGTGTACCTAAGTTTTTTGTTGTATACTGGCAGTCTAAAAGTATATATTTCTTTCAGTTGATAAATACAGTATATATTAAGGCAGTGTGGTACAGTTTTTAAAGTTACTTTAGAGCCAGTGAATAATTACTCTGTTTCCATTGCGAACTGAACAAAAGTTTATTGTATATGACAGGGAGTGTTTAAAAATATGCAACAAACATTGCAAATGCAAATTGTATAAGCTGAACACCTTAAAATATGCAGACTTTGTCTTAAAAATAGCATAGTTTTAGACTTGGAGAAAATTGTACAATAAATGTGCGCTGTAACATTTATTGTAACTACATCTACTCGAAACGCCTTTATATTAAAATTGATTGCCAATATATTATATATTATAAATTGACAGACTAAAAGTAGGCAAGCATATATTTATACTATGTATTTATTTATATTATGTAGCATATTGTAGTCAACTTTAGCGGTTTGTTCTACAGAACTAAAGAATTGAACAATAGTTTACGTTTTAGTACAGTAAGTGACTACGAAATATGTCACACTTTTATGGTATTATTAAAATCGAACTATTGTCTAATAAAAAATAAAAACCTAATGTCACTGCTTTGCACTCTTATTAGTTTAACCCATTCATGCCAAGTGGGTAGAATAATACTCAAAGGTGGAGCAATCTTAGAAAAACTTGAGCTGGAGCCAGATGAGAAGTATTGCGAATTGGTTTTCATATACAGATGAAGTAAGAATAGAACTATTTAAATTCAATTTTGAGCGGACCTATATGGAAGATATTGATGTGTTCTGTTAAGAGTTATATCGGTACGACACATTTTACAAAAAAAAAAAATATCAAATTTTGAGATTGACAAATGTCGATGAGACAAATGTTTAAATATCGTAGCTTGCTATAGAATTTTTATGAACGAGAATGTTTAGAAAATAGATGAGATGAAGCTACAAGATCGAAGATTTCATTATTAAAATTACAGCCCTATTCTAACCAGCAATGACACTATTATGACCAATTTGAATTTGTGATTCGTGCCAGAATAGGGCTATGAGTTCAAAAAATGTATCAAAAACACATATTGGAGTAAGTTTTAACAAAATCGGATAAAAAAAAGTTGTGTCGAATTGGGGACAGTCTTTAATGGGTTAATAAAATATATAGCCTAAAAGTAGACTATATTTTCTCTTATAAATATAAATTGCATACTTTTAGGTATTTTATGCCGAATATTAGAGAGTAGACCAAGTGAAACTGTAAAATCCTATGAAATTAAACAACAAGGACGAATATACTACAACTTTAATTATTTTATAATTAATTTATAATTTATTATAATTTATGATTTACATTTTATTATTTATAATTTATCTTTAATTATATTTTTTATAATTTACCTTTTTATTATATTTTATTACAATTTATATTAATATATTTTATATTAAATCACAATTTTATATTGCCTAAAGCTTTGTGAAAAGTAATAAAAATCCAAGTACAATTTATAAAATACTTTCTTAATATTCATAATATCTCAATTAATGTAGTGCGCCTAGTATTATGCTATATTAATTGAACTAAGTGTAATAAACATGCAAAGCAACATTGATTTCCTGAATTACGAGCAATCAATTAAATGCAAATTGAATTAAGCTGTTGCCGGAGGGCAACATTCAATGTAACAGCAATTGTAACAATAAAAAACAAGTCACAATAAATAAAATTGCATAATATAAAGATGTTCATGGTGATAATGATGATGATGATGACGACATAAGATGAGTAATCATGACATGGTTGACTGACTACAAACTGTTGGCGATGGCACAAACATTAAATATAATAAAAACAGCAATAATACGAAATGTGGAGATAATAAAATGCAACTGAAAATTTTATAATTCTTGTTATTTAATATTTTTATTATTTTATTGGTTTTTCTTTTATTTGTCTATTTTATATTTTGTTTTGTATTTTTGTATTTTTTTATATTTTTATATTTTTATATTTATACATTTTTACATTTTTATATTTTTATATTTTTATATTTTTATATTTTTATATTTTTATATTTTTATATTTTTATATTTTTATATTTTTATATTTTTATATTTTTATATTTTTATATTTTTACATTTTTACATTTTTATATTTTTATATTTTTATATTTTTATATTTTTATATTTTATATTTTTATATTTTTATATTTTTATATTTTTATATTTTTATATTTTTATATTTTTATATTTTTATATTTTTATATTTTTATATTTTTATATTTTTATATTTTTATATTTTTATATTTTTATATTTTTATATTTTTATATTTTCATATTTTTATATTTTTATATTTTTATATTTTTATATTTTTATATTTTTATATTTTTATATTTTTATATTTTTATATTTTTATATTTTTATATTTTTATATTTTTATATTTTTATATTTTTATATTTTTATATTTTTATATTTTTATATTTTTATATTTTTATATTTTTATATTTTTATATTTTTATATTTTTATATTTTTATATTTTTATAATTTTATATTTTTATATTTTTATATTTTTATATTTTTATATTTTTATATTTTTATATTTTTATATTTTTATATTTTTATATTTTTATATTTTTATATTTTTATATTTTTATATTTTTATATTTTTATATTTTTATATTTTTATATTTTTATATTTTTATATTTTTATATTTTTATATTTTTATATTTTTATATTTTTATATTTTTATATTTTTATATTTTTATATTTTTATATTTTTATATTTTTATATTTTTATATTTTTATATTTTTATATTTTTATATTTTTATATTTTTATATTTTTATATTTTTATATTTTTATATTTTTATATTTTTATATTTTTATATTTTTATATTTTTATATTTTTATAATTTTATATTTTTATATTTTTATATTTTTATATTTTTATATTTTTATATTTTTATATTTTTATATTTTTATATTTTTATATTTTTATATTTTTATATTTTTATATTTTTATATTTTTATATTTTTATATTTTTATATTTTTATATTTTTATATTTTTATATTTTTATATTTTTATATTTTTATATTTTTATATTTTTATATTTTTATATTTTTATATTTTTATATTTTTATATTTTTATATTTTTATATTTTTATATTTTTATATTTTTATATTTTTATATTTTTATATTTTTATATTTTTATATTTTTATATTTTTATATTTTTATATTTTTATATTTTTATATTTTTATATTTTTATATTTTTATATTTTTATATTTTTATATTTTTATATTTTTATATTTTTATATTTTTATATTTTTATATTTTTATATTTTTATAATTTTTTATTTTTATATTTTTATATTTTTATATTTTTATATTTTTATATTTTTATATTTTTATATTTTTATATTTTTATATTTTTATATTTTTATATTTTTATATATTTATATTTTCATATTTTCATATTTTTATATTTTAAAATTTTTTTATATTTTTATATTTTAAAATTTTTTATATTTTTATATTTTATGTATTTAATATTTTTATATTTTATGTATTTAATATTTTTATATTTTATGTATTTAATATTTTTATATTTTATGTATTTAATATTTTTATATTTAATATTTTTATATTTTTACTCATATTTCTTTCAACAATTTTTCTGTAATTGAAGTCAGTTGAAAAGTGATTATTGCACCTCATCAACCGTCCACTGACAACTTAGTCAGTCAGCCAGTCAACGTTGAAGGCTTTTTCAGTGCTGTTCAGTGATTTCCATGCACGTCTTATATGAAACGTGTTGCAATTGCGACGTAGCGTCAAGAGATGGCGCTACTTGAAGGCGCCATCGCTTCAAATGTACACAACGGAAATTAAATTGAATTCAATTGAAATATTGAAAGGCGTTCGAAATTGAAAAAATAAAAATTGGCATTGAAGAAACCCCCAACAGGATGTCATTGAAAATTTCAATTAAAATGCTAAAATATTTTAAATGTATGACTCACCTGATCACATATTATGTCCCATTTCTTTTCATCGTCGTAGTTTTTTAATAATTTCGCTTTGTCGGGTGGCAAATCCATGGAGGCCTGTGGGGTAAAGAGAATAAAAAATACATTTAGATTAAAAATTTCATTATTTTTTTGTATTTATGAAATAGAATATATTTAGAAATAAAATTAGATTTCAAAGACTTTTTTCGAATTAAAAATTCACAGCTTTTTATTTATGATAGGTATGAATTTTAGATTTAAAATAATTTTGTAATTTCGTGATTCCAATGTAAGTATTATTTTTCAATAAAATCGATTAGATTCGATATTGAAATAATTTGTATTATTTTTCAAAAGTAGTTGAATTACTTTCATTTGAACATTTTGGACGAAATTACGAACATTTCTGTGTTTTTGAGTGTTAAAACCATTATAAAATATAATTGAAATATAATAAAATAAAACGGTGTGTGTCGAAAATCAGTACATTTCGTTAGAGACTTCTTTTTTTGAGTTTTGTGTATTTTTATTTTCACATTTTCAATTTTTTTTATTTTTACTTTGAATTTTGTATGTTTATTTTTATTATTTTAAATTTTATATGAAAAATATAAATTTTTATAAAAAATAATTTCATTTTTTTACTTGTTTTCTTTTTTTATTTCATATTACTATGTTTGTTTTAATGATTTCTAATTTTATTTGAAATTGTATTATTTTATTCTTTTAATTTTTTTATGTATTTTTTATTTTATTTTTTTAATTTTTTTATGTATTTTTTATTTATTTTTTTATATATTTTTAATTTTTATACTTTTATATTTTTGATTTGAAATTTTTTAATTTTAATGAAGTTTTTATGGAATTTTCGACTTATTTTGATCAAGTATTTCTTATTTAATAATTTAGAATTCGATTTCTCAGTTCAACATTTTTTATACCCTACACTAAGAGTGAAAGGGTATATTCAGTTTGGTACGCCGTTTGTAACACCCAGAAGGAAGCATCTCCGGTATGGAAAAGTATATATATTCTTGATCAGCATGACCTCCTGAGTCGATTTAGCGATGTCCGTCTGTCCGTCTGTCTGTCTGTCCGTCTGTCTGTCTGTTGAAATCCCTAAGACTTTTAAAATTGATAAATGAAACTTATAACTTAGATTACTAATATACCTACGCTGTATGTGCGAAAAAATTGGCGAGATCGGTCCATTGTGACCTATGATCCGACCACTTATGTTCAAATACCTCATATAAAATGTACACATAAAAATTAATTTTTATGTATACGTGCTTAGGTAAACTTTTTTGGTCAAATATATATTGATATCATGCTCAAATACATGATAATAATGTTTTCCGGCGAAAAGACTTGTGGTTCACAAAAAAAAAAAATCGAAATTCGGTACACCTACCCATTTGTAAATATGGGTATCAAATGAATGGAAATTATCAGCGATTGAATGTTTGTAGTTATTTTCAGGATTCGTATACCCTGGTGACCTATATATCACTTTGAATGGTAACCACACATATGTGTAGGGTATTTATAGTCGGCTTAGACCGACTATAATTTTGATAATCCTAACTATACCTACTTTAAAATTTCCCATGTGATCTAACCTTCCCAACTGGTTTTTTTTTAATTTTAATTTTTTTTTTTATTTCTTAACTTTTAATTTTTTTTTTTTATTTCTTAACTTTTAATTTTTTTTTTTTATTTCTTAACTTTTAAATTTTCATTTTAATATTTTTAATTTTTATGTAGTTTTGATGAAATTTTTGTTCGAATTTGTACTTATTTTGATTAAATATTTGTTGCTAAATGATTTTGATTTCGATTTCTTAGTTCAAAAATAGGTATTCCAGGTTCATTTTTTCATTTTAATTTTTGCTTTTAATTTTCATTTTTAACTTTAATTTTGTTTTATTTATTTTTTTATTTTTATTAGAAAATTTGTCAATTGAATTCGGTTTCTCAATATAAAAATTGTGTTTTCAAATTCATATTTTTTTTTTTTGTTTTTTTTATTATTTATTTTAATTTGTTTCTAATTGTTGTTTTTTTTTTACTTTATACATTTTTTATTTTTCTTTATTTTCCTTTTTTAAAATTTTTGATTTTATTTTTTTTATTTTTTCTCCTTTTAAAACTTTTATTTTTTTTTTAAATCTTTTATTTTATATTTTTAAAATTTTGAAATTGATTTTTTAATACCAAAAATTGGTTTTCGAAATTAATATTTTAGCTCTTTTTGTTTTTTTTTCTCTTTTTTTATAAGAGTTTTTTAATATTTTTTTTTCTTTAAGTTTTTTTTATATATATTTTTTTTTAAATTGTCTAGATTTTTTTTATTTGTTTTGTTTTTAATTTTCGTTTTTTTTAAATTTTTATTTGTTTTTTTTTTTTTTAATTTTTACTTTATTAAATAATTTCGTTATATATATTTTTTATTTTTCTTCAATTTTTTATTTGTTTTTTTTATTTTTAGTTTTTAATTTTTACTTTATTAAATAATTTTTCATTAATCATTTGGAATCAAATTGTTCCTAAAAATTTTTGTTTCTGTGTTTTTTTCTAATTTGTTTAAGTATTTTTTATTTTTTTTATTTTTATTTAAGTTTTTTTCGAAGTATGTTTTTTTGAATTTATTTTTTAAAATTATTGTTTTCTTTCGTTAATTTTTGACTTTTTTTACTTTATTAGATAATTTTTCATTAATCATATTTTTTCATGAACGATTTGATATTCATAAAAAAATCGTTCAAGACAAAGCAAAATCCTTTTTTTTTGTATTGGGAATACTAAATCGAAGTATATTAAAAAAAATGAGATTGGATATGAAATTCAACATATAAAATCCAGCCGAATAATATTTATCCGTGTTCTTAAAAAATATACATAAAAACTGAAAAAGATTTATTTTTTTTGCTACTATTGAGTTATTTTTTTATTTTATTTTTAACTAAATTTATGTTACTGTATAGTTAATCTGCATTACAATAGTCTGATGCAGAATTTCATAAACCTTAAAAGCAGTATTAAAAATGTAAAAAAAACAATTAAATCATAAAAATACTGAATCTAATAATGTTTCAGTAGCCAAAGTTATACATTTATTTATTCGCAGACTTCTAAGCGTTATTATCACTACATATCCTCCATTTCCATATTTTGCGTAGACCCTGTTTTATCGTTCTACTTATGATATTAGCAAATACCTAATATTAATTGCAAAAAGTTTACCACTTCCTCTGCTTGATTGAAACGTATTTTCATTGTTATTTATTTAAATAAATCTATTTATTTTTATCTTTATTTTAGATATTTCTATAGCTTAAACAATTGAATAAAACCCCGTTGACAAATTGGCATCAACAAAATCATAACATATGCCTAGATTAAGTAAATGGTTGGGGTTTTCAATTATTTAGTCATTTGATTTAAGAACAATTGGTGTGTGTGACTGATAAAGTGGAGAAAATAAAAATAATGGCGTGACGAGGTCATCAAACGCTTTCATAGAAATAATATATAAAATAAAACAAAAGATTAATAAGAAAAAAAATATGAAAAAAAAACAAAACTCAATAAAAATTATATAATAATAGCAATGCAAAAATATGAACAATGAAATATAAACAAAAAAATGTAATAATAAAAAAAATATATAACCATAAAAGCAAACATTTTGCATAGCTGCTATATTTATAAATTCCATTGTCATGATTATGTTACGTTGTGTGTGACTAAGTGCTAGATGATTTTATACAAACTGTAATATTTATGTATTTTAATACATTTTGGAATTTTTGCTACAGAATGCTATTTTTTCTATATATAATCACAAACTACTATTGTGAGAATACTATTTTTTACACGCAGAGAAAGAAATGATTGCGGCAAACATAATATAATTGCAAGCAAATACTTTATGAACATAGTTCGCTGTCAGTCAATAATTTTGTAGTCATTCTGCAATTGTTTCATGAATAAATGATATTATTTAATGTAAAAAATGCTATATTCAGAAATTAGAAAATTATTTTTAATTGATAGCAATCATATGATGTTTCCTATGAAACATACGTATAATGATATATATGTTTAACAAAAATGATAAATGATAAAAATTAATAATTTTGTATTAATTCTGTAATTGTTGCATGGATTATGATATTATTTAATATTATTAATATTATTTAATGTTAAAAATGCCATATTCAGAAATTAAAAATTGACTTCAATTATATTATGTTTTGATCAAACATATATTGATTAAAATTGTTGATTTTGTATTAATTCTGTAGACGTTTCATGGATAATGACATTATTTAATGTTTAAAATACCAGGATAATGATATTATTTAATGTATAAAATACCATATTCAGAATTTAAAAACATAATTTTAATGGACTTCAATTTTATTATGTTTTGATCAAACATATATTGATTAAAATTGTGGATTTTGTATAAATTCTGTAGACGTTTCCAAATTAGGTGATTTATTTTAATTGTTTGTAATCATATAATGTTTCCATCAAACATATAATTATAAATATGAATAATTTTGTATTAATTCCATAATCGTTGCTATTATAAAGCTATTATTTCTATATATAGTGATAAACTCCTACTGTAAGAATTTAATTTTGTTACACGCAGAGAACTAAATGATTGCAGTGAACATAATATAATTGCAAGCAAATACTTTATGAACACAGCTCGCTGTCACTAATAATTCTGTTGTAATTCTAAAATTATTTCATGAATAATAGTGTTATTTAATGTTAAAAATGATATATTCCGAAATTAGAAAATTAATTTTAAATGATTGCCATTATAACATGTTTTAGTCAAACATATATTTATAAAAATGAATATTTTTGTATTAATTTCGTAGACGTTTCAAGGATAATGATAGTATTTTATGTTCAAAATATCATATTCAGAAATTTAAAAATTGATTTTAATTGATTATAATCATGATATTTCCATGGAACATATAATAATTGAAATATAAATTTTATGAACTCAGCTGCCTGAGTAATAATTCTGCTATAATTATATATCATAATGATAAAAATTATAAATTAAATTACATAATTCATTTAAAATTATTGCAATCATATAATTATTGTTGGAACACATTTTTTTCTTCGTGTAGTTTAAATAAACTATTAACATTTAATGCATAATTGACTAAAGCAAATAAACAGTAAAACCAGTTTATAAATAATTATGCTAAATGTTTTTTTAAAGAATTTTCATTTAAAAAATACTTTATAAGAGTCTATAGTCGAACAAATTTCCAGGAAAACCAGTATTTTATAATAAAATAAAACAGAAATGCAAAAAATGATAATGCACGTTTCTTAATAAATCTAATTGCATTTTTAAAGTAAGAACTCATTTAAAAGTAAAAATATAATTTTATGCGGGTAGAAATAATTTCAGATTAAACCTTAATAAAAATGGCTTGGGTTTTGTTAATACAACAATAAAAAGAATTATCTTAAATGCTTTTTTTTTTAAAGCCATTAGTAAAAATAAAATTAAAATAGTGCGATAAAGTTGATAAATCTCAGAAGTTGAAAAGCGTTATCTGAATAGCAACATAATAAAATTTAAATTTGCCAATGACTTTAAAAATTAGTATAAAATACAATAACGAAAATATACAAATTTGTTAAAATTATATATTTTAATTAAGGTATAACATATATAAAGTAGAAGTACGACCTCCGATACATGCACCTAACTCCGACCTAATTCCAACATTTTTTTTTAAACAGTTAATATTTTTAAAAAATCACGTGGCAAATGGAATTTATGTTACCATTTGATGTATTTTTTTTTTATATTTAGTTATAGTAAATAATCAGCTAAATTACAAAGTGGCGGCAATATATGCATGGAAATTTGCATGGTACGTAATTCGGACACCTGCGTTTTTTTTTTCATTAATTCAGCAATTTCTCAATATTTTAATATATGGAGATATTCTTAAATTCACTTTATATTGAAATTCAAATATTTGTCAACAAAAATTAATTTGTAATATTTAATATGAATTATAAAGTGTCGGCAATTGGATGCATGGAAATTTACATGGCATGTAATTCCGACATCTGTGTTCTTTTTTAAATTCTTGAATTTCTAAATATTTGAATACATGGAAATACAATTAAGATTGAAATTTAAATAGTTGTCAACAAAAACAATACAATTTATATATTTTATAAATCAACTAAATTACAAAGTGTCGGCAATTAGATGCATCGAAATTTGCATGGCACGTAATTCCGACATCTGTTTTTTTTTTCAATTTTAAAATTTCTAAATATTTGAATACATGGAAATACAATTAAGATTGAAATTTAAATTTAAATAGTTGTCAACAAAAACAATATAATATTTAATTTGTATATTTTATAAATCAGCTAAATTACAAAGTATCCCCAATTAGATGCATAGAAATTTGCATCGCACGTAATTCCGACAGCTGCGTTTTTTCATTAATTGAGCAATTACTCAATATTTGAATATATGAAGATATTCTCAAATTGAATTTAGATTAAAATTCAAATAGTTCTCAACAAAAAATAATTTTTAATATAAATTACAAAGTGTCGGAAATTAGGCTCATAGAAATTAACATGGCACGTAATTCCGACATTTGAGTTTTTTTCTTTAATTCTCGAGTTTCTAAATATTGTAATACATGGATGTCAACAAAAATCGATTTGTATATTTAATTTTAATATTTTATATTTTCTAAATCAGCTAAATTACAAAGTGTCGGCAATTAGATGCATGGAAATTAGCATGGCACGTAATTCCGACAGCTACGTTTTTTTCTTTAATTCAGCAATTTCTCAATATTTTAATATATATAGATATTTTCAAATTGAATTTAGATTGAAATTCAAATAGTTGTGAACAAAAATCGATTTTGTAATATTTAATATGAATTACGAAGTGTCGGCAATTAGATGCATGGGCCTTTTCATGGCACGTAATTTCGACATCTGTGTTTTTATATTAATTTTTGAATTTCTAAATATTATAATATATGGAAATATAATTAAGATTGAAATTCAAATAGTTGTTATCAACAAAAATCGATTTGTAATATATTTAATATGTATATTTTATATTTTTAATTTATAATTTTAGTAACTACCACTATTTGAAGTCCTCTCTTCAAATAAAATATTTTTCAAACAACATTTTCCACATATGGTCTTGACTGACATGACAACAGCTTTTGCAGTACATGCATTTTGCAGTATTTATTATGATTTGCATGTCTAAAGAAACTAAATAAATACATTTTTTAAATTAATATTTATGTTATTATTGCTGATTTCTGTCTGTCAGTATACGGCTTGTCTCTGTCTTGCCGAATGGCGAATGGTCTGATGGAAAAAAAAAATATCTGTTTGAAAGTAAAATCATGTTTCAGTGATTTATAGTCGCTCGTTTGTCAGTGTGGTTCGAATGCAGGCTGGCTTACTTTAACGGCCAACCAAACTTTAGACCCCCTCTGTCCCACATTTCCCTCGATCTACACCAGCTGCCTTCCTAAGCAATCGCTTACTTTAAGTGCAACCTACGACTTAGTGCGGTCTACTTCAATGTCGCCGTATGCCCGACAGTCATATTTTTATTTTATTTGTCATTGCAGCGTCAGTTTATTGTTTTTGTCATTTATATTTTAATTTATTTTTCTCTTTTATGTTATTATTATATTTTTTTTTTCATTTCATTTTATTTTTCATTTTTATTTTCCTTGTTTTAAATATTTTAAACAATAAATTTGTGGTTTTTCGGTTTGAGTTTTATGCGCATTTAGTTTCATTTATAGCGTTATTTGTTATACATATATAAATCATGTGGTTAATTTGATTTTACTGCGTTGATAAAATTATTGTTTTAATTAATTTGAATGCTATAAAATTTGTACCATTTTTTATATGAAAACTGTTTTTTTATTGCGAATTTTGTTAAATACATGGAATATGAAATTATATTAATTAAAATTGCGGAATTTTATCAACAGATTATACTATATAATCAAATTTCTTGCCTAGGTTATGTCAGTAATATGCATTTCTTAAACACCCTCTATTTTAAATAGGGTGTTATATGAGACATTTTTTATTTTATATTTTAATATCTTAGAATGACTAAATATCTTTGTTATCGATTTTTTTTTTCATAAATTTTATTATTTATCTAAAATCAGTTATTCAAAATTATTTATATTAAATTTATATATTAAATTTTTTATTTCAAAATATTAATGATTTTTTATAAGAGCAATTTGTATTTATCGAAATTATTTTTCATCCATTTCATTTAATTTATCAATGTTATTAATCGATATTAGTCACAATTAGTATTTACCAAAAGATTTTTTTATTTTTATTGATCGAAATCCATTTTTTTATATATATATATATATATATATATATATATATATATATATATATATATATATATATCGAAATTCATTGTAATCGAAGTAATTATAAATCATAAATTGTATATATTTAAATTCCTAATTATCAGAATGCTTATTAATAACACTACACAACAAAATGTGAAAAAATGTTTGCGCATTAAATGCCATTATTTTTGTATTATTGGAAATGCCCTGCAGAATTTGAATATATTAATTAAAAAGATTTCTATGGATAGGTTTACGAGATATCGGGCAATAACTTTTGTACTCAGCTTTCAAAAAGGTGCTCACATATATTTGTAAATATCTCGCGTTATATGCAACTCATATCGTCACGTGTTATATCGTATGATAGGTAATTAAATAGCCTGTAAACATTTCTTACAATAGTTTGAAATTGGTTCACTGCTTTAAGAGAACTCTATAGAAGAACTCGAAAATTGGAAATTTTTTCGACCAACATTTTAATCAAAAATGCGTTTAAAAAATTGCGAAAACTGGAAAAAGCAAGATAATGCACAGTTTCTAATATTCCAAAATTAGCCGGCACCTTTTTAAAGAAAATTACGTAAAAATAAAAGAATTCTATTGGTACATTTGTTAGAACAAAAAATATATATATGAAAGCATTATAAATGAGTGTAAACTAAAAAAAAATCGCATTTTATTTTTATACCCTATACCTATGGGTTACAAGTAGTTATAAAATGTATGTGAGGATATTTTAGTGCCTCTTAGTAGGCGTGTTCGGTATGAAAAAGTATATATTTTCTTCATCAACATCGCTTTCCGAGTCGATTTAGACATGACCGTCTGTTTATACACGATAACTTGAAAACTGCTATTCAGAATGCGATGAAATTTAATTTCAATATATTTTAGTAGGGTAGTAGAAATTTTGGTAGGGCCATGGTCATGAAGTGATCATGTCATTATTTGAGGTGAACGGGATATGACGAGGCCCATAATGTCCTTGTAACGCAGTGTCCTGATCATGTATTGACCTCAAGCCATGATCATGTACTGATCGGGCAATTCCCCATTTTAATATTTACCCGACAATTGCCTTGTCTGAGCCCGAGCATAATAGGGTTTCTCTTATTAATCACGATCAATGCCTGATGCTAATTTCGTTATGAGGAACAAATAATGTAGCTATGATCGGGAACATTGACTGTTTAGATAATGTAAACCCTGCTATGGTAAGCATGATAAGGGCATGCAAAGGCAATGATCATATTTTCTCTAACAGGGCTTACCCAACGAAAACCCGATCATTTCCCGATCATTTCGGGCAAATTACTACTAGGGATACGAAATATGGGTTTACTTTTTAGGATATCATATCTCGTGAAGTATTCAAGATAAAGTTATAAAATTTAAAATTAATTATAAACAATCATCTATCAATAGGTGCTCAAAAAATGGGCGTGATCCGCTCGAATTTTTTATTTTTAATTTTTTCATAAAATATTTTTTATTCTCAAATGTTACCAATATATTTTTGTCATTGATAGCTCAATTTCTACGAAAGAGTGTCAACTAATTTTGGAAAAGTAAAATTTGTGTATCATCTTATTTTCTCGTCTTTTTCCATTTTTTGTAATGTATTTTTTATATAAATTTTTGTTGAAAAAAATGCTTTTTTCAAGTTCTCCTATCTCATTCAAAATCTGAAATATTTAAATATTTAGTTATCGAAATTTTTATATATAGAAATTATAATTTATAATTATTAATTATAAATAAATCGATATTATATTACGAACATTTTTTAATCTTATTTCTTTTTTAACTAAATTCTCATTTATCGATTATTTTACATTACGAAACTTATTATTTCTTGAAATATCGTTAATAGTTGAATATTACCTATTCTTATTATAGAAATTTGTTTATCTTGTTTATAATTCGTATGATCGAAATTTAAAATTTGAAACCATTAAAACAATTGCAAACATTTCAAATATTTACTATTTAACAAAAGTAGAACATATAAAAAATGATTGCTGTTTTATAATTTTTTTATAATGAAGAAGAATACAAAATATATATTTTTTTCCGCTACAAAATAGTTTCAACTACTCAAAGTTCACAACCGCAGACAAAAACCAGTCACGATTTTGAATTTGTTTTATTTTTTTTTTAATTTTTTTATTTCTTAAATTTATTTATAATTGGTTTTGCGTAATTAGCACGCTATATATGAGAAACAGTTTGTATAAAATTTTTAGTCATAAATTTAGACTAATATATGGTGTGCTGAGAGTCGTCGTCGTCGTTCGACAAATAAACAAATCGGGTACTGAAGAAAACGGAAACTCAACACGCGGCTCCATTAGCACACGAATGTTTATTGCAAATTACAATAACAGCAACAACAACAACAATAATAATAATAATAACAACAAAAATATAATAATAACAAAAACCTCAAGAACTTTCAGTGCAACAAAAACAACAACAACAATATCACATAAAGACCAGCGCTAGTAATACTAGATCCCTAGATAGATATCAGACAACCAAACGACTGACTAGCCTGAGTATATGGTCAGCAATTGGCTATGATCAGCTTATACTAAGCAACCACAAAGTACTACGGAAAAAGACGAATAGAAAAACCAATTTACAGACAAATAACAAATGTGGTAGTTGGTAACAATAGAGGTAAAGTAACGAAAAAATAATGATAGAACTTTACACTTTGAGAAATTAATATACCTAATTTGTTAAAAAATAATTGTAGGTTAAGTATTTTTAGAAATAATAATTCTTGGAAATTGTACAGGAAGAATATATTAAAATGTTTTTGTTTCAAACAACATTTTATTGATTAGAATTTTTAAAAGATTTGGTTTTAAGAAATTTAATGCAAGAATTTTAGAGAAATATTATTTGAAGTAGTATTATTGAAGAAGTATAAAGAATTATAAAATGGCAAAAATTCTGTGGAGGAATAATAATATAATATAATAATAGTTTGGCACTACAGTCCTATAAGAACTTAGGCCGAGCTCTCGCACCATTTTGAGCTGTGCGTGTTATATTTGTACTCAAAGTGGTGGGATCTACATTTTATTGCCGAATCCGAACGGCGGGTGAGAGCTTTTCATAGGCAATGTTTTACTTTCGTAGGTTTGCCATTTACTGCCGAGAGGTAGCGCGGTATAGAAAAATGTTTCTATGAAAAGAAGTTGTTAGCCCCAGTCCAGGCTTGAACCGGAGACCTTTCGGCTCGCAGTCCAACGCACTAACCACTGAGCTACCGCGGAGGAAAAGTTGCAGAAATTCAGAAGTTCATTTCTAAAACGTGCACTGAACTCAGTTTTGGCAAATCTACATCAAATTGTTGAGAACAGAATAGAACGTAAAGCATATATGAAATATAAAATATGATAAAAAAAATGGATGGTAAAGAAGATTTTGAAAGAAAAGTACTAGGAATAAATCACGGCATAATTTCTAAAACGATTTGGAAATATTTCTCTTTAAATTTGTAAAAGTAATATTGAAAAATATTAATTAGGAATAATATCGAATAAAGAAAATATGGAATATAAGAATATTTGAAAAAGAATTCTCGTAAAATAACGCTACTCAACAAAACAAGAAAAATGGTTTGCCATGGACATCCCATACATCAAATCTAAATAATTCGCGGTCGCGGTCGATTTTGACAGCATACTCAGTTTTTTTTTTCTATTTCTTAACGTTTTTAATAAAATTTCTCTCGAATTCTCATGCCCTTTTCAGACACTTTTTAGAATTAAAAAATACAGTCCTTTACACAAACAGTTTTTCAAAAAACTGTAAACGCAATTTTTCTTTAAATAAACTAATTACAATATATCGAGTAATGCTATTATTCCGATAGGTTTCTTTTAGATATTTGTAACAAAACTCGAAAAATATTGATTTTTTTTAGACTATTTATGGACGTTTTTTTAGCATCGTGAATTTAATGATAAATAAGAAAATAATTTATGGTTATGCAGAGCATAGTGCAAACTAACGAAGAAGATGACTAACTTTTTTGTATCGGTTCTCATTTTTAAAATATGCTCTATCAACAGAGTTTCAGTCAAAAACTGTTAAAATTTCAAATTCTTGTATATATTACATATAAATTTACATATAAATAAAATCGTTTTTGGAGAATGAAAACGTTATTTTGGAGTTCGGAGACATTTTGTAAATATATGTGGTGGAAGTAGTTATGCTTCTCCGGAAGTATTGTTGCACGGATAGAAAATATTTGTTTGAATATGTTTGAATGTAATTAAAAATTAATATGAAATTACCATACATGTATCTGTCAAACTTATCATAAATATGTTACAATACAAACATAATGAATATACTATTTCTTGGCAGTTTACACGCACTCGTTGAGCAGAATTTCCTATGTACGTCTCTTTTGTCATCGTTTGAATTATGTATTTGTCCTTTTAAACATACTGATGTTTAAAAAGAAACAAAAAAAAAATGAAATTAGATGTAAATTAAAGTATTCTTGCAATATTCTTCTTGTATACGAAGTTTACAATCGGCGAGTGCCATTTTCTGCATACGTTTCTTTTGATGTTTGTTGAGAAAACGTATTCGTGTCGGTAATACAATGTCATTTCTAAATTTAAAAAATATACAAATTGTGGTACAAAAAGTACAAATAGTAAAAAATAATATCATTTAATAGTGCAGTATATAATTTAATTGTTCCTGAATGATTTTCTAAAAATATTGTGTAAAGCCGACACGGATATTTCAACAAAAAAAAAACACAACACAAAAATCAGTGCTTCTATTTTTCAAACAGAATTCGGCATGTTTTTTTTACAACAGGCTCCGCGAATTCCTTGCCAACGCTATGTGCTGCACTGAGACTTGTACTTGCAGTTTTAATTCAATTATTTACTTATGCATTTAAAAAATTGTATATGAATTCAAATATTATTAATTCCCACTGTGCATGTTTAATGATTTTTAATAAAAATGAATAAAAAACAATATTTAATTTTAATTATATTTTCAGGATTCCTTTCCAAAAATATTTAGATATGTTTTTATGCAAACATACTACTTTTTGAACTGAAGCAACTGATATGTTTCTCTAGAAACATATTTATATTTAGATCGTTCGAAATCATGTTATATTTTAAACATATTTATGTTTCGGTTCAAATATTTATTTTGTTTGGGTGTAGTAATTATTATGTTTCTATTAGAACATATACCATTTTAAGGGGCAACATCAAAATGTTTCCGTGATATCATAATGTAAATCAGAGCTCATTACAACACTGTTCAAGTCTCAAGATGATTTATCAGGCAATGATTTATCAGGCAATTATATATTATGTTTACATAAAATTCCAAACACACATGTTAATGCGTACAAAATTATGTTTGAGAGATCCATTTTTTTGCAGTGTGTGGAGAAGAATTGTAACGATTATAAATATGGAGCAAGAATTGTTGGGAGCGAACTAGTGGTGGTTGGTACAGGTAAATTTCAATTTAATTAAATAGTTAAAATAAATTTTAATTAAACTTAATACAAAATTAAAAAAAAAAATATTTTAAAAGCGTAATAGTGACACGAGCCAGCTAAAAGGGTAACTCTATTTTTTATAGTGTATTATGCAACATGTTGACTATTAATGCCATAATTAAGCCTGAAGTGTATGGAATTCGCATAATTAAAAAATCAAACAGCATGACATTTGTCGTGTCTTGCACTTGGTGTCGATTTTCAAAACTCAGCAACACTTTTGCTTCAGTCACAGCTTCAGCAACAGCAGCAGCACGACAACAATTTGATTTGTAGTTGCTGTGTTAAGTGCTGCTGTAGTTGTCAATAGCGGTAACAACAGCAAGAAGAACTTTTGACAAATATTTGTGCACATTTACGAAGAATATTTGTCAATAAGAAAGAACAAACGCTAAATATTTGCATAAGAGATATGACTAGGATATTACTTACTGTATGAAGTCATTGAACGAGGAGGTGTTTGAAAATACTTTTTATTCAATTGGAAAAATAGTTTTTATAAAAATTTTGAATTAATTGTAAAAATTTTAAAATTAAATTTTCACTAAAAAAAAAATCAATTTTCACTAAAAATTCAATTTTTTACTATAAATTCTAAATTTCACTAAAAATTCGATGTATCACAAAAAATTCAATTTATCACTAAAATTTAATTTTTCACTAAAAATTTAACTTTTCACTAAAAATTAAATTTTTCACTAAAAATTAAATTTTTTACTAGAAATTCAATTTTTCACTAAAAATTCAAAATTTCACAAAAAATTAAATTTTTCACAAAAAATTAAATTTATCACTAAAAAATTAATTTTTTCACTAAAAATTCAAATTTTCACTAAAAATTCAAATTTTCACTAAAAATTCAAATTTTCACTAAAAATTCAAATTTCACAAAAAATTAAATTTTTCACAAAAAATTCATTTTATCACTAAAAATCGCATTTTTTACTAAAAATTCAATAATAATAATACCAATAAAATCATTTTTCATAAAAGTAATTTTTAGTAATTACAAAAATTAAAAAATTGACATTTACACCAAATGCCACAAAAGCTTTTAGCGCTTCCCCCTTCATTCATTTGCAACACAACATTTTTCCATTTGGTTAAATTTCTCAGTCGCATCATCAATAACTTCATTATTATCTACATAATAATTATCAACATTAACTACAGCAACATTATTCACCATTCACAGCTACAGAACAAACACGAGGGAAATGATTTTTTCCTGAATGGTACTTCTGAGAAAACGCAAAGATTCATTAATGTGCGCATCTGGTTGAGTAAAGAATTTGTGTGATATGTGTGTGTGAATCAATATTTAAATTGTAGCATCAGAGGAAATCAATGAATGAGTCAGTGAAGATCAAAATCTAAGTCATCTGGCAAATATGAAAGGGATTAAAATGGGAAAAATGACGACGACGATGTCGATAAAAAGAATGTCTGCCATTTAAGTGTTTATGCAGCAGATGAACGAACAGATGAAGTTATGACGTATATTTTGATGATGATGCTTACACTGATAGTGAAATGAAATTGGAAAAGAGGCTATTGAGCTTTTAGCTATTTAACTAAAGAGCTTTTGATAATGTAGGGTGGTTCTTAGGAGAACAAGTGTTCTTATCACATTGAGTGAAGTATGTATTTAAATTGAGAGAGAAATAATATGATTTTTTTATATAGTCAAATGTTACAAAGTATTCAGTTCTTTAGAACGATATCATTTTTATTGGTTAGTTTATTTTTTGTATATTTCTTTAAGTAATTAGTATTTGAAATTTAGTATTTTTTTATATTTATTATTTGTTTTATCTGAATCTCTTATTTTTTCCCATTAAATCAAATAACATTTTCATTCTAATTCATTGCTTCGCATTAATTGCAGACATAAATCAAAACGTATCAGTTAAATCTGCTGTTAAAACCGCACCTAGACATAAAAACTGAATGTTACAATTCTTTTTTGTGTCTTTTTTATATTTTTATTAATATCGATTTTCAATAAGAAAACTATCAGTTTAATCTATTGTCATCATTCGTGAGTAAAACATATAAAACGCCACAAACAACATGAAACCTAAACCAAGGAAAAACTGTGAAAGAAAGTCTGACAAATGCTGAACTTCCAACCTCATTAAATAGGTAATATAAATGAAGATGGAAGAAACAAATAAAATTTTATTTAATTAATAATAACTAACAATAAATAATAAATAAAACAAAAAATAAATAAATATGCTACATAAAAGATAATAAATGAAAGTAAAAAAAGAGATAAAATATAAACATATCAATTTTATGATCAAAAACAAATTTTAATAAATTGAAAACAATTCCAATAAATTAAAAAAAATATAAATAATTGCAACAGCTAGAATTTTAACAAAATACAAATAATGGAAATACTTTGAAATGGAAATGAATTGAAAATGCAATGAAATTAATTGATATGAATTGAAATGAATTGAAATGAATTGAAATGAATTGAAATGAATTGAAATGAATTGAAATGAATTGAAATGAATTGAAATGAATTGAAATGAATTGAAATGAATTAAAATAATTGAAATGAATTGAAATGAATTGAAATGAAATGAAATGAAATGAATAAATGAATTGAAATGAATTGAAATGAATTGAAATGAATTGAAATGAATTGAAATGAATTGAAATGAATCGAAATGAATTGAAATGAAATGAATTGAAAAGAATTGAAATGAATTGAATGAATTGAAATGAATTGAAATGAATTAATATGAATCGAAATGAAATGAATTGAAGTGAATTGAAATGAATTGAATGAATTGAAATGAATTGAAATGAATTGAAATGAATTGAAATGAATTGAAATGAATTGAAATGAATTGAAATTAATTGAAATGAATTGAAATGAATTGAATGAATTGAAATGAATTAAAATGAATTGAAATGAATTGAAGTGAATTGAAATGAATTGAAATTAATTGAAATGAATTGAATTGAAATTAATTGAAACGAATTGAAATGAACTGAACTGAAATGAATTGAAATACATTGAAATTAATTGAAATGAATTGAAATGAAATTAATTGAAATGAAATTAATTGAAATGAAATGAAATTAATTGAAATGAAATAAATTGAAATGAATTGAAATGAAATGAATTGAATTGAAATGAATTGAATTGAAATTAATTGAAATGAATTGAAATGAATTGAAATGAATTGAAATGAATTGAAATGATTGAAATGAATTGAAATGAATTGAAATGAATTGAAATGAATTGAAATGAATTGAAATGAATTGAAATGAATTGAAATGAATTGAAATGAATTGAAATGAATTGAAATGAATTGAAATGAATTGAAATGAATTGAATGAATTGAAATGAATTGAAATGAATTAATATGAATCGAAATGAAATGAATTGAAGTGAATTGAAATGAATTGAAATGAATTAATATGAATCGAAATGAAATGAATTGAAGTGAATTGAAATGAATTGAATGAATTGAAATGAATTGAAATGAATTGAAATGAATTGAAATGAATTGAAATGAATTGAAATGAATTGAAATGAATTGAAATGAATTGAAATGAATTGAAATGAATTGAAATGAATTGAAATGAATTGAAATGAATTAAAATAATTGAAATGAATTGAAATGAATTGAAATGAAATGAAATGAAATGAATAAATGAATTGAAATGAATTGAAATGAATTGAAATGAATTGAAATGAATTGAAATGAATTGAAATGAATTGAAATGAATCGAAATGAATTGAAATGAAATGAATTGAAAAGAATTGAAATGAATTGAATGAATTGAAATGAATTGAAATGAATTAATATGAATCGAAATGAAATGAATTGAAGTGAATTGAAATGAATTGAATGAATTGAAATGAATTGAAATGAATTGAAATGAATTGAAATGAATTGAAATGAATTGAAATTAATTGAAATGAATTGAAATGAATTGAATGAATTGAAATGAATTAAAATGAATTGAAATGAATTGAAGTGAATTGAAATGAATTGAAATTAATTGAAATGAATTGAATTGAAATTAATTGAAACGAATTGAAATGAACTGAACTGAAATGAATTGAAATACATTGAAATTAATTGAAATGAATTGAAATGAAATTAATTGAAATGAAATTAATTGAAATGAAATGAAATTAATTGAAATGAAATAAATTGAAATGAATTGAAATGAAATGAATTGAATTGAAATGAATTGAATTGAAATTAATTGAAATGAATTGAAATGAATTGAAATGAATTGAAATGAATTGAAATGATTGAAATGAATTGAAATGAATTGAAATGAATTGAAATGAATTGAAATGAATTGAAATGAATTGAAATGAATTGAAATGAATTGAAATGAATTGAAATGAATTGAAATGAATTGAAATGAATTGAAATGAATTGAAATGAATTGAATGAATTGAAATGAATTGAAATGAATTAATATGAATCGAAATGAAATGATTTGAAGTGAATTGAAATGAATTGAAATGAATTAATATGAATCGAAATGAAATGAATTGAAGTGAATTGAAATGAATTGAATGAATTGAAATGAATTGAAATGAATTGAAATGAATTGAAATGAATTGAAATGAATTGAAATGAATTGAAATGAATTGAAATGAATTGAAATGAATTGAAATGAATTGAAATGAATTGAAATGAATTGAAATGAATTGAAATGAATTGAAATGAATTGAAATGAATTGAAATGAATTGAAATGAATTGAAATGAATTGAAATGAATTGAAATGAATTGAAATGAATTGAAATGAATTGAAATGAATTGAAATGAATTGAAATGAATTGAAATGAAATGAAATGAAATGAAATGAAATGAATAAATGAATTGAAATAAATTGAAATGAATTGAAATGAATTGAAATGAATCGAAATGAATTGAAATGAAATGAATTGAAAAGAATTGAAATGAATTGAATGAATTGAAATGAATTGAAATGAATTAATATGAATCGAAATGAAATGAATTGAAGTGAATTGAAATGAATTGAATGAATTGAAATGAATTGAAATGAATTGAAATGAATTGAAATGAATTGAAATTAATTGAAATGAATTGAAATGAATTGAATGAATTGAAATGAATTAAAATGAATTGAAATGAATTGAAGTGAATTGAAATGAATTGAAATTAATTGAAATGAATTGAATTGAAATTAATTGAAACGAATTGAAATGAACTGAACTGAAATGAATTGAAATACATTGAAATTAATTGAAATGAATTGAAATGAAATTAATTGAAATGAAATTAATTGAAATGAAATGAAATTAATTGAAATGAAATAAATTGAAATGAATTGAAATGAAATGAAATGAATTGAATTGAATTGAAATGAATTGAAATTAATTGAAATGAATTGAAATGAATTGAAATGAATTGAAATGATTGAAATGAATTGAAATGAATTGAAATGAATTGAAATGAATTGAAATGAATTGAAATGAATTGAAATGAATTGAAATGAATTGAAATGAATTGAAATGAATTGAATGAATTGAAATGAATTGAAATGAATTAATATGAATCGAAATGAAATGAATTGAAGTGAATTGAAATGAATTGAAATGAATTAATATGAATCGAAATGAAATGAATTGAAGTGAATTGAAATGAAATGAATTGAATGAATTGAAATGAATTGAAATGAATTGAAATGAATTGAAATGAATTGAAATGAATTGAAATGAATTGAAATGAATTGAAATGAATTGAAATGAATTGAAATGAATTGAAATGAATTGAAATGAATTGAAATGAATTGAAATGAATTGAAATGAATTGAAATGAATTGAAATGAATTGAAATGAATTGAAATGAATTGAAATGAATTGAAATGAATTGAAATGAATTGAAATAAATTGAAATGAATTGAAATGAATTGAATTGAAATGAATTGAAATGAATTGAATTGAATTAATTGAATTGAAATTAATTAAAATTAATTGAATGAATTGAAATGAATTGAAATGAATTGAAATGAATTGAAATGAATTGAAATGAATTGAAATGAATTGAAATGAATTGAAATGAATTGAAATGAATTGAAATGAATTGAAATGAATTGAAATGAAATGAATTGAAATTAATTGATATGAATTGAAATGAATTGAAATGAATTGAAATGAATTGAAATGAATTGAAATGGATTGAAATAATTTCAAATTAAGTAAATTAAATAAATGGAAATTACACAGTAAATAATTTAAATTTAATTATCTGTGGATAATTGAATTTTTAGTGAAAAATTGAATTTTTAGTGAATAATTGAATTTTTACCTAAAAATTGAATATTGAGTGAATATTTGAATTTTGAATGAAAATTTTATTTTTGAGTGAAAAAATTGAAATTCTAAGTGAAAAATTTAATTTTTAGTGAAAATTTTATTTTAGTGAAAATTTGAATTTTTAGTAAAAATTTTGATTTTTAGTGAAAATTTTGAATTTTTAGTGAAACTTAAATTTTGAGTAAAAAATTAATTTTTAGTGAAAATTAATTTTGAGTGAAAATTTGAATTTTGAGTGAAAAATTAAACTTTAGAGTGAAAATTTAAGTTTTGTGTGAAATTTGAATTTTGAGTGTACATTTTAATTGTGTGAAAATTTGAATTTTGAGTGAAAATTTTAATCTTACGTAAAAATTAAATTTGAGTGAAAATTAGATTTTATTAAGTAAAAATTTTAATCTTGAGTGGAAATTTAGTTTTGAGTGAAAATTTTAATTTTGAAGTAAAATTTGCATTAATTTTGAGTAAAAAATTAAATTTGTAGTGAAAAGTTGAATTTTGAGTGAAAATTTGAATTTTTAGTGAAAATTTTAATTTTGAGTAAAAATTTGAATGTTGACTGAAAATTTGAGTTTTGAATGAAAATTTTAAGTTTGCGTGAAAATTTGAGTTTTGAATGAAAATTTTAAGTTTGCGTGAAAATTTGATTTTGAGTCAAAATTTGAATTTTGAATGAAAGTAATTTAGAGTAAAAAATTGAATTTGTAGTGAAAAGTTAGATTTTGAGTGAAAATTGCATTTTTTAGTGAGAAATTGAATTTTTAGTGAAAAATTGAATTTTTAGTGAAAAATTAAATTTTTAGTGAAAAATTAAATTTTTAGTGAAAACTTGAATTTTTAGTGAAAAATTGAATTTTTAGTGAAAAATTGAATTTTGAGTGAAAAATTGAATTTTGAGTGAAAAATTGAATTTTGAGTAAAAAAATGATTTTTGAGTGAAAAATTGAATTTTTAGTGAAAAATTGAATTTTGACTGAAAATTTGAGTTTTGAATGAAAATTATAATTTTTAATTATAATAAGAATTTTGCGTGAAAATTTGTATTTTGGGTGAAAATTTGAATTTTGAGTGAAAATTTGAATTTTGAGTGAAAATTTGTATTTTGAGTGAAAATTTGAATTATTAGTGAAAAATTGAATTTTGAGTGAAATATTAAATTTAAAGTGAAAAATTTTAAAGTAGAGTAAAAAATTTAATTTAGAGTAAAAAATTGAATTTGAAGTGAAAAGTTAAATTTTTAGTGAAACTTTGAATTTTATGTGAAATTTTTAATTTTGCATGAAAAATTGAATTTGAGTGAAAATTAGAATTTTGAGATAAAATTTGAATGAAAAATTGAATTTAATTGAAAAATAAAATTTTAAATTAAAGAATTAAATTTTTTAGTAAAAATTTGAAATTTTATAGAATTTTTAGTGATTAAAATCAAATTTTCAGCCAAAAATCATGAAAATAAAACTCCCACGAAAAGCACAATAAAAGCACGAAAACTGTGAAAAACCATAGAAAATAAATAAAAAATAATAAGAAAATAAACAGAAAGAAAAACACATTATGTGTTGGTGAAGATGTTGATATCGATATGGATGCCATGCAACAACACAACGGTGATGGTGACGTGTGTCAACTTAATTAGCCGCAACATGTTGTTGTGGTTGAGAAGTTCAGTTCGGTTAGTTGTTTCGTTCGGAAACAATGTTGCGGCAACAAAAACGAAAGTTGTAACGGCTCTAAGCCATTGTTTGAAATGTTGTTGTTTTTTTTTTCTTGTTGTTTTGCATTGTTTTAGTTGTTGTTTTTGTTGCTGGCCAGTGTAAGTAGCAGATTTAATAGAGTTTTTAGGCCACTCAGCCGGACGGTTGCTTATTACCAGGTTAAATATCGACTATCGAACAAAGTCACGTAGTTGCAACAACGAAAGCTACGTGCGACAACAAAGTTGTTCAAAAAAAAACAAAAAAAACTTTTATTTTCAAACAAAACAAAAATAGAAAATAAAAATATATAAAAAAATTCGATAAAAAAATAAAAATATATAAAAAAACGATAAAAATAAACAATAATAAAAAAGTAAAAAATTATAAATTAAAAAAGGAAAAAAAATATAAATTATAAATAAATAAATTAATTATAAGTAAAAAAATGAATAGGTAAATAAATAAAAAGAAATGAATAATACAAAAATAAATTAATTATAAAGAAAAATGAAAATAAAAGCAAAGCAAAGAAAATATAAATAAAAAAATATATATTAATAAATAAATAAAAAATGTATAAATAAAAATAAGCATTGAAAAAAAAAATAATTAAAAAAAAACAATAAAAAAAAAATAAAAAAATAAAAAACAAATATATTTTAACTAAAACTTTAAAACAAAACATAAAATAATATGTAATAATATTAAATTTAGAAAAAGCATAAGTACAAAAAAAACATTAGTAAAAAATAAAAGGAAAAAAAATCAAATACAAGGCACAGAATTAAAATATATAAAATTATAAAACAAAAGAAATATTAATCATAAAAAATTCGAAATAAGTTTAAAAATTTAAAAAAATACAACTTAGAAATTTTAAAAATATGAAATTAAACATTTGAAAAAATTATAAATAAAAAATATAAATTTAAAATATAAAATTATATAAATTAATATAAAATAATTTAAAATAAAAAAATATAAAAGTACAAAAATTCAAGAATAAAATTTAAAATATAAAATCAAAAAAAAAAATGTCCGAAAATATCAGAATATATTTTTAGAAAATAAGTAAAGAAATATTTAAATTGTAAAAACTGAAAAATAAAAGCTAAAATTAAAATAAAAGCAAATAAATAAAACGTAACAAGGGAAAAAATATGACAAAAGAACGAAAGTAAAAAAAAAGGAAAAAAAATAAAAAAATAAAAAGTAAAAAAAAAAATAAAAAGTGATATATAGGTCACCAGGGTATACTAATCCTGAAAATAACTACAAACATTCAATCGCTGAAGAATTTCCATTCATTTGATACCCATATTTACAAATGGGTAGGTGTACCGAATTTCGATTTTTTTTTTGTGAACCACAAGTCTTTTCGCCGGAAAACATTATTATCATGTATTTGAGCATGACATCAATATATATTTGACCAAAAAAGTTTACCTAAGCACGTATACGTAAGAATTGATCATTTTATGTAAATTTTATATGAGGTATTTGAACATAAGTGGTCGGATCATAGGTCACAATGTACCGATCTCGCACATACAGCGTAGGTATATTAGTAATCTAAGTTATAAGTTTCATTTATCTAGCTCTTCAATTTTAAAAGTAGTAGGGATTTCAACAGACGGACAGACGGATAGACAGACAGACGAACAGGAGGTCATGCTGATCAAGAATATATATACTTTTCCATACCGGAGATGCTTCCTTCTGGGTGTTACAAACGGCGTACCAAATTGAATATACCCTTTCACTCTTAGTGTAGGGTATAAAAACACAAAGAAAGTGAAAAATAGAGAAATAATTCACTAGAAAACATAATAAATAATAATAAAACAAATACAAATTATAATCTCAAAACGTATAAAAAATTTCAGAAATATAAAAGACAAAAACAACTGACAACCGTTATGCAAAAATACTTTGAATGGCGCCAAAAACAGACGCCATTTGTCTTTGAATTAAATACCAATGCACACTTTCTCAAGTGTAGCCTCCCAGATGTTTTAATTTTTATTCTTCAATTTGGAAGCTGTATTTTTGCACATGTTTTCTACAATTTAGCGTTTATCATTATCTTATATATTTTCTTTTTAAATGATTATTACATATTTTTAACGTCGCATTTCTGGAAAATTCTTCGTCGTCATGTCATGCCTTCTTTAGTTTGTTAAGTCAGTATTTTTTAAATTTTCCTGAACTTGAAACTCATTGTCCATCTAATCTCATAATCCATTTTACAGTATTTATTTATTTTAATTATATATTTTGTTTTTCTCATATTACTATATTATTCGTATATTAAATGTTTGAAGTAATTTATTTTCTCTTTTACCGTAGTTTAAATTGTAGTAAAATCATGATTGGAAACTGATCATTTTATTTTAACTTATCATAACCCGAACAGTTATATGAGAAACAAAAGCTGGTCATGATCATGTCTTGTCTAATAGGATCTAATAGGAATCTAGTAGAATCTTGTAGAATCTTGTAGAATCTAATAAAATCTAGTAGAATCTAATAAAATCTAGTAGAATCTAGTATAATCTAGTAGAATTTAGTAGAATCTAGTAGAATCTAGTAGAATCCAGTAGAATTTTGTGGAATCTAGTAGAATCTAGTAGAATCTAATAGAATCTAGTAGAATCTAGTAGAATCTAATATAATCTAGTAGAATCTAATAGAATCTAGTAGAATCTAGTAGAATCTAGCAAAATTTAGTAGAATCTAATAAAACCTAGTAGAATCTAATAGAATTCAGTAGAATCTATTAGAATTTAGTAGAATCTATTAGAATGTAGTAGAATCTAATAGAATCTAATAAAATCTAGTAGAATCTAATAGAATTTAATGGAATCTAGTAGAATCTATTAGAATCTAGTATAATCTAATAAAATCTAGTATAATCTAATAGAATCTAGTAGAAATCTAGGGTAGAGAATACAGCTTTTATTTTATCCTACTTTTTATTTTAATTCTACATTTAACTATATTTGTCATTTAATCTAATTCTACGTTTTCTTTGCAGCAAAAATATAATCTAATCCTCACTTAAGTTTCAGCTTCCATTTATCGCAATTCGCCATTAACCTTCTAACAAAAATTAACCCATTATGCCTTAATTTACATCCAATGTCTTCTCATACTCTTTTAGACGTATTATTCATTTAGCTCATTCGTTTTTTCAACAATATTCTCTTTCTTTTTCTATTTCTTAAAACCAATCAAGTTTTGTTCGTCACTATAACAATGACAAAAAAACTCTTCTTCTATTTTATCCATTTCCCAAGTATTTCCTTTAAAGTCTCTCATAATTTTTGTGTTCTTTGCAAATTTTTACTACACGTATTTTTAGCTTTTCTTTTGCTACATTATTTCAGAAAATTCCAGTAATTGACACAAAATGAATCCTCTTCACATGGACTGCAACTCTTCATGATGTTGAAGATTTTTTCGATTTTATTTTCGTTGTCTAAAGAATTTTTGCAGACCTCAATTTTCTGTCCTAGAAGAATCTGTTAGTGAAGCGTCTTTGTTTTTGTGGCTCAAGTACGACGCTCTTGTAGTTTCATCGAAGCTATTCCCTGTAATTCCGTTGTATGGATCTGTTCATTCTTTAATTTTAATTGAATCAATCAAACAATCAATCCATCAATTGCAACGATAACTCAATTATAGCAGATACACTTGAAGGTGCTGCACTTCATTCAGCAGAAAAACCAGTCATTACAATAAAAATAAATTAATGTTATAAAAGTTAAAAGCAATAAACATTTTACAAAATAGAAATATAAAAGAAAAATATAAAATTGAAACATAGTATATTAAAGAATAATACAATAATAATAAAAGATAATAAAACAAAAATAAAGTATATAAAAATTTGTTGACCTCGTCGACTTCAATGTATTTTGAACACCTGTGAGTCATTCCCTTTGTAGTTAAAAAAAAATACCTTATTCCCCTCATTGTCATATCTTGAAACGTGTCTGGACTACAAATAATATGTATAGAAAAAAATTTATTTATAATGGAAATACGCATTGGAAATAACCATAAATGCTAAATAACTCAAAATGATTCGATAATTTTTAATAAACTAATAATAAATCAATATAATAGTTTGGAAATGCAGCGCAGAAGAATCTATTTAGAGTTCTCTGTGCTTTTAATTTCACATACCAATTAGATATTTTCCCATTGGGTAGACATGATCATGTCATGATCAAGTTCGAGTTTTTTGAGTTCAATGATCAGTTCCCGATCAACCCAAGTATACACAGAAAAATCCTCTTTTGGCATGAGGTTAGAAGAACCAAAAAGTTAGTTGCAACAACCAACTTCACATTCGGTTAAAACGAATTGTCTACAAGTTTTGTTCAGTTGGCGCTTGAAATATAAATCTATACACACTCCCAATTATAATAAAACTTTGCTAAATGGTACTAAAACTGATCGAAATTGATTGTAGTCCAAACTAAAACTCTTTTAGTATTGACAATAACAACCGACGAAACGATTAAGAAAACCGAATAAGTTGGCTGAACAAAAAGAGTTGGCGCAACAAATCTCTATTCGCTGTGTAGAAATTTACATTATAAGGGAAACATGAATTAGATCGGGTTATGTGAAAGGAAAAATACAATGATCAGTTATCGATCAGGATCCTAAGAAAATGTCTACAAGAGAAGACTCTGGAATTATATATCTACTAGGAATATACGATAATCTACTTTAAGAGATATTGAAATATGAACAACCATGCTAAAAAAGTGATTTTTGTTCTATTTTTTGTAACTTTGAACCACGGTATATCTGGAAGTAGTGGTCCAAATGGTCAATGCATATCTCAATAATCTTTATCAGTTGCCCAAATTTCATTGAAATCGAAAAGGTAAAATCTCAAATTTAACATTTTTTCGTCGATTTGATGTGGTCTATATATATAAATTATAAAAAGCGTTTGATAAATTTTAAAAGTTAAAATGGTATTCGAAAGTTTAATATGTTTTTTTTATCAATTGGTACGAATATTAGCCTCATAGATTAGAAATATATACGGTTTTTTGTAAATTAAACTATTAAAGTTTTTAAAATGTAGTTGATGAATTTTACTTTTACAACGTTAATGTTTACAAGCTTTACAAACTTTCATAACTCCAAGAAATTCCGAGTAATTTTATATCGATAATGGATTTTTCATTATTTAATACCTACATGGATTCACGAACTTAGTTATATTTCGTTATCTATTTAGTATGATAGTATTGACTCTACGTTAAGTGTTAAAAATTCTGTAGAAAAAAATATTATAACTAGAATAATGTAATTTGTTAATTTATTTAGAAGCATGATTTTACAATATAGGAATTTCTCATAATATTTATTAAAAAGTATGTCAAAACAAACACGGATTTAAAAACATCCCCATATATAAGGAATTACAAACATTTCAAACCGAAAACATAATCTCCGATACAATCCTTCTACCGAACGTTCTTCAACATACTATTATTTACCGAAAAAAAAATCTTCCCGGATATATATCATTCGGCGATACAATACTTCTTTGAGGCAATAAATCTCTCAGTCAACTATTCCAAAAGATATTAGGATTGATCCCATTATTTCAAAATGTCTTCATTTTTTTTTTTAGGAAGAATTGTCAGGTGAAGTATTGGTCTTTGGGAAAAATTATCTCGGGGAATAATTGTGACGGTGAAGAATCCTCCTAGATAGAATTCTGTGGAGAATAATTGTCCCGAATTGCCTGGTGAAAATTTGTCTGTGAAAAGAATTGTATTTGGGAATAAATATCTGATTATCTAGATAATTGTCTGACGAAAAATCTCGCTGTATGTCCGGAAAAGAATTGTCTGGGAAAGAATTGATTAGGGGAATGATTATCTAGGTAAGATTCATCTGATAAGAGTTATTTTTGGGAAAATTGTCAGGGAAGAATTGTCTTTGGGTAATAATTGCAAAGAATCCATCTACACAGAAAAAAATAATCGACGTAAATACAGCAACCATAAATAATTGAGTTCGATTGGTTGGTCTAGCAAGGAGTTCTTATGTATTTAGCAAATACATTCGCTAAAAATGTAATTTGCTTCCAAAAATATGCCAATTAAGGAATTTGCATAAATAGCAAACTATTTAATCGGTATGGTCGACATTTTTAAAGTATTTTTATTATCTTCACAGTCTTTATAATTCTGATTCAGTTGATTAAAAAATAATGTTATAAATTCTTGTGAAAGTACATAAAATATACATTTCTGATGATGAAGTTCTGATGATGAAGCATAATTAAATATGCAACCATTGCTATCATCACCATTTTTGACGACACACTTAGAGGTTGATCAAGCTCTACAAGTGTATATCTTGGCATATACCAAATGGGAATGATATGCGCGTAACAAAACGCGCAAACAAAAATTCCATCGTTTGCTTGTTTGCCGGCGTTCATTTGTTGCAAGTTCGCATCGTGCAAGTTCGCTCAGCAACGGCGATAGTTAATGCAATTAATATAGTAGTCATTTCAACAAATTATTTAATTGTATTGTTGTAACTTTTTATTTTTTTCTGTTTATTTATTAATTAAGTTGATGAAATATTTAATCAATACAAATAATTCCACAGTCGTTTCAACAAATATTTTAATTGTGTTGACGTAACTTTTTGTTTATTTTCTGTTAATTTATTAATTAATATGATTAAATATTTAATAAATTTAATTAAAGGTCGTATCGGCGATGAATCAATGAAAAATTAATTGTATTGATCAAATGTTTTGCTATATTTACACACATATTATTTTTTCTGTGTTGAAATAATTGTCTTTAGACCAAATTGCCTCTAGAAAGAATTGTTTCTGGAAAGAATTATAAGGGGAAAATTTATCTAGGGGGAAGAATTGTTTCGAAGAAGAATGATCTCTGGAAAGAATGGTCCGGAGAATAATTGTAATGGCAACAAAATTGTCTCTGTGAAAAAGGGCCTCGGAAAAGAATTATACGGGAATACATTACATTGTCTGGAGAAGTACTTCTTTGAATATAATTGTCGAGGAATGTACACACAAAAAATTTCACCAACTAACGGGATTCATCATATTGATGAATTCATTCATTGAATTAAAATCGAATTTTTTTAATGTTTTTCATTTTCAATATTTTTTTTAACATTAAATTTCAAACACAAATTTGTCTCCATTTACACATTTATATATTTATAATATTTATACGATTTATAATATATAATTTTTAATTATGCGAAGACTCCATTTCATCATATTAATGCATAAGTGTTCGTCATTTTGATGAATTTTGTTCATGAAACCATATTAATTTAAATATCATAAATCTTATAAGAATTAAAAATATGTAGATGACTAAATGGAGACAAATTTTTGTTTGAAATTTGATGTTATAAAAAATATTGAAATAATACTATTTTAGTTCAATGAATGAAATCATCAATACGGTTAAGAATTGTTTTGGGGTAGAATTGTCCGCGAAAGAATTGTATTGTGAATGGGATATAATAGTCTGAGAGAGCATTTCCGGGATAGAATTCTTTTGGAAAAGTACTGTTGGGATGTAATTGTTTTCATAAGATCTTTTTTTATGACATACTCCAATGTAATACTATTACGGGGCAATTCATGTTAATTATTCAATATAAAAAAATGCCTTTTATAAGAAAAACTAATAAAAGGTAGAAATCAAATTTCTAAAGCAATTAAAATTGTAGATTCATTTTTAATTCTTGTTAATCATTTAAAAAATTGTCAGAAAAATAATAATAATTATAAATAACATCTAAAATTTTAACAAAAAGCAGTAATCATTGCCTAAATAGAGCAACTATATTGTAAAATCGACCGTAATCGATAAACATAAATCTATGTTATTAAAAACATCGCAACAAAAGCACAACGAACCTCATAAGAAAAGAAAACAATAAAGCAAAATTTCACATCATTATTGCTAAAGTGTACATTTATTTAGTAACTACAACTATTGGTTGTTGTGCACAATTTTTAGTAGGTTAAAAATTATAGTAATCGTTGCAGTAATCGATTTTGTAAACTTTATATTGCTCGATATAGCAATGATGTTGTGTAAATTGTAATTGTAAAAAATACAAATTGTAGAATACGGTCAAGGAAAATTAATTAATTGTAATAAAAAGCCATTTATTTAGTTATAATTATGAATCATTTGAAGAATTAATGTAAAATTCTTTTAAAATTAAAATTTAATGATGAAATATAAATTTTTTAGTAATAATAAGAAATGAGTAATAGATAAAGTAATCTACAGGGTTTTTATATTTTTAAAATTTTATATTTATGCAAAACATTGCAACAAAATATAATAATTTCAAAAATAGTAAAATATACAGCGAAATTATTATTTACTAGTTTTGCATTGTGCGTATTTAAATTTACTAAGAATTGTCAGCGCATTAATAATTCACAAAATTTGAAAAATATTAACTTCATTTAAAATTTATTAAAATTTACGTCTATCAGAGATCACTTCTTTATAATATTGAAAAAAAAATCGTTTGACAAAATTTAGTCTATGGTTTAAAACATGAAAAATTGATATTCCATCATTTTGAGAATTAAGCAAAAAATAAAAATCTCCATTTGTCTAGTTTTAGAAATATTTGACGATGTTTTTGTTCAGAAATCCATAGTAAAATTTGACGCGCAATATTTTTGTACTACATTCGAAATCCCAATAACCAATATTTTTGTTAGTTTTTAACGCTTTGATAATTTTTTGCGAAAAAGGGTCAAATTGACCCATGTTTTTTAAAATAAATAATAAGGCAACAAATACCATACACAAATGAATTATAAAATAAATTAAAAATTAATAAAGTAATTTAAAAATAATGAAATATAAAATAAAGAAAGTAAAAAAATGTATATAAAAAATATATTAAAAAAATTTAAATATATAAAAAAAAAATTATAAAATATATAAAAAAAATATTATAAAATATAAAAAAAAATTATAAAATATAAAAAAAAATATAAAATATAAAAAAAATCATAAAATATATAAAATAAAATATTTAAAAAAAAAATTATACGCAATTAAATAAAAGAAGAAAAAAAAAACAAAAGAATAAAAATAAAAATAAAAAAAAACGAAAAATTTTAAAATATATAAAAAATCATACAAAAATAAATAAAAAAACCAAAATAAAACAAAAAAAAACTCTAAATATGTAAAAAAAATATATTTCAAAAATAAAACAAAATAATATTGCGTGCATTGCCTCATTTAACCTCCTTCGCCTAACGAGCACTCACTCGCTAAACCGTTCTATGTGGTTTCGGCTTAAGGGCATTTTATGCATTAATATTTAATTCAAGTTGCCAACTGCAAAAAAAAAAGAAACCAAACTGACGACCAGAAAATAAATAGGTTAAACATGCAATCGTCGTGTTGAAGGCGCAGAAAAATGCCCAACAAAATGAAGACTTAATCAAAATAATAAAAGCAGGAAAAAGAGACAAAAATAAAACAAAAAAAAATATATTCACAAAAGGAAGAACAACAACAACAAAAAAAAAACAATTCAGTCGGACAGTTGACTTAACACCGTTCGTTCTCTACACTACACTCACTGTCTTTCAAGTGTGTTGCTTTTGTAGTTGTTGTTGTGGTTGGCCTAAATTAGGGTTGCCACATGTGACATCGTGGGTTCGCGTAAATAATGATGCAAGCTCAAAGCTGTTTGTATAGCACAATATTAATGAAGTTGAGTTGTTGTTGTTGATAGTATTTTTATTTTGGCCTTTTGTTTTTGTAATGCTGATTAATGACAATATTTGTTTGGTGTTTTTGACAACTATTTGTATGCAGAATTTGTTTTATGGTTTTAAATATTATGTATGTAGTTAAATATATTATATATATTTAATATAAATATTAAATATAATGTAGTTTATTTTAAAAATATATTTTATATCGTAAAATTTTTCAGTTCTTACGATAAATTTTGTTTTTTTTATATAATATAATATTATTATAAAATTTTTTTGTTTTTTAATTTTTCGATTTCGTTTATTTAATTATATTTATTTTAGTTTTTGTTTTTATTATTTTTTTTATTTATTTTTGTTTTTTTTTCTTATTTTTTTTTTTTTTTTTTGTTTTTTTTTATTTATTTTTTTTAATTTTGATTTTTTTAATTTTGATTTTTTTAATTTTTTTTTATTTATTTCTATCGAGTTTTTTTTTATTTATTTCCATCGAGTTTTTTTATTATTTATTTCTATCGAGTTTTTTTTTTATTTTTTTCTATCGAGTTCTTTTTTTTATTTTTTTTCGATTTTTTTTTTATTTTTCTCGATTTTTGTTTTGTTTTATATTTTCTCGATTTTGTTTGGTTTTATATTTTTCTCGATTTTTATTTCTTTATTTCTCGATCTATGTTTTTTCGATTTACTTATTTTTTAAAATCTTTTTTTTTTTTTTTTTGCTTGTTGACACAAGGAACTTCCCTCTCTCGCCGGACTCATCATGACCGTCCTACTTTATGGTGCAGAAACATGGAAGCTGGCCTCCACCGATGAGAGAGTACTGGGAGCGTTCGAGAGAAAAATTCTCCGTAAAATCTTTGGCACTATCTGCTTTGCTAACGAGTATCGAATCAGGATGAACCACGAGCTGTATGAGTTATTCGACGACATTGACATAGTCAAGCGCATCAAGATCCAGCGGCTTCGCTGGCTAGGTCATGTCGAACGAATGGATGAAAACACTCCAGCCAAGAAGGTGCTTGAATCGAAACTCGAAGGTGGACAGCGTAGAAGAGGGCGTCCAAATCTGCGTTGGAAAGACCAAGTTGAGGACAACCTGGCAACGCTTGGTATTTCTAACTGGCGTCAGCGCGCGCAAAGCAGATCCGACTGGCGCGGCTTCATCTCAGCGGCCAAAACCGACCCACGGTTATAAGGGCCATTTAAGTATGTAAGTATTTTTTAAAATTTCGTTTTTATCAATTTTTCCATTAATTTCTATTATATAAAATATTTTTTTGTTTTCCGATTTAATTTTTTTATTATTTAATTTTTTATTTTTTTTTTATTTAATTTTTATATTTTTTTTTGTTTTTAATTTTTTTTTTTTTTCAATTTTTTTTTTCTCGATTTTGTTTTTTCTTTATATATTTTTGTTTTTTTTTTAATTATAATTTAGATTTCTCGTTTTGCCTTCATTATTTTATTTCGTTTCTCTATTTTTCCCACATTATTTTATATATCTTTTTTATTTATTATATTTATAAGATTATAATTGTCTTGTTTTTTTCTTCTTTTTTTAAATTTTCATCTTATTTTTATTTTATTTTTTTCTCTGGTGTTCGTTTATCGATTAAATTAATTTAAAAGGCAAATTGACTCAGGAAAATCCAGCTATAATTGTGAAAGAAATTAAAGAAATTTCAGATTGAATTCTTGAGTTATCTGGTCTCCGTTTATCGATTAAATTAATTTAAAAGGCAAAGTGACTCTGGAAAATAAAGCTGTAAATATGGCAACTTTGACCCCTCTACGACGCTCCGTTTAAAAGAGTCGATGAAATTAATTTAAATGGTCAATTAAATCTGGAAAATCCAGTTATAAATGTGCCAACATTGACCCCTCTACGACGCTCCGATTAGAAAATATGAAGGTTTTTAGAATTGAGATTGTATTGAGATTTGAGATTTTGATATTGAATTCTTGATTTCTCTGGTCCTCGTTTATTTTTATTTTCGTCTTATTATTTTTTTTATCTTTATTTTTTATAATCTTTTTACCTTTATTTTTTTCGTTTTTATTTTTTTTGTAATTTATATTTTTTGTATATTTGAAATGTTTTACTTATTTTTTTTTTAGATAACTAGATCTGCGTTTTTTATATTTTATTTATTGCCCTTGAATTATATTTTGTTGTTTTTTTTCCTTTAAGTTTATTTTTTCATAATTTTGATTTTTTTTTTTTACTATTATTTTAATTTTTTTTTTCTTTTTTTTTTTTTTTTATTCTTTTTTATTTTTGTATTTGCTTTTCCATTTTATTTTCTTCTTTTTTGTATTTTGTTTATGCATTATTTTCTTATTTATATTTTTTAATATTATTTGAAATATTTTCCTTTTTTGTATTTTATTTATTTTCCTTTAATTATATTTTGTTTATTTATTTTTGTAATTTTATTTTTCTTCCTATTTTTTGTTATTTTATTTTCTTAATTTTAAATTATTTTCTGCTTTTTATTATTTTTACTGTATTTTTGTTTTTATTATTTTTTATTTAATTTGTTATTCCTATTTTAATTTTATTTTTTAATCTTTTTTTTTTCTTAAATTTATTATTTTTTTATTTTTTTTTTTTATTTTTTTTTTTTTTTAGTTGTAATTTTGTATTCTTTTTTTAGTACATGTTTTAGTTTAATTAATACTTTTCATTTGAATTTTACTAGTAGCTGCTTACTATATATTTTTATTTAAATTCCCATTCTTTTTTCATTTTTTAAATGTTAATTTTTTATTTATATTAAAATAAATTTGCATATCCCAACATTTACGTAAATCTTTCAACATAATAATTAGCCACTCAAATTTATAAACGAAATAAATTTGTTTTAAAATAAACCAAGTCACATGATAAACAAAACTTCATTCAGCAACATCAACGCATCATCATCAGCACTTCCCATCAATTAACAACAAATGCAAAAATTATTAAATAATAACAAAATATTTATGTAATTAGCAATGCGGTGTGAAAATCTCGTACGTTGCTAAATTTAATTAGAAAAAATTCACACAAGTGATGAATAAAATGTCAATTAAGATGTTAATTAATTAGTTGCTCACATAGTTAACAAGAAATTTGCATTAGTTTGTAATTATTTCTGACTCAACTGCAATTATTAAACGGTTTTTCTAGTTAATTTTTTTTATTAAGACATTATAAAATAAATTTTTCATATTAAAACAATTTAAGAAATACTTAAATTAATAGATAAGTTTGTTTAAACAAACAAAACAATTGTATGTTTTATTTATAGCTGAATATATTAAGGAAAATAAATGGCTACTTAACAATAAATTATAATTATAAAAAATCAAACATTAAAGTTATGTAAAATAATATTGAATGTTATGAAAAAATGTTTAATAATGAAATAATATTGTAGAAAATAAATATTTAACATAAAACCAGCATCCTATGCGATAAACTATAAAAATAAACTTATTTCGATAGTTTTAAATAATCGATCATTTAATTCAATTAATTCTAAACATATTTTATCGATTTTTTTAATTTTTTGCATACATTTCCTTCGTATAAATATTTGACAATTAAATAAAAATAATTTTGATATCAGCTGGTAAGTGTACAAATGTTCGATTAATTCAAATTATCGAAAAAATTAATTAAAATTCGAACTTTCATTAAAAATTAAATATTATACATAAAATTCAAATTTTACTATAATTCAAAATTTAACCAATGATTAAATTGTTTAACTCATAATAGAAATTTTAAATAAAAATTAAAATTTTAAATTAAATAAAAATTAAAATTTTAAATAAAAATTAAAATTTTAAATAAAAATTAAAAAAAAAAAAATTTAATAAAGATTTTAAAAATTGTTTTTTAAGTCTTTTTTTAATTTTTGTTTTAATCATTTCTGATTTATTTGTGAATTAAAAAAGATATTTATAATAGAAATTTTAATAGAAATTTTAAATTACATTTAGCATTTTAAAAATTGTTTTTTTAAGTCATTTTTTTTTAAATTTTTGTTTCAATTATTTCTGATTTGTTTGTGAATTAAAAAAAAATATTTACGGCAGTCTGAAGATTTTGTTGTTATTCATAAATGAATGAAATCATTCGCAGTCAAGAACCGTCGATTTGTTTGGTGGCACAGGCGGTGGCGTCAACGGTCACTGCCGCTGAATAAATAATAAAACACGCGGTGAAGCGCATAGTGATCGGCAATGCCGATGGCGATGGATCAGAATGGCGAAGGCGGTAGATACAAAAAAACAGTAGGTACAACACTCAGAAAAAAATACTAGACAATTAAGATTTTTATAATATATTAGAATATATATTTAATAGTTAAATACCATTAAATACTAACAAAATACTATTGAAAAATATTATTTAAATAGGCATATTTCAAAAACTAGCACAGATATTAGAATGTTGACAATTTTGGTAGCTAATATGGAATATTTTCAAGATAATCATCTACCATTTTCTATTTTATCACTAGAACTTAAATACTAAAAAAATAATACAAAAAAAATTAAAAAATTTCAAGTTTACATTAAAATATCATGATTATTAATTGAAATATTAAAATTTCTTAATATATTAAAATTTTGCTGTATAATTTACAGAAAAATTACGTTTACAGTTTTTTCCAAACTATATTTGTAAATTTGTATAATTTGATTACTCTAACATAAAACTGAAAAAGAACTAAAATTGGAATTGCAATTTTCTTCAAGGTCGTTGGGTAAGCCCTATTAAAGAAAATATGATCATTGCCTTTATCATGCTTACTATAGCAGGGTTTCAGTCAATGTTACCGATCATAGCAACATTATTTGTTTCTCATAACGAAATTAGCATCAGACAATGTTCGAGATTAATGAGAGAAACCATATTATGCTCGGGCTCAGACAAGCCAATTGTCGGGTAAATATTAAAATGGGGAATTGCCCGATCAGTACATGATCATGACCTGAGGTCAATACATGATCAGGCCACTGCGTTACAAGGACAGTATGGGCCTCGTCATATCCCGATCATCTCAAATAATGACATGATCACTTCATGACCATGGCCCTAGTGCGCTGAATGATCTTCCATCTCTTTCTAATACATTGCTTAGTACGCTGAATTGTCTTGCGTCTCATTAATAATGACACAGTGGAGCAAATTACATCTTTTCGTATCACTGTCCTCCACCTAAATCTGTTCGTCCCGAACAGATGTTATTATCTCTCTCTTATATACGGCGCCAATCTTTCTAAATGTACCACTTTCATTTTTCGTCTAACTCCTGCGTTATTCTTGATCTGGTACATCACGTCGTTAATCCTTTTTATAACCTTATATGGTCCCTCCCAGTGTGTTTGTAGCTTAGGGGATTAGCCTTTATTTGTGGGTTATATAGCAAAACAAGTTCTCCCTCAATAAATCCCTCTAAATTTTCCCGCAAGTCGTATATGGCTTTCATTTTATCACCCGAAAATTGTGTACGCTGAAAATTGTGTACGTTGCCTACTAGGGGTGTTCAATTGAGATAGTAGAATTATTTAATATATTTAAATTTAGCTTGACAATTTATAGCAAAATTGCGACTACAGTTTTTTGACAAACTAAATTCGTTGGGTTTTTCAATTTGTTTGTTCTAAAATGTAACTGAAAAGCGACTAAAATTTCGATTTCTTCAAAATGTTGTATGAAATATTAGAATTTCTTAATATATTCAAATTATAGTGGAAAATTTACAGATAAATTGAGTTTATAATTTTTTGACAAACTGAATTTTTATAGTTTTATAATTAGTTTACTCTAAAATGTGACTGAATTTTCAATTTAATTTTCTTTATGTTGAATTGGAATATTAAAAATATTTTATATATTGAAATTTAGCTTGACAATTTGCAGAAAAATTGCATTCACAGTTTTTTGGCTAATCATCATTGTAAAGTTTTTAAATTAGTTTACTCTAAAATGAGACTGAAAAGTGTCTGAAATTTCGATTGGATTGAAATATTAGTATTACTTAATATATTAAAATTTAGCTTGACAATTTGCAGAAAGATTGCGTTTATAGTTTTGTGACAAACCATAATTGAAAAGTTTTAAAATTGGTTTACTCTAAAATGAGACTGAAAAGTGTCTGAAATTTCGATTGGATTGAAATATTAGTATTACTTAATGTATTAAAATTTAGCTTGACAATTTGCAGAAAGATTGCGTTTATAGTTTTGAGACAAACTATAATTGAAAAGTTTTAAAATTAGTTTACTCTAAAATGAGACTGAAAAGTGTCTGAAATTTCGATTGCTATTTTCTTTAAAAGTTGGGATTGAAATGTTAGGATTTCTTAATATATTAAAATTCTGCTTGAGATTTTACAAAAAAATTGCGTTAACAGTTTTTTGACAAACTATATTTGTAAAGTTTTATAATTAGTTTACTCTAAAATATGACTGAAAAGGGACTGAAATTTCGATTGCAATTTTCATAAAAACATCACATGTATGAAAAAAACTGAGTATGCAGTTAAAATTATCACTCTCAAATTATATAGAAATGATATATTAGATATTCATAGGAATTTTTCTTCTCGTATTATTTTTAATTTTAAATGGGATTGTTTGTTTAAATCAAGTTGGGCAATAGACAACTTATAGTATTTTTTCTGAGTGTAGATGTAGCTGTTTATTTGTTTGTCCGTCTGCTGTATGCAAAAAGACCGGACATGCTTGTTGGAATTAATAAATAAAATAATAGTGTCGACTTTGTAGCAAAACAAAACAGCATAGAAAAAAAAACAAAATAAAAACCGACTAAAGTTGATTTGAATAAAATATTTGTGTATAATTTGTATGGGGCCGGTTGACTCCACTCGCCATAATAATACAAACAATGAGACCTAATAATGATCGGTTGAGTCTGTAGCTTTTGTGACAAAATGCGCAACACACGAACGACGACGCTTCATCAACTGTGACTCATCATCGTTGATGAGTGACGACGACGACGATGATGAACACATTGTTTTATGATTCGAGAATGAAGTAGAGCACAACGTGTTTTAATGAAGCTTTTTGAATTCAGATTTAATGGATCCGCAGCACTATATGAAATGATTGTAATCAGTGAAGATCTAGAAAAATTATTTAAAAATTGTTTGAGGCATAACTAATGAGAGCGAAAAATTAAAATGAGGTAAAAAGCTAAAATTTAATGCGTTTATTTTCACAAAATTTCAAATTTTCTGAAAGTGGTATGCAAGAGTATGATACAAAATTGATTTAAATGTAAACCGATAGAAAGGGCATTCCTGGAAAGCATTTTTTCCTATGAAATCCGAATGAATTTGGTTTTTTGGATTGGATAAAATATGCCCTTGTAGAAATTGTGCTTGGGACATGATCGGGAACTGATTATTGTATTTTTAACTTACAACCCAAACTTTTACATGATCTGGCCATGATCATGTCTTTCCTAATAGGGTAAATTTCTACTAGGGCATGTTCTAAATTTCAATACATAAAATCGTTGACAATAATCAAAATGACTTCGTTCCACAGAACATGAAAGCAATGAAATCGATTGAAATACGTTTATTTTGTAGGATAAAAAACGATTTCTACAACTTTTGAAAATAAAATCAATCGAATAAAAATTCCAAATCGATTTCGATCGAACCCCAGACAAAATTTTTGGCAGGTTCATAACAGTTCATAAACATTTCCTCGACATATTTCAAACAGACAAAAGCGGAGTTTGTATCATAAGATGTCTGTTTTCTGCCCGTTCCCCAAATATGGCATGAATCTGCCATTAAAATGCCATTAAATTTTACAACCTGCTATACACTTCCCAAGATATTCCATTTAGCTGTGCGTTTGCCGAAAATATGCCCGAAATATTCCTGAAAAATGCCAAAAATTTTGTCTCGGGAACGATGTTAAATTTCGGAAAAAAATAACTTCTTTATATATAATAATAGTTTATGGTTTAATAGTTTTTCCGGAAATGGTCTGAGCAACAAATTTAATTACAATCAAAATGCCCACCTAAATCAACAGACATCCTCCTCATCGACATGATGTTTTATTTATACAACAAAAATAATAACAAAAGAACAATTACCACAACTAAAAATACAAAAAACACGCACCCTTTTCCTGTAGAGTTCAAAGTTTTTATATTTTTGCAAAACCGTAGAGTTCAACTTTAATATGGGAAACAAACAAATAAAATATTATAAAAAAAAAGAACTGAATATGAATTGAAAACGCACTGAATTCGCATCACAATTAAAGCCTTTGTTGCCACAGTTGCGACGCAAAGTTGGCAGACATGTGTGTGCCACATACGGCAGCGAACAACAGTGGTGGCGTGGAATATTAAACGACGTATATTAAATGTAAAAATGAAATTTTAAAAAATAAATTACGCCAATTTTTTAGCTAACAATTTTAATATTTTGTAAGATATTTAATACTAATTTACAAAAATCAATTTTAATTTTTAGAAAAACGAAATACTTATTTTTTACGAAAACTTAAAATTTTACGAAAGATAAAATTTTTGCTAAAAATTTAAAATCATACAAAATATACTAAAAGTTTAGTATAAATTAAGTTTAGAAAAATTAAATTTTTGGAAAAAAATTAAATCAATACAAAATATACTAAAAATTTAAATTTGTAAGTGCTGAAAATTCAAAATTGTACTTAAAATTGAAAATTGTACTAAAATTTAAATTTGTAATCAAATTTCAAATTTGTACTAAAAAATTTAAATTAGTACTAAAAATTGGAAATTGTACTAAAAATTGAAAGTTGTACTAAAATTCAAAATTGTACTAAATACTCGGAATTGTATTAAAATAGAAATTTGTACTAAAAATTCAAATTTGTACTAAAATTCAATGTACTATAAATTTTAATTTGTACTAAAATTGTAATTTGTACCAAAAATTTTAATTTGTAATAAAAATTAAAATATAATCTAAAAATTTTAATCTGTATTAAAAATTTTAAGTTGTACTAAAAATTCAAAATTGTACTAAAAAAAAATAAATTCGTATTAAAAATGTTTCTACTAAGAATTTCAATGTGTACTAAAAATACATATTTGTAAAATTTAAATTAGTACTAAAAATTTAAATTTGTACTAAAAATTTAAATTTGTACTAAAAATTTAAATTTGTACTAAAAATTTAAATTTGTACTAAAAATTTAAATTTGTACTAAAAAATTTAGAAATAGTACTAAAAATTCAAATTGGTACTAAAAATTTATGTTTGTAGCAAAAATTCCAATTTGTACTAAAAATTAAAATTTGGATTAAAAATTCCAATTTATATTAAAAATTTTAAATTGTACTAAAAATTCAAATTTGTATGAAAAATTTTAAATTGTATTAAAATTTCAAATTTGTACAATAAATTGAAAATTGTACTAAAAATTCAAATTTGTACTAAAAATTTAAATTTGTACTAAAAATTTAAATTTGTGCTAAAAATTTAAAGATATACTAAAAATTCAAATTTGAACTTAAAATAGATATTTGTACTCAGAATTCAAATTTGTACTAAAAATTCATATTTGTATTAAAAATTTTAAATTGTACTAAAATTTCAAATTTGTACTAAAAATTGAAAATTGTACTAAAAATTTAAATTGTACTAAAAATTCAAATTTGTACTACAAATTCAAATTTGTACTAAAAATTCAAATTTATCTAGAAATTTAAATTGTACAAACAAATTTAATTTGTACTAAAAATTTTAATTTTACAAAAAAATCTTCTAAAATTCGATGTGCTTAAAATTTTAATTTGTACTAAAATTCAGTGTACTAAAAATTCAAATTTGTACTTAAAATTGATATTTGTACTCGGAATTCAAATTTATACTGAAAATTCATATTTTTAATAAGAATTCAAGTTTGTACTAAAAATGTAAAATTTGTACTTAAAAATTCAAATTTGTACTAAAATAAAAACAAATATGTACTAAAAAAATTAAAAATTGTATTAAAAATTCAAATCTGTACCAAAAAATTCAAATTAGTACTAAAAATCTAAATTTATATAAAAAATTTAATTATACATAAAATTTTAATTTCTACAAATTTTTTTAATTTTACAAAAAATTTAAAACTACATTTAAAAAATTTAAAATTTAATAAAAAATTCAAATTATTTATTCAAAATTCATATTAGATTAAATTAATTTATAAACATTTAATTTAAATTCCGCCTCCACTGTGCGCTTCATAGTCACGCTCACAATATGGCGGAAACTAAACTATGGCAGATGAATAGCGTCATTCGTAACCGTAAAAATCAACAATTGCGCGGGTGTGTTCAGCAAAGCAGTAGTAGTTGCAGTTTGCCGGAGGCAGAAATAAATATCAAAACAAAGAATAAAAAACTCTATTTTTTTAGTATGCAAATCACTCGTTTTAGAGTCATAAATGACTTATATCAGATACATATCAACAATTTATAGATATATCGCCGACCACAGTGTGCAGTTTGAAATGCAGGTTGTGAGGCGCGCAACTGTTTTGAAGGCCAGTAATTGCTTCACAAATGGCGCAATTTAAATGTTAATCAAGAACCTTGCCGATGAGGGAAGGCTGTCTGTCTTTCTCGAGCTAAATGTGTTTTTAAACAAGTGCAAATTACAAATAAAAATGTGTTTAAAATCAGTCATTAAAGTGGTTAAACAATTTGTTGTATTTTTTTTTATTGTGTAACGTGTTTTGTTTATATAGTACTTTAAAAAGGCTTTAAAACTCGTTTATGACTTTTATATGTTTGCTACATTTATTTTATTACCAGCAGTGGGGAGATTATTACTTTTTCCTGATTTTCGTTATTTTTATTTATTTTTCTTTTAATATATTTATTTTCTTTCTTTTATTTTTTATTTTTCTTCTTTTTATTTTTTTCCTTTTTATTTATATTATTCTTTTTATTTATATTATTCTTTTTATTTATTTTCTTCTTTTAATTTATTTTTTCTTTTTATTTAATTTTTTTCTTTTTATTTAATTTTTTTCTTTTTATTTAATTTTTTTCTTTTTATTTAATTTTTTCTTTTTATTTAATTTTTTTTTTATTTAATTTTTTTAATTTATTTTTTTCTTTTTATTTATTTTCTGCCTTTTATTTAATTTTTTCTTTTTATTTAATTTTTTCTTTTCATTTAATTTTTCTTGTTATTTAATTTTTTTCTTTTTATTTATTTTTTTCTTTTTATTTATTTTCTACTTTTTATTTATTTTTTTCTTTTTATTTAATTTTTTCTTTACATTTATGTTTTCTTTTTATTTTTATTTAATTTTTTTAAAATTTTTTTTTTTTAATTTTTCCGTTTATTTATTTTCTTCCTTTGATTTAATTTTTTTCTTTTTATTTAATTTTTTATTTTTATTTAATTTTTTCTTGTTATTCAATTTTTTCCTTTTTATTTATTTTTTTCTTTTTATTTATATTCTTCTTTTTATTTATTTTTTTCCATTTATTTATTTTTTTCTTTTTATTTAATTATTTCTTTTTGTGTAATATTTTTCCATTTTATTTATTTTTTCTTTTTGTTTATTTATTTTTGTCTTTTTATTTTATTTTTTTCATTCTTTTTATTTATTTTAACATAAATTTTTTCTTTTTATTTAATTTTTTCTTGTTATTTAATTTTTTCCTTTTTATTTTTTTTTTTTCTTTTTATTAATTTTCTCCTTTTTATTTTTTTTTCTTTGTATTTTTTTCATTTTATTTACTTTTTTCTTTTTATTTAATTTTTTCGTTATATTTATGTTTTCTTTTTATTATTTTTTCTTTTTATTTAAATTCTTCTTTTCATTTATTTTTTTTTCTGTTTATTTAATTTTTTCTTTTTATTTAATTTTTTTAAAATTTATTTTTTGCTTTTTATTTATTTCTTCCTTTTATTTAATTTTTTCTTTTTATTTAATTTTTTCTTGTTATTTAATTTTTTCCTTTTTATTTATTTTTTTCTTTTTATTATTTTCTTCTTTTTATTTATTTTTTTCCTTTTATTTATTTTTTCTTTTTATTTAATTTTTTCTTTTTATTTAATTTTTTCCATTTTATTTATTTTTTCTTTTTATTTATTTTCTTCTTTTTATTTGTTTTCTTCTTTTTTTTATTTTTTTCTTTCTTTTTATTTATTTTTTTCTTTCTTTTTATTTATTTTATTTAATTTTTTCTTTATATTTATGTTTTCTTTTTATTATTTTTTTTCTTTCTTTTTATTTATTTTTTTCTTTTTATTTAATTTTTTCTTTATATTTAATTTTTTCTTTTTACTTATTTTTTCCTTTTTATTTATATTTTTCTTTTTATTTATTTTCTTTTTATTTATTTTTTCTTTCCATTAATTTTTTTTTCTATTTATTTTTTTCTTTATATTTATTTGTATTTATTTTTATTTGTTTTATTTATTTTCTTTTTATTTATTTTTTCTTTCCATTAATTTTTTTTCTATTTATTTTTTTCTTTATATTTATTTGTATTTATTTTTATTTATTTTATTTATTTTTATTTATTTTTATTTATTTTATTTATTTTATTTATTTTTATTTATTTTTATTAATTTCTTTTTTTTTTTTTTGTTTATTTTTATTTTATTTTTTTTTTCTTGTATATTGTTTTTATTTCTCTTTTTTAATTGTTTTCTTTCTATTTTATTTCTTTTATTTTTGTTTAAATTGTTTTCATTAATATTATTTTTGTTTTTTATTTATTTTTTTGTTTTTTTTTTATTTTTTTTTATATTTATTTTTCTTTCTTTATTTTTATTTTTCTTTTTTGTTATTTTTCTTTTATTTTTAATCTCGTATATATTTATATTTGAAACTAAATACTGTAGCCCTTCGTTATTTTGTATGCGCACGTAAATAATATTTATTTTATTCAAACACAAAATTTATTTATTTATTAAATTTTAGCTCAATTTTTCTTTTATTTAATCAGCTGCAATATTAAAATAAGTAAATAATGCATCCGAATAAACAACATTTACCTTGAACTATAAATAAAATGGGCACAAATTAATAATAACTGGAATAATATGGTACTGTATAAAATGACATCAAAAAATCAACAATTACACATCGTTGACTCTCGGGGTCAATAAACAAATCTATCATGAATAAATATTTGTAGAAAACCCTAGTAGAAATTTACCCTATTACTGGAGGTAATACTGATCGTGTTAGGAGAATAAAAAAAATCAATGATCATTTCCCTAGCACAATTTCTACTAGGAAAGGTTTTCACCCATGAATTTTGTAATGATATAAAATTGATTACACTACACACATTTTGGTTTGGATGAAAAAAAGTAAACGATAGAACTGTATAAGATATCAATAAATACAATAAATTAAATGCATAACTTACGTGGAATTCTAAAAATAAAATACCAGCCGTCATTACTAACTATAAATACATGATCGACGGTCAGTTTATGTATCGGACGTGGTGCGTGTTTGTTTTAATTTCAATGTCAAACTACTGCAGAAGAATAAACCTACGACATAGAGAGTACAACCAGCATAATAAGAAATTCATTGGATTTTGTTATCAATCAAACAATTGTCAATTGAAACAATGAATGAGAATGAGGCCGTGGCTGAAGGCAAACAAAGATTTTTAATCAAGAATTTTTAGAAAAAGCCTGAGAATGTTTGAGGCGCAAATATTTAATGATGATTAAGTCAGCAGTGACATATAGAAATAGGGGTAGAAAGTGCTAAATTAATGGAGAAATGTGAAAAATTACAAAAATGCATAAAAAAAAAATATACAAAAATGTATATAATAGAGAAATAATTAAGTTAGGACAAGAAAAACAATGGGGAACTGATTGGAAAATTAAGATATGTTACAAATGATTAAAGTACGTAATGAATTCTGAAATAAATAATACTCAAGACGAATTTTTCTATGGGCATTTGAAATGCGATTTCTATATAATTCGAGGATGTTGGAAATGACTGGTCAATTTTCTCATTTCGGTTCTATAAAGTACGGTTTTAAGAAAATTTGCAATTGAAATTTAATACTCGTTTTACACACTTTTCAGAATAAGTTAAATTACATTTGAAATTTTATACCCATTTTAGACACTGTTTGGACTAAGAAAAATTACTAAAGTTTTAACAGATATCATAAGATTTGTATTAATGATTGTTAGTTGGAACTATGTCTAGATAACAAAATAAATATAATCTTTTTCTCATTAAATCTTAAATTGTATAAAATATATTTAACAAATATAATTTAAAAAATTAAAAACTATCGACTTTAGAGCCATATATCTTGAAAACTAATTGGGATATGGTAATTCTATTAAATATTAAAATTTACTTAGGCAATTTAACAATAAATTCGGAAATAACCTGGTATTAAAAATTATATTAATAAAATCAATAAAATATATTCAACAAGTAGTCAAAAATATCAAAAATATCCCGACTTTAGAGCCAAATATCTTGAAAACTAATTGAGATATGGTGATTCTTTTAAATATTAAAATTTACTATGGAAATTTAATGATAAATTCCAATATAATCCGATTTTCAAAATTATATTCTTAAATTCAATAAAATATATTTAACAAATATAGTCTAAAAAATCAAAAATGTTCGAATTTAGAGTCAAATATATTGAAAACTAATTGGGATATGTTAATTCTTTTAAATATTAAAATTTACTTTGGAAATTTAAGGATAAATACAGATATAATTCGATATTTAAAATTATATTCTTAAATTCAATGGAATATATTCAACAAATAGTCAAAAAAAGTCATAAATGTCCGAACTTTAGAGCCTAATATCTCGAAAAATAATTGTAAAATGGTCATTCTTTTAAATATTAAAATTTATCCTGGCAATTTAAGATTAAAGTCAGAAATAACCTGGTATTAAAAATTATATTATTAAATTCAATAAAATATATTCAACAAATAGGCAAAAATATCATAAATTTCTCGATTTTAGAGCCTAATATCTTGAAAACTAATTGAAATATGGTAAATCCCTTTAGATATTAAAATTTATCCTGGCAATTTAAGGATAAATTTAGAAATAATCTGGTATTCAAAATAATACTATTAACTTCAATAACATAAAAGCAACTAATAGTCAAAAATGTCATAAATGTTACGAATATAGAGTCTAATATCTTGAAAAATAATTGTAAAATGGTCATTCTTTTAAATATTAAAATTAAAGAACAAATTCAAATTCAGAAATAATTCGATATTAAAAATTTCATATTAAAAAAACAAAAATTTAAAATTCTATAAACCAATTAGTGAAACAATATACCAAATAGTGGAACTAAATAGACTTTAGAGCGAAATATCTTGAAAATTAATTACAATTAATTATATATTAAAATTTACCTTGACAATTATAGGAAAAATTCGGAAATGAACCAATATTAAACATTTCATTCTAAAGTTCTATAAAATATATTCAACAGATGGACTAAAAAAAACAATAATGTTCGAGTTTAGTGTCAAATATCTCGGAAACTCATTGGGATATGGTAATTCTTTTAAATATTAAAATTTAGCTTGGCAATTAAGAGATAAATTCGTAAATAACTCGATATTAAAAATAATATTCTTAAATTCAATAAAATATATTTAACAAATAGTCAAAATGTTCCGACTTTAGAGCATAATATCTTGAAAACTAATTTGAAAATAGTAATTCTTTTAAATATTAAAATTCAGAAACCGTAACTGTAATACAAAAATTCAATGCTCAGTATCCGATAATGGCCCTAACACAATTTTTTATTGAAAAATAATATATTGAAAAAACTATACCAAAAAAAAAAGAGTGGCTCCAATTTTCTTTGTAAATCTGTCAACAGAAAAAGAAATCTCCCGCCAATGTTAATTTATCGCACTTCGTGATCATGTGACCTGTCACACATGGGGTATTGTTTACCCCGGTATTTACGCACGTACTTTCTTGTACCTTCCCTCCGAGTACGCGTTTCCAACCTAACGCGTTTTCGTAAAACCCTAAACACATAAACCAAGTAACCGAGCAAACAACAACCAATTTTAGTACATAGGGTTTTTCTTTTCATTTTGAGGTATCTCCATCTAACTCTGTCTGGTGGTGTACCAAAGTGAAAACTCAAAGGCAAACAAAAAAATACAAGAAAATTTAATAAAAACTAGTCGTGTTCACACACCGAAAATGTAAAATGGTAACGTCGTAGTGCAGCAGCACAACGTGACGTGAAACGTATGGAACGTGACCATAACGAGTAGAAGAGGTGACAAAAACTACCTTCTCTCTCAATGGTACCTACACAAAAGTGTATGAGAAAAAGTGAGATGGAGGATGATAGGTGCTACCTGACTTAATTGCGGTAACTGTTGAAAGTTTTTAATATTCGCAGTACTAAGAATGACTTAAGATTATAATTACGTGGAATTAGGTGGTTATAAAAAAGGGATTTATTTCAAAACGACAGATACAATTGCAGACTTAAATGTAGGTATTATAAAAGGAGGCGATGATAATTGAGGATATAAAAAAGAGGTTATATAAAAGCAGTAGTGTGGTATTACGTCAGGAAAACAGATTATGGATCTATTTGAAAGCAGTATCTTGTAGAATTAGAAAAGTACTATCATGTAAACGGAGAAAATTTTTAAAAAACAAGGTTTAGAATTGCAAAATTAAAGGTAATTTAAAAACCAGATCAATATTCAGGATAAGAAGGTGATCAAATTACTTCAAGATTATTTGGTTTATATAGTAATGAAACCAAATCATGATAGGGTAAATTACTACCAGTGATGAGTTGGTCCTATATATCACATTCAAGTGTCTATAAAAGACATGATATATCATTAAATTTTATAAACTTAAATTAGCTGCGCATTTTGTTAACATGAAAAATGTATAAGGAGAAACAAATCCAATTTAAAGTCTCTTCAAACGCAAAATTAAAATTCAAATAATTTAGAATTTAATTAAAGTATAACAGCCTACTAGATGTGTAGTTATATTGAATATGTTTCTATTTCCCAGTCTGCCATTAAGAATACAATTATTAATATCGGTTTATTTCCGAATTTATCCTTTAATTACCAAGCTAAATTTTAATATATAAAAGAATTACCATATTAGAATTACTTTTCAAGATATTAGATTCTAAAACCGGGACATTTTTGACCATTTCTTGAATATATTTTATTTAATTTAATAATATAATTTGTAATACTGGGTTATTTCTAATTATACACTTAAATGGCTATAATAAATTTTAATATTTAAAAGAAAGACCATATTACAATTAGTTTTTCCAGATATTAGGCTTTAAAGTCGGAACATTTTTTTACTTTTTTGCCTATTTGTTGATTATATTATATTGAATTTAATAATATAATATATATAATATCAGATTATTTCTGAATTTATTTTTAAATTGAAAAAATAAAATTTAATATTTAAAAGAAAGATCATATTACAATTAGTTTTCAAGATATTAGGCTCTGAAGTCGCACATATCAACTTTTTGGACTATTTGTTAAATATATTTTGTGGAACTTAAGAATATTATTTTTAATAACGAGTTATTTCCGAATTTATCTTTTAATTGCCAAGGTAAATTTTAATATTTAAAAGAATTGTCATATTCCATTTAGTTTCCGAGGTATTACGCATTAAACTCGAAAATTAATGTTTTTTAGTCCATTCATTTTTAATTTAATACGTTTCTACTTCATTTAAGTATTTCACTATCTTATTAACAGTTTTATATTTGATATAGACTTGAAGAATTTATTTCTTATAACTTTTAAAATATTTCTATTGAGATTGTGTATTAAGTCAATAGTTCTACTGTCTTTCATATATAATTTTACATTTAATAATAGTCCTTTTCTTTCTGCTTTTTTTTAGCATATATTTGTCTTTCGTTGCATATTTTCTATATTTTATTTGTCATTTCTATTTGCAGCCAGTCTTTGTGCATTTTTTCCGTTTTTGTTTTTTATTTTGCGCCATCATTAGGCACTCACTATACGTTTTGTCTGTCAGTTTTTTTGCATCAACGGATGAAAACTGTCGCCAATAACTATTTTTGTATTTTACTTTTTTATTTGTAAGTGACACATGTTACTTAATATCTAACTTAAAGAGTTTGAAACAGTGGCTTTTAAGATTTTTAGAAAATATATTTTAACTATGTTCGTATTAAATAAATATATTCAAATTTAATTTATATTTTTATTTTACAATAGTGTATTTTGAATATTAAATTAAAAATATTATTATAATAGAGACAAATATATTTGTATTTCCAAAGCGATTTGTATACTCAAAACAAAATGATAATTTGTAGAAAATACATTTTTACTATGATCGTATTACACATAAATAATTACATTCCAACTAAACTTTGCTTTTATTTTATATTTTTGATTTGTTCCTAGTATTATATATTTTACATTATAATTGCAGCAAATATATTTGTATTTTCAAATAGACTTTATTGTTATAAATTAAGACATGTAGACAATATATTTTGACTATGTTCGTATTTAACATAAAAATATGAAAATTTAATGTTAATTTTTTAATTTTTTAATAGTGCTCTAAATATTACATTTTAATTGAGGAAAATATATTTGTAGTTTTAATTAGACATCATAGCTATAAATTATGTTTTTTAGAATATATATTTTTATTACGTTCGTGTTTAACATAAATATATTCAAACTTGATTTTTACTTTTATTTTATAAAACTATAAATATTAAATTTGAAATATTTGAAATCTGCCATGTCTCGGAGACCTTCGATACATCGATGCTTTCTCGAATAACTTCGATAAAAAAGTTCGATCTCGTTGCTTTCTCGATTCTAATTTTTAAAAATGTTCGTACATTCAAATTCTTTGACAAGATACGATATTTAAACATTTATCATATCGATATCGCAAAATTTTTCGCAGCAATCTGGAACTTTGATAATTTTTTTTCTTCGATATCGTTCCGATTTCGATACATTTCTCGTATCGAGAAAACTCCGACAGAACGTTCCGATATCTACCTACCATCTAGGTCCAATTTGACGCTCGATATCGTTACGAGAACGGGTCCGATATCGTGTGATTTCTCCATTTACTCGCAATGATCTCGTAACGATATCGATAAGAATGGCATACTGGGAATTGAGCAATATATATTTGTATTTTCAAAGAGAAATAATTTGTAAAATACCTTTTTACGATGGTCATATTAAATTCAAATTTCAATTTTGTTTTCTAAAAATTCAAATTTTCAAAAAATTCATACATTTCACTAAAAATTCATTATTTTTTTTTTTACTAAAAATTCAGTTTTTCAAAAAAATTAAATTTTCACTAAAAATTAAAATGTTCACTATAAATTCAAATTTTCTTTATAAATTCAAATTCTTAGTAAAATTCAATTTTTTCACTAAAAATTCAATTTTTCACTAAAACTTCTATTTTTCACTAAAAATTCAATTTTTCACAAAAATTCAATTTTTCACTAAAAATTCAATTTTTCACTAAAAATTAAATTTTTCACTAAAAATTCAATTTTTCACTAAAAATTCAATTTTTCACTAAAAATTCAATTTTTCACTAAAAATTCAATTTTTCACTAAAAATTCAAATTTTCACTTAAAATTAAATTTTTCACTCAAATTTAATTTTTACTAAAAATTCAACTATTCATTAAAAAAATCAAAATTTCACTAAAAATTCAAATTTTCATTAAAAATCTAATTTTTCACTAAAAATTCAATTTTTCACTAAAAATTCAATTTTTCACTAAAAATTCAATTTTTCACTAAAAATTCAATTTTTCACTAAAAATTCAATTTTTCACTAAAAATATAATTTTTCACTAAAAATTCAATTTTTCACTAAAAATTCAATTCTTCACTCAAAATTCAATTTTTCACTATATATTCAATTTTTCACTAAAAATTCAATTTTGTCACTAAAAATTCAATTTTTCACTAAAAATTCAATTTTTCACTAAAAATTTAATTTTTCACTAAAAATTTAATTTTAAACGAAAAAATAAATTTTTCACTAAAAATACATTTTACACCAAAAATTTAAGTATTCATTCAAAATATATTTTTCTCTTAAAAATATGAAAATGCATAATTATAACTACAATAGAAACCATTTGAAAACAATAGTCAACGGTAGACGGCAAAAAAAGGAAGCCAAAAAAAGTTATATAGTAAAAAAAAAGAAAAATAAAACATATATTTATGACTAGATAAAATTCGAAAGACCTGACTATTTGTGTGATATTTTTATGACCAGGATACGCAAACAATCAGCAGTATGCAGTAGTAGCTGCAAATAAATCCGAGTTACTATAAGACGAATAAAAAAAACCCTCGTTTCCGACATGCAAAAATCACATATTGCAAAATTTCCCATCATTAGCTCTGACGTAGAGACGTAGTAAAGGTTGTCGGAAGAAATAGCAAAGGAAAACATCAGGTAGGGTCACCGGACACTAGGCGACAATATGAAGAACAGAACAAAGAATGACTAAGTGAGTGACTGAGTGACTGACTGACTGACAAAATGCCAGACAGTTGTACGTGCTAAAGAATGCAATGACCTGTGCTGTTTAGAAAGACAATTACAACAACAAATATAAAATGCAGTAGACTATGGCAACAGCAACAACAATAACTAAGCGACAACATACATAAAAGCAACAACATGTCTGGCAGCCAAGCAACATCAATTACTACAACAAATATAAGACACTCCTGCATGCATTTTTAATGTCTAACATAATCATCGTATAATGCAGGCTTTTTTAAGTGTTAAGCTGCGACAACAACAAAAAAAAGGATTTATGTTGTAATAATTTTATTTAGAAATGACATTCATTGGGTGTTGAAAGAATGAGAATGACTATAAATGATAATAGTAACTCAATTAATAAAAAACAGAGTTTAAAAAAATAAAGTATTGAAACACAACCCTTTATTGGATTGGGTTTTACTAATTCAATATTAATTCAGTTTTCTGTCACGTTTAGATTTCGGTTACGGTTTAAGTTTTAAAACGATTTCGGTAGAACATTTTCAAGTTAAGGAATCGATTGCGATTTCCTCCCTCGTTTCAGTTAAGATTTCGGTTTTATAGTGGAGCAGTTTTAGTATACTGTTTTAAACATATCAGCTGTTTCAATACCTGAAAATAATCTGAATTATGATTCAGAAAATTTTAAAAACTCAAGACCTAAAAATGCTTTAATAATTACTAAATGTTAGCGGTTATCCGAAATGTATAAGATTCTGAAAACAGCCAACTCTTGACGAATAAACAATCTAAAACAATTCATCCACGAACAAATCTTCCCCAAACAAATCTTCACCGAACAATTTTTCTTGAAGATAATTCACACGTTTTAGTCAAAATTTAATTTCTAATTTCTAAAAAAAAAATGTTTCTATACAATTTAATTATTCGGTCAAAAAAAATATTTGTAAAAGTTATTTCATTTTCATAAAATTAAATTGTAGGTTAAAAATTAAATTTTTTGTATTTTTTTTATTTTTTACAAAAAAAAAATATTTTTGTAAAATTTATAAAAAAAAAAAAAAACAAAAAAAATGTTTATAATTTTTTTTTATATTTTGTAATTTTTTTTTTATATTTTGTTAAAATTTTTTTTTTGTAAATTTTTATTGTTTTTTTTTTGTTTTGTAAAATGTAATGATTTTTTAAAATTTAATTGTCCTTTAACTATTTCGTAATGGTTTTTAAATAGCAAAATACTGATATAATCCCTATTAATATAAACACAAGTACTATAATCACAATTAGCGTATTCACAGTTCATCGTATTTTAGTATGGTATTCGTACCATGTAGTATATGGGTGATTCCACGTCAGATCAACCGAAGGTTTGGCAGCACCATCACAGAAATTAATGACATTTGGTAGGGTGATTTTATGACTTGAAATTAAGAAAAGCGCAAAATTTCAGTTTCCTAACTGCAGTGGTTTCAGTGATATGAGTCCTTGAAATATGAAAAACTCACAAAAAATGCACAAAGTTGCACTAGCTTAACTTACTGTAACTTAGTAAATAGTTAACTTACGGAAACCATTTAAACGACAATGTAAAGGTTATAAAACTGAGCAAATGTGGAAATATTAAAATGTTTAATATTAGGGTGACCATAGGTAGATATTAATCATAATATTATTAAAAAAGGATTATCTCAATAACTCCCTTTTTTAAAATTTTTAAAAAAATATATTTTAAAGAGTATCCTTTTGCTAATAAACTGTCAAAATTTCAGAATGGTGTTCGGGCTTGTTCTGGAGTTATTAATAAAAATGTTTCATAAAGTAGGAATTTTCATATGAAATTTTTATTATAAAATTTTGTTATTATTTTCTTTGTAATGTTATTGAACTATAAAAGCCAATAAAATTTATTTTATAGCTTTTAAAAAGAATAATTAATTTGGGGTGACCATATTTGTTAAGTGACCAACCGTAAACATAGATCATTGGCTAAATTTTACTTTACCAGCCGAAGTGAAATATTTTTTTTTCTTTTTCAAACTATCCCCTCTGTTTGGATTCAAAAGTAAAATAAATATGTAAATTAGGGTGCGGTCGGACCTGTGGTACCCTAGAAAAATCGAAAAACTTTACACCTACCTATATGAACATATAGGTACTAATGAAAGGTAATGATCTCACCATTGTGAATCCCTTATAAAAATGTATTTGAGAGAGTAGCCCTGAGGCATGTTTTTTGGTGTCGTATTTTGTGAAATGAAGAAAAATTGTGAAATTGCAGAGACATAGTGTGTACATAAAATGTAAATTTATTTGTTTTTCTTTTGAAATCGAGGAATATTTATGATGATTTCAAAAAATCCTAATTTTATAAGAATCAACTGCATTTATTTGACGAAATATTTTAACAAGCAGAAAAGTAGTGCTCACAGTTCAATTGCCGTACTGTCGTATTCGTACAATGTCGTACCAATATCATGGAACTGTAAGTACGCTTAATATTTTGTGGGACTATTTCGTATTTTTATTGTGCATTTCGTATTCTCATTTCTCAATTTATTTATTTATATTTCTTATTAGTTTCATTTAATATATATTAATATATTACGCGTTTCGTATTTATATTTTGTTTGTGTTTATAATTCATTCGTATTTATTGTTCTATATTTTCATAACGAGGCTTCACGACAAAGCCGTAAATTTACGATTTCGTCAATATATGAATTTACGAGTAATCTAATACAAATGCACTTTATTTTTACGCAACAGTACTTTTCTATCTATCTAATTTATATTTTGGATTTATTATTTTTTCCATTTTATTGAATAAAGATATCATTAAATGTTGTTTTCGTATTTAGTTTCGTAAAATTACACACATTTGTCAAATTTAGAGTAATTCAAAAAATTTAATTTCGATTCGATTTAATTTTGTATTATTATTCTGCAAATCGTATTCCTAATAATTACTTGTACGCAACTCATATTTTCCTTTTCCGCGGCATTTAGTACATTTACAAAAAAAAATCGTATTTTTACACATATTAAAATTGTTAAATTGCAATTTTTCTCTCATAACTTATGAAAAATGTGCATAATATATATCCACTACATAAATTGCACATAATCTTCCAAACATTAAATTGTTTATATCTCGTAATGAATTAAAACGATTTTTCATTTATCATCACATGCCAACAAGCACTTTAAAATCACCATCACAATTCGTAGTTATTGTGGAGGGGCACCAAAAAAAAGTGAAAGTTGACTGGCGTAAATAATGACCAAATAATCACAAGTCATATTAGAGTCATTATTAGAGCAGCATAATGTACAACAATTTGGAGCTATCACATGCACATGTTGCATTTATAGTAGGTACGTAGTAGGTATTTTATGTGTAGAGTCATTAGATAATTGCATTTAAATTGACAAACAATTCGTATTCTGTAGTAGAAAATATAATAATAGAAAATAAAATACACAGATATTTGGTGTTCGAATGCGTGACAATAACTCATTAACCTAAAATTTAAAACAGGTTACTCGCATATACAACTCAAATCAAGGAAAATTAATACCAATTCTTTATATTTGTAAAGGTATTAAAAAGGTTCTTTTCTGAATAAACTTTGAAAAATGTTTAATAGACTTACTTATATATGTCATTTTGACGTTTAAATTGAAAACTTGGATGCTTACCTGGAATTAGAAGAAAAATGTTTCATTAATTATGTGTTTAAAATAAATTATTTTACTGAATTGTTAAAATTTAAATATTTATATAATAATAAATGTATCAAATAATAATTTATGATATTATGTATTATTCTTAAAAAATAGCAGACTGTTTTATTCTTGATTTTTTAAATGCATTTACGAGGCAGGACTTCTGTTTGCACGTCCAATACAAAAATTCTGGATTTTTCAGCAATATTTCAGACAATATTTCGTCAACCCTACAGATAAATGATAGTTTGTGGAAAGCGTATGGCAGGTTATCATATTTTGCGGAATTTTAAAAGTATATTCACGAAATATTTTGAGTACGAGCAGACAACTCCGCTTTAGTCTGCTTTAAATCTTTCGGAAAAAATGATTTTGGCCTGCCATGAGCCTGTCAAATATTTCATCAAGAGATATGCAAGCCGAAACAACATTTCTGGTATTTTTCAGAAATATTTCCGTCATTTTTTCGACAAAAACGCAGATAAATGGATATTTGTGGGAAGAGTATGACATATTATCAAATTTTATGGAATTTTAAAAGCAGATTACTGGAATATTTTGGAAACGGGCAGAAAACATACAACTTTTGATACAAATTCCGCGTTTTTTTTTGGGAACGGGCAGAAAACATAAAGCTTTTGATACAAACTCCGCTTTTTTTCTGCTGAAAATCCTTCGAAAATATGTTTTTAAACTGGCATAAGTCTGCCAAAAAATTGTATAAAGATCCCGAGAGAAAATGTTTGGCATTTTCTTGAAATATTTCGGGCATATTTCAAGCAGACACACAGATAAATGGAATATTTTGGGAGGTTGTAATATGTTTTGGAATTTTAACAGCAAATTCATGGCATATTTTGGAAACTGGCAGAAAACAGACAACTTGTGATACAAACTCCGTCTTCGTTTGTTAGAAATATGTCGATAAAATGTTTCTAAACTGCCTTCAGACTTCCAAAAATTATGTCTGTGGATATTTTGTTGAAAACTTCGCCTTTTGAATCAAATAAATGGCAGTTTGAAGGAAGATATAGCATGTTTATGCAACAATTGAAAAAAATTTCGTATTATGAAGAAATAAAATGGTTGTTTGTGAGCAATGTATACCATGTTTTAAAGCATGTGGAATTTTAATGGTTGATTTCTGGGATATTTTGAGTACGTGCAAAATTAAGAAACTGTTTATACAAACTTCGCCTTTGACTGCTTACAATATTCTTAATACATATTAGAAAAATGCCTTAAGTCTGTCAACAATATAGAAATATAGCTATGTTTAAATTTGTTATTGTTAAAGACAGAGTTAGATCCTAGGATAAAATTGTTGTTAAAAACAAATTCAGTATTTCTGGAAATTTAAAATTTACTAAAAACTATTTGTATCAAGAAGTATTTGAATCTTGAAAAATTTGTATCTAGAAATATTTGTATCTAGAAGTTTTTGTATCTAGAAGTATTTGTATCTAGAAGTATTTGTATCTAGAAATATTTGTATCTAAAAGTATTTGTATTTAGAAGTATTTGTATCTAAAAGTATTTGTATCTAGAAGTATTTGTACCTAGAATTATTTATATCTAGAAGCATTTGTATCTAGAAGTATTTGTATCTTGAAGTATTTGTTTCTAAAAGTATTTGTATCCAGATGTATTTGTATCTAGCAGTATTTGTATTTTGAAATATTTGTATCTAGAAGTATTTGTAACTTGAAGTATTTTTATCAAAAAGTATTTGTATCTAAAAGTATTTGTATCTAGAATTATTTGTATCTAAAAGTATTTGTATCTCGAATTATTTATATCTAGAAGCATTTGTATCTAGAAGTATTTGTATCTTGAAGTATTTGTTTCTAAAAGTATTTGTATCTTGAAGTATTTGTATCTAGAAGTATTTGTATCTAGAAGTATTTGTATCTAGAAGTATTTGTATCTGAAAGTATTTGTATCTAAAAGTATTTGTATCTAGAAGTATTAGTATCTAAAAGTATTAGTATCTGAAAGTATTTGTATCTAGAAGCATTTGTATCTAGAAGTATTTGTATCTTGAAGTATTTGTTTCTAAAAGTATTTGTATCTAGATGTATTTGTATCTAGCAGTATTTGTATCTTGAAATATTTGTATCTAGAAGTATTTGTATCTAGAAGTATTTGTACCTAGAAGTATTTGTATCTAGAAGTATTTGTATTGGAAAGTATTTGTATCTAAAAGTATTTGTATCTAGAATTATCTGTATCTAAAAGTATTTGTATCTAGAAGTATTTGTATATAAAAGTAATAGTATCTGAAAGTAAATGTATCTAGAAGTATTTGTATCTAGAAGTATTTGTATTTAGAAGTATTTGTATCTAAAAGTATTTGTATCTTGAAGAATTCGTATCTAGAAGTATTTGTATCTAAAAGTACGTGTATCTAGAAATATTTGTATCTAGAATTATTTGTATCTTATAGTATTTGTATATATAGGTATTTGTATCTAGAAGAATTTGTATCTAGAAGTATTTGTATCTAAAAGTATTTGCATCTAGAAGTATTTGTATCTTGAAGGATTTGTTTTTAGAAGTATTTGTATCAAGAAGTATTTATATCTGACAGATTTTACAGCTGAATGTATTAGTATCTGTCACTATTTGTAGCTGAAAACATTTGTATCTGTATCGCAGAGTAACTGGCAATATTTGTATCTGTAAAACAGCAGTAGTTGTATCTACCAGCATCTGTATCTTAAGATATTTGTATCAGGCAACATCTGTATCTATCATTATTTATATCTTTAACTTTTTGTAGTTATCATAACATATTTCTGTGTAGTCTGAATAGACATTAAAAATAAATAGTAAAAAACACAAAACAATTTGCCTCTTTTTAAGCCACAAAAATTATAATTAGTTACATCAAAACAGTTTATTAACGCTAAATAAAGCACGGCACAACGCAAATGCAGTAGAACCACTTTGGAAGTGTAGGCAGTGAAGACGAAAGCTAAGCACAAAAACAGACAACAAAAAGACAACAAAGATTACAACAAAAAGTCGACAAAGCAAATAAAAGAAAAGAAGAATCGCAACAAACAGCAACATCAAATGTTGCAGCTGCGGAGACGTTGCGACCAATACACGCTAAATAATTTCTTAGTAAAGATACAAATAATTGGATTACACTGTACAACAAAATAAATAATAAATAACAGATTATAAATGATTAAAAAAGAGTTTTCAATTAAATTAGACAAGGTTTCGGCTTAATGAAAAATTATGACAAAATATTTAATAAATATGGAAAGAACTTTTTGTTGAGTGTTGCAGGTAAAATTGGCGTTGAGATGCCACTGATGATGACAATGATGAGGATCAGAATTGTGATGATGATAGTGTGGATGACGATGTTATCATGGATGATGATGAGGAATATTCAGTGACGATAATAATCGTGATATTCTGGATGATAATGACGTTATGTTGCCAAGAGCTCGCGCGCCTTGTTTTTTTTTTATTTTGGTTTTGTTAACTGCATTTGCTTTTTGCCTTTTGTATTCGTTCAAATGTTATTTTTATTTTATTTGTTATTTTTTTAGCCATATTTTGTATTCGTTGTCATTGTTGTTGCTGTTGCAGAGAATCCACATGGAGCACGTTGGCTGCTGGCGGCATGACTCATGCTCAAGTTGAAATATTATTTTTCTGCTGAGCTGCTAGTTTTGTGCAATTTGTTTTTTATTTATTTTATTGCATTTTAAATATTTTCAGGGATTGACATCTTAACGACTCAAAAAAAAAATCGTATTTGCATTTTAGACTAAACAAAGCTCAATTTTTTTAATAAATATTTTAATTTTTAGTGTAAAACTGAAATTTTGGTAAAAATTTAATTTTTAGTGATACATTGAATTTATAGTGAAAATTTGAATTTTTAGTGAAAAATTGAATTTTTAGTGAAAAATTGAATTTTTAGTGAAAAATTGAATTTTTAGTGAAAAATTGAATTTTTAGTGAAAAGTTGAATTTTTAGTGAAAAATTGAATTTTTAGTGAAAAATTGAATTTTTAGTGAAAAATTGAATTTTTAGTGAAAAATTGAATTTTTAGTGAAATATTGAATTTTTAGTGAAAAATTGAATTTTTAGTGAAAAATTGAATTTTTAGTGAAAAATTTAATTTTTAGTGAAAAATTTAATTTTTAGTGAAAAATTGAACTTTTAGTGAAAAAATGAATTTTTAGTGAAAAATTGAATTTTTAGTGAAAATTTTAATTTGTAGTGAAAAATTGAATTTTTATAGAAAATTTTAATTTTTAGTGAAAAATTGAATTTTTAGTGAAAAATTGTATTTTTAGTGAAAATTTGAATTTTTAGTGAAAAATTGAAATTTTAGTGAACATTTTAATTTCTAATGAAAAATTCGTGATAAATGAATTTTAAGTTGAAAAATTTAATTTTAAGTGATAAATTGAAATTTTAGTAAAAAAATTATTTTTTAGTAAAAAAAATATTTTTTAGGGAAATTTTAATTTTTAGTGAAAAATTGAATTTTTAGTGAAAATTTGAATATTTAGTGAAAAATTAAATTTTAGGTGAAATAGAATTTTTAGTGAAAAATTTAATTTTTAGAGAAAATTTGAAAACTTTTATTTTTAGTGAAAAATTGAATTTTTAGTGAAAAATTCAATTTTTAGTGAAAAATTGTATTTTTAGTGAAAAATTGTATTTTTAGTGAAAAATTGAATTTTTAGTGAAAAATTGAATTTTTAGTGAAAAATTGAATTTTTAGTGAAAAATTGAATTTTTAGTGAAAAATTGAATTTTTAGTGAAAAATTGAATTTTTAGTGAAAAATTAAAATTGAATTTTGATTGAAAAATTGAATTTTTAGTGAAAAATTGAATTTTTAGTGAAAAATTGAATTTTTAGTGAAAAATTGAATTTTTCGTGAAAAATTGAATTTTTAGTGAAAAATTGAAATTTTAGTGAAAATTTTAATTTCTAGTGAAAAATTGAATGAAGACGAAATGAATTTTAAGTTGAAAAATTGAATTTTAAGTAATAAATTGAAATTTTAGTAAAAAATTTATTTTTTATTAAAAAAAAATATTTTTTAGTGAAATTTTAATTTTAAGTAAAATATTTAATTTTTAGTGAAAAATTGAATTTTTAGTGAAAAGTTGAATTTTGAGTGAAAAATTGAATTTTAAGTGAAAAATTGAATTTTTAGTGAAAAATTGAATTTTTAGTAAAAATTTTAATTTCTAATTGAATTTTCAGTGATAAATTGAATTTTTAGTGAAAAATTTAATTTTTAGTGAACAATTGAATTTTTAATGAACATTTTAATTTTCAGTTGAACGGTTTCAATCCCTGATTTTATTCACATTTTTTAAATTTTATTTCTATTTCTATCTCATTTTTTTATTTTATTTTTTATTTTATATTTTTATTTTATATTTCTATTTTATATTTTACTTATTTTTATTTTTTTTATTAGAATAGTGCACTGCCAACAATAGCAGCAACTACAGCAAGCGCATGCAACATTCAAGAATTAGTTGATTTTTGCAAATTCGAGACGCGCGCCCCAAAAAAGGAGACGCGCGAGCAACAAAAGTCTAAAAAGTCATTGTTGCCGTGTTGCAAGCATCATGAGTGGCAGCCAGCACTCACTTCATGACTTCGCGATGCGGTGCTTCGGTGGGTTGAATTGTAGTAGGTTGTTGGTGACTCGTGTGTGTATTGCTGGCTGCATCTGCAAAGTAGCAACATCAACAGCGGCAACAGAAGCAGCAGCTTTTGTATCTGTTAGATTGACTGATAAGCTAACAATTAATGTTGCCGCAGCAGCATGTTGCTGGTTTGTGGTTGTTGTTGTTGCAATTTATGCCTTGTTGTTGTCATTTGTTTGTTGTTATTGTGTTGCTGCATATGTTGTTTTGCTTACAAAACACACAGCTATTAATATTTGCGCTTGTCTGTGTTCGCTGGGCTTTTGTGTTAACATAATTGCAAAAAGCTGTTTTTCTTTTTTTTTTTTTTGCTAGACATTCCAGAACATATTTTAGTGCAATACAACAGCAAAAACAAACAGAAAAAAAATAAGAAAAACTAGTTGCCAAATGTTTTTTTTAATATTTTTTTGCATTCTATGGATTGCATTGATGATGTCTGATAGCACACAAGAACGCAATGAATGAATGAAATGCACAATTGATGAATAGTTGGTAATGAATAATGCTGCTTACTGAGTATTTGTTACGTTGTAATTAGAAGCATCGTTAGCTCATATGTTTAATGCATTGAACGACGAACCGAAAGGGCGCGGGTTCGAACCACCGCAACTGCAACAACAGTATCAACAATGATACCTGTCGCAGATAATATTTTGAAAAAGGCGATATGAAATAGCACCAAATGAAAGAAATTAAAAAAAAAAGAAAAAAAAAAGAAAAAAATAAAAAAAAAAATAAAACAAAATTAATAAAATATAACAATAAAAAAAAGTATATAAAAAAAATGTATTAAATAAATTAAAAAATATATAAAATAAAATAAAAAAATATATATAAAAAAAAAATAAAATTAAAAAAATAAATGAAAACAAAAATGAAAAAATAAAATAAAACAAAATTAATAAAATTTAACAATAAAAAAATATATATAAAAAAATGTATTCAATAAATTAAAAAAAATATATAAAATAAAATAAAAAATATATATATAAAAAAAAATAAAATTAAAAAAATAAATGAAAACAAATGAAAAAACAAAAACAATAAATAAAAAAATTAAACCAAAAAAAAAATAAAAATAAAAAACAAAACAATTATTGAAAAAAAATTAAAAAAAAAAACAAAAACAATAAATAAAAAAAAACTCAAACAATAAATAAAAAATAAAACAAAAACAATAAATAAAACAAAAAAAAAATAAATATCACCCAAATTCAAAATTTAATAATCCAAAACAACATTTTTGGCAGACTCAGGGCAGTTTAGAAAAATGTGATCGAAATATTTCAAGCAGTCAAGTGCGGAGTTTATATCAAAAGCTGTCTTTTTTCTGCCCGTTCCCAAAATATGCTGGGTATCTGCGTTACGCTTCCCACAAAGTTCCATTTATCTGTGTGTTTACCAATACTATTCCTGAAAAAAGCCAGAAATTTTGTCTGGTGAAACTTAAAGTTATAATATATATTATTTAAGCACTTCGTATCTACTGCGTAATATGCGTATGTCGTAAAAATTATAATTTTCGAAAGAAAAATTGTAATTTAAACCAATACATATTTGATTTACATTCAAATGAAAATGCATTTCTTTTTACTACATTGCTATAGTGGTTTTTTGCAAGAAAACAACATATATTACATATAATTACATTTGGTATTTCAACGTTTACAAATATATGCAAAAAATACTCCATCTGTATTTAAATTTACTACATTATGTATTTAAATTTACTATATTATGTATTTAAATTTACTACATTATGTATTTAAATTTACTACATTATGTATTTAAATTAACTACCTTATGTATTTCAATTTACTACATTATGTATTTAAATTGACTACATTATGTATTTATTTAACTTAAATTTCAAAAAATATTACATATACATTTATTTCTGCATTATTCCCTAACTTTTATAAATGTATATTACAAATACTAAATTTTTAGTTCATTCTGTATTTAACAGTCAAGAAAAATTACGTATTCTCTAAAAAAAAAAATGTAAATACTTTTTAACATTTGTATAACATATATATTCTTCTGATGATGATCATGCTGATAGAAGCATTAAACTATTCCTTTTCATTTCTAACAAATATGAATAATGTGCACAAAAAAAAATAATATACTCTTCACTTTGTCTTAAATCAACATAGGAGGCGGTTCTTATTTACAAATGACTGGGTGTCCCACGTTGTGATAAACAACATTTGGAAGATAACGTCTGTATGTGGTCAGTATTCAATTTTATTTTATTTTATTTAGAATAAAAATGTATTGAAATATGTAAAAATTAATAAATAGTCTTTAAAAAAAAATGGACTTTTAAACTTCTTTTTGCAAGATTTTCAATATTGAGCTTCCGATTCAAAACAAAATAGTATTTACATTGCAAGAACAAGAAATGAGCGAGAACAATAGTCAGGTTTATTTTATTTATTAATTATATTTTGTTTCTTTCATAATTCATCATGTGTATTGATTTTTCATTCATAAATATTCAAAATTCATCAAAATAAAGAAAGACGCTAAATTTCAGTGCTTAGGACTCATGCAAAACGTACAATATTGCCTTGTGCTTGCATTTGCACTCAGAAAATAGTTTCTTCAAAACAAGAAAAATTAACTTGAAATAGCGTTATGTAAAAAACATCCTCATGTTTAGGAAATTGTTCTTATTTTAAATTTATAAGGAAAGTTTACAACTATTAAGAGAAACTTTCCTTAAAATAAGTAAAATTGAACTTGACACTATTTCAAGTAAATTTTCGATAATATAAGAAAACTGTTTGTCTGAGTGTGATCGTAACTATTTTTATGATACATTTTTCATGGTGTACTTTTTAAAATATATTTTTTATGTATTATTATAAAAGATGTATTTTCAAGATGTATTCTTAAAAATGTATTTTTTCAGAACGTATTTTCAATATTTACTAAAATGTATTTTTATAGATGTATTTCAGATGAGACAGTATTTTTTTAAACTTACTACAATCCATTTTTCTGAAAACCATTTTCATGTTGCATCTTTTAACAAAAATATTTACAATGTATTTAATTAATGTTGTATTTATTTTTCATTTTTTGTTAAATTTTATTTATTTTATTTTGTATTCATTTTAAAATGTTTTTAATTAATTTAGCTTTTATTATCAATTATTTTGTATTTATCGTATTGTATTTAATATTTATTTATACTGTTGTAGACTTAATATGTTTTTGTTAAATTTATATTTTGCGCGTTTTTTAATTTTGCAGTTTCAGCAAAATTTTGCAATTAAGCGTGCAGAGAGACGAATTTCGCGAATGTGTTTTTTGTTTGTTGGTTGAGTTTGTGGCGGCACTCGGCGGTTGGCAGCGGCATGCAGTTCAATAAACTTGCAAGAATTTATGTGATCAGCGCACACAAATGGCCCAGGGGATGGGTAAACATGACTGACTGACTGAAGAGTCGGCTTTTGTAAAATGAGAAACTTTATATTTTTATGAAGAGCAAATAATAATAAAAACAATTTAAATATTGAATTAAAAATATTTATTTATAGAAATAGTCATTCTTGAAATATTTATTTTACTTAAGTACTCGAATTGCGATATTTTGATATAGGTTAACACATATCGGTTCACGAGAAGAACATTATTTTTTATGTTTTTAAAGTAAAGCGGTTTATTTCGGTCGGTAAAGAAAGTCTCTCGCTGAGGTATATCAACTATGAGGTGTATCAATCAAATTGGGAATATCACAAGTCAATCGATCACGCCCATTTTCAATACCAGACAGCTTTACTACACAAGTTATATAAGTTCAAAATTTCATTTAATTAGCTCCACTTGTTTTATTGTAATCATGATTTTAACAGACTGAAAAATATACAGACATACATTGCTAAATCGATTCAGTATATAACGCTGGCCAAGACTATTTTATATCTGCCAAACTTTTTAATAGATGTTAATAACGGATGACATCCGACACCTGAATCTTATTCCGTCATTTTAGAGATTTAGAGATAATTAAAAATAAACACAAATAAAATAACGAAGATTAGTGATATAAATCATAAAATTTAATTATTCATTGAAATTTTATGATTTACATCACTAATCTTGGTTATTTTATTTGTGTTTCTTTTTAATTATCTCTAAATCTCTAAAATGACGGAATAAGATACAATTATTAATTTGCATTTAAAATTAAATAATTTAATTATTTTTCAATTATTACTTTTTTATTCTTCTTTTAATTTATTTTAAATTCTTTTTTTATGTATATTTAATTCTTTTTTATATATTTTTAGTTCTTTTTTTATATATTTTTAATTATTTTTTTATATATTTTTAATTCTTTTTTTATATATTTTTATTTCTTTTTTGTAATATTTACATTTTTTTATATATTTTCATTTCTTTTATTTGTTATTCATTTTAATACTTTTTAATTCGATTTTATTTATTTTTTATTTTATTTCATTTATTTGATATTCATTCACATTTTTTTTTGTAATTTATTCTTCATTACTTTGTTATTCTTTTTAATTTATTTTTTATTAATTTATTATTTTTTTTATTTATTTTGCATTTTCTTTATTATTTTTTATTTCTTTTGCATTTTTTTTTATTAATTTAATATTTTTTATTTATTTTGGATTCTTTTTTATTTATTTTGGATTCTTTTTTATTTATTTTGGATTCTTTTTTATTTATTTTGAATTCTTTTTTTTTATTAATTTTGAATTCTTTTTTATTTATTTTAATTTTTTAATTTTTTTTTTTTGTTTATTTTTAATTTTTATTTTATTTATTTTAAATTGTTTTTTTTTTTTTTTTATTTCTCTTTTATTTATTTTTTTTTCATTGTTATTTCATATTTATTTTTTTTTTATTCTTTTTTATTTATTTTGCATTCTTTTTTATTTATTTTTTATTCTTTTTTATTTATCCTGTATTCTATTTATATATTTTTAATTCTCTTTTATTTATTTTTCATTTATTTGATATTCATTATAATTCATTCTAATTTATTTCATTTAATTCTTTTTTTATTAATACATTCTTTTTTATTTATTATGAATTCTTTTTTAGTTATTTTTAAATCTTTTTTATTTATTTTATGTTGTTTTTATTTATTTTAAATTGTTTTTATTTATTTTTAATTCTCCTTTATTTATTTTAATTCTTTGTTGATTTATTTTACATAGTTCTTTTTTTATTTTTTTTTAAATTGTTTTTTTTTTTTTTATTTGTTTTTTATTTTCTATGTTGGTTTTTATTTATTGTTAATTCTTTTTTATTTATTTGTATTCTTTTTTATTTATTTTTAATTCTCTTTTGTTTATTTTTAATTATTTTTTTTTTTATTTTACATAGTTTTTTATTTTAAATATTTTTTTAATTGGTTTTTTTTATTTTTTTTTTCTAATTGTTTTTTTATTTTTTATGTTGTTTTTTTAAATTTATGGGGTATTCTTTTTTATTTATTTGTACTCTCTTTTATTTATTTGTATTCTGTTTATTTATTTTTAATTCTCTTTTGTTTGTTTTGAATTTTTTATTTTTTTTTATTTTACATAGTTTTTATTTTTTAAATTGTTTTTTTTTATTGTTTTTTTTTTTAATTGTTTCTTTATTTATTGTTAATTCTTTTTTTATTTATTTTTTATTATTTTTTATTTATTTTTAATTCTCTTTTGTTTATTTTAATTTATTTTTTATTTATTTGTATTTTGTTTTTATTTTGTTTTTATTTTTTTTTTTAATTTTTTTTTAATATTTTTTTTTACTTTTTTTAATCATTTTTTATTATTTTTTAATTATTTTAATGATTTCCTTTTTTACATATTTAAACTAATTTTATTATATCTTAATTTTATAAGTTTTTAAAATATTTCTAATTTAATTTAAACTATTTTTTATTTCTAAATTTTTATTAAGTGTTACACTCAATTTGTAGACCAATTTATCTTGAAATCTTTTGTCACTTCTTGCCGATAATAAAACCAAGCATACAAAAACGATAACAAAAACCAAACCTATCTTCATGGACACCACAAACTATTAAAGTGATTTATTGAGATGTTCGAAACAGGTAATAATTCTAAAACAAAACCAAAGAATCCTCTTCAACTTGACATTGAGCAGAACAATGAGCATGAGTTTTGGTTACATCGATTACAATGCACATGGAACCCATGCAAATGACATTCAATGCACTTTGTATTTTTAGCTCTAAGAGTTGATAAAAAAAATGATGTATTATTCAAGAAAATAGGGCTCTTTTTATTTAAACAAACGATCGTCCAATCGACTGACTTCCCTAATACAAAAAAATGCTTGCCCTCCACGCTACAAATTTCAACAAAGATAATGAACATGAGAAATGCTCGGATCTATGTATTCTCGAAACATAAATTGATTAAAATACTATTAATACTATGTTGTATATGGGGTTTCGATGTGTGTTTTTGTTTTTTTTGTTCCTACATTCGATATGTCGCTGTCCGTGACCGATTAGACATTCAGTCATTCAGGGTGAAATTAAGTTTATAGCTTAAATTAGTGGAAATTCTGTATTGTTTTTTTTTTTTTTTTTGTTTGATATGTGTGGAGGAAACTCAATGACGTATTGAAATGAATGATATGCGGTTGGTTCCTTTATATAGTTCCGTTTTGTGTTCCCTATAAATTATTTATTTTTGTTTTTATTTAAAATTGTTTTTTTTTTTGTTTTATTTGTTTTTCTTCTTTTTTTTTTGTTTTGTGCATTTTGTTGGCACAGCTGACATTCGAAATTAAGTGAAAATCTTTTTATGATGTGTTTTATTATTGTATTAATAAATAGATGTGTGGGTAGATGGATTTTTGTGTGGGCGGTTGTGCGATATGGAGGGTGGAAACGTGTATTAATTTTCGATTTTAATTATTTAAGTTTTTTTGTTTTTAATTTTATGAAAAATCGACTCTATTCGAAAAGTCAACAAAAGAACAATGAAGATTAAGTTATGGTATTTTGGAAAAAAAGGAAATTTGCGCAATATTTTGATAAAAATAAAAAGAAAGATTAATTTAAGATCTAAATTATTTTTCAGAGAGTTATAGAACTATTTCACAAGGATCTTTTTTGTAAAAGATTTTAACACTTTACAACCGGTAGTTGTTAATAATTTTAGACACCACTTTATTAAAAAAAAAATCGAAAAGGAGAATTCATTTAACAGACTAATCGATGATTTTTTGAAGAAAATTCAAACCATTTGCAACCCCTAACTATGAATAATTTATGAATAATTTTTCAATAATATAAGAAAAATTTATTTATGAATAATTTATGAATAAGTTATGAATTATTTATGCATAATTTATGAATAATGTATGAATAATTTATGAATAATTTACATTTATTCGTAAATGAATAATGAATAATTTATAAATAATTTATGAATAATTTATGAATAATTTATGAATAATTCATGAATAATTTATGAATAACTTATGAATAAATTATGAATAATTTATGAATAATTTATAAATAATTTATGAATGAATTATGAATAATCTATGAATAATTTATGAATGATTTATGAATAATGTATGAATAATTTATGAATAATTTTTGAATAAGTTATGAATTATTTATGTATAATTAATGAATGATTTTTGAAGAATCTATGAATAATATATGTATAATTTATGAATAAATTATGAATAATTTATAAATAATTTATGAATAATTTATGAATAATTCATGAATAATTTATGAATAACTTATGAATAAATTATGAATAATTTATGAATAATTTATGAATGAATTATGAATAATCTATGAATAATTTATGAATAATTTATGAATAATTAATGAATAATTTATGAATAATTTATGAATAATTTATAAATAAGTTATGAATAATGTATGAATAATTTATGAATAATTTTTGAATAAGTTATGAATTATTTATGTATAATTTATGAATGATTTATGAATAATCTATGAATAATTTATGAATTATTAATTAATAACTTATGAATAATCTATGAATAATTTATGAATGATTTATGAATAATCTTTGTATAATTTATGAATGATTTATGAATGATTTATGAATAATCTATGTATAATTTATGAATAATTTATGAATAATTTATGAGTAATTTATGAATAGTTTATGAATAATTTATGAATAATTTATAAATAATTTATGAATGAAATGAAACCAAGAAGATAATTTGAAAATAAAAAAAAAATATTTAGAACTCCTAGTTGTGAATAATTTATGACCCATATCATTATTTTCAACATTTTCGAAAATAGTATCAATCAGAAATCATTCTTTTATTTATTTTATATCAAAAAGTAGAGCAAAATTCCATTTTTTAATCACTCAAAACACAAAGTAGAACTAAAATCTAAATAAAAAAATGTTTATAAATAAAACCCATATCATTATTTTCAACATTTTCGAAAATAGTATCAATCAGAAATCATTCTTTTATTTATTTTATATCAAAAAGTAGAGTAAAATTCCTTTTTTTTAATCACTCAAAAAACAAAGTAGAACTAAAATCTAAATAAAAAAAATGTTTATAAATAAAACTACAAAAAATAAATAGAAATTCAATCAAAAGCAATTTCGCACAGCAACTTTTAGCAACTTGAACTTGAGTGACTGAAGTGACGACTGGACGGCACGATAAACAGACTTGTGGTTGGACAGACAAAAGATGGACAGAACGACGACAGACATGCGTTGCAGCTGCGAAGGACGAGCTTCGAGTTATTTGCAGACTGCGAGTTGGTGTTATGATTGTTGTACTAGTTGTTTTAGTTGTTGTTGTTGCTATAGGTTAATACTGATTGTTGTTATTGTAAATAGTTGGTGCTCTTGTCATTCATCGAATTGGTTTCGTTTATTACAACAACGAGTTAGTAACGAGAGAAATATGTAGCAAATATGTATGAAACTGGTGCAGATCAAAACAGAGGGGGGGGGGGGGGGAGAAAGCCAGAATAAGAATACAAATAAATTCAATAAAGTGAAATAAAAAATTACAGAAAACTAAGAAAGAAGTAGAGAAAAAAGAACTAAAATCGAACTAGTAGATCAACTGTAGTAAAAAGGCAGAAGAAACGAAAGTAAAAATTTAGTACGAAATAGTAGGATTTTCGTAAGCAGAAAATTAAAAGGTCGTTGAAGGGAAATAAAAAGATGGTACATAGTTAGTGTTAGTCGAAAGATGGCAATTGTAGTTGAAAGTTTGTAGACAAGAAGTAGAAAGGAAGTAGAAAGGAAGTAAAAAGGACGTAGAAAGGAAGTAGAAAGGACGTAGAAAGGAAGTAGAAAGGAAGTAGAAAAGTATTATAAAGTCGACAAACTTTTAATAGTTAATAGGCATGTAGTAGGAAGGTAGTAGGAAGGTAGAAAAAACAGTTTAGGAGAGTACAAGTCAGTAGACAAGTGGTAGTAGTAATAAAATAATAAAATATTAAAATAGAAGAAAGAGAGTAGTCAATTGGTATAAAGGTAGTATCAAGAAAATTGTGATAGTATGAAGTTAATGAAAATGTAGGAATTATAAAAATAATAGGGACGTTAGAAAAGGGAAAATACGACATGAATACAGAAGAGATGAAAATAAAAAGGGAGTTTATTCGAAATTTGGAAATTTTGTTGATTTTGAATGGTAGATAATAGAAATATGGCAGAACAAAGAGAGAGTAGTACTATGTGTAAAGGTAGGGAATAGAGAATAAACGATAAAGTGAGTAGTAGAGAAAGTATACTGTACAGGAATATAAAGAGGGGGAGTAGATATGATAGAAATGATAAGGAAGAGAGTGGACAAAAAGAGAACTAGAAGGGAATGTAATAGAAAATAAGACCATGCTAATAATGGACGTAGAAACAAGCAAAGAGTAGAATGGAGGCTATAGAAAAGTAAAACAATGGTGGAGTACACATAGAGGAAGAGAGAAGACATGATATGGAAGAGAGAAGACAAATAGAGGAACTAGAAGAATGAAATAAAAAGTGTATTAGAAAAGAGCAAAAAGTAGAACGGAGTAGAAAAAAGGCGGAGTAGACATAGAGGAAGTGATAAGGAAGAGAGTAGAGAAATAGAAGAACTAGAACGAGAACAAGTATAAAGGGGTATTAGCAAATGAGAGGATATATAAAGGACGTAGTTATGTGTATAAAGTAGAAGAATGGAAGACGTGATAATAAAGAATGAAGGGTGTAAAAGGAAATAAGGAAAGTGTAGGATAGTAGACGAGTTAACAAATAATGAAGGAAGTAGTAGGAAGGAAGTACAAAAGGAAGGAAGGTACAAAAGGAAGGAAGTACAAAAGGTGGTATTAACAAAGGAGAGAATACAAATGAGGGAAATTGATATGGGAAAAACATAGGAAAAAGGGATACGCATTGCAGGTATAGAGAGAAATAATATTTTAGATAGTTAAGTAGAGGGTAGTATGTAGGCAGAAAGACGGAGAGGACATAAAGGAACTGAGTAGGCAGATATACAGTTTAGAAGGAAATTAAATAAGACAATACAAAAGACTACAAAGTAGAGGAATAGAAGGAGAGTATAGAGGGATACATTAAATGGAAGGAAAAGAAAAATAATAAGATTAGAAAGGGATGTCGTAAAAAGAGAATTGCTTGAAATTGCAACAGAATATAGAAGGAATAGAAGGAGAGTATAGAGGGATACATTAAATGGAAGGAAAAGAAAAATAATAAGATTAGAAAGGGATGTCGTAAAAAGAGAATTGCTTGAAACTGCAAGAGTTGACAGGGCGAAGGTGGAAATGAAACAGATGAAGTTTTAGGCTGTGAGGATGTTGGCAATTTTCAAACGTGGTCGAACAAATTGCCAACCCACTTACACCATATCTGGTCCATTCGAAAGGGAAAATGAAAAGGGAAAGGGAAAATGAAACATTAAGCAGAAATAAAGAAGATAGCGTTAAATGTTTAGCTATTAGACCGCTGGACTGCGAAGCCCTGGAATCGAAGCCCTCGACTGTCAACAGCACAAAATAGATAATGATTTTCATAAAATGTTGTTTGTCAGGAACGAGGTCTCTCAACCAACATTTTAATAAAAAGATCTAAAGATCGAAAAAATATTTGGATAATTTGGAATGGAAAACTGCAAAATTTAACATTGTCCCATAAACTTCACTGTTTATTATCGATAATTAAAGAATAGATTCCATCACTTGATTACACGAACATCACAAAACGATCTCGTGCGAAAGATCTCGACTTAGGTTCTTCAGATCTATTGTGCCATACCATGTTTTAAAAACGGTGGAAACAAAAAAGGAAGAAATGGAGAAACTGAAAAGGCAGAAAGAATAAAGGTTATAAATATGTTATAGAAGTGTTGCAGAACCATATTACAAAATTAGTAGCAAGAAGCAAATTAAAATGCACGGCGCCCAGAGTGTGAGTTTATTTTTAAATTATTTTTTATTACTTCTTCATTTTTATGTTATTCACTTCATATTACTTTACATGCACACATTACACACAAACACAGCTACAGATACATATAGACTACATATATTACATATTTTTATGGCGCCCTTGCCCTTGTCCTGCCCTCATTTGGGCGCACAGTACTTTGGTGGCATAGCGCAAGTATTTGTTTGGCTTATAACTAACTAATGTACATGATACGAATTTTTAATAACCGTACAACCGATGGACAGAAAAACAGACGGACAGACATAATAGAGACGGACAACAGTGATGCGCTTCGTTCGCATTTGCTGTGGTCTGGCATCATCATTTTGCACCATGGCATGTGAGATGCTATTCGTTGCAGAAATGCCATGGAATACTCTGCCTTACTCGCAGAAGTCATGTTTTTGGCCCTCTTTGGAAATATTGCAAGTTGATTGGGCCTGAAAATAGAGGCTGACTTGAGTGGCTGCCTGGCCGATGACGGAAATTGTAATCATTGCGTAAATTGATTAGATTTGTACACGGAGAACAATTATGAAAGGTGGAAAATCAAAATAAATAAAAAAAAATTAAAAAAAAAACAAATTTAAAAAAAAATAAAAAACTAAAAAAAAAATTATAGAAAATATATAAATAAAAAAACAAAATAAAATAAAAATAAATAAAAAAAAAAACAAAATAAAATAAAAAATAATAAAAAAAAAACAAAATAAAATAAAAAAAAAACAAAATAAAAAAAAAAAAAAAAACAAAATACAAAATATAAAAAAAATCAAAATCAAAATTAATAAAAAAACAAAATTAAAAAACAAAAAAAATAAAAAATAAACAAAAAAAAATATATAAAAAAAATAAAAATAATTTAAATAATAAATAATGAAAATATTTAAAAAAAAAAACAAAATAAAAAATTAAGAAAAAACAAAAATAAAAATAAACAAAATATTAAAACACAATATTAAATAAATTTAAAAAAAAAACATAATTAAATAATATAAGTATATAAAAAACAATATTAAATGATTAAAAAAGTAAAATAAAGAAAATAATAAAAATTAATACACAAAATAAATAAAAAAAAATAGAAAATGCACAGAAAAAGTAATAGAAAACATAAAAACAGTAAGAAAATTAAAAGAAAAAAACAAAAAAGAAACAAGATATAAAAAAAAACAAAATAAAGAAAATAATAAAAAAAAACAAAATAAAGAAAATAATAAAAAAACGCAATATTGATAAAACCAATATAAAATAAAGAAAATAATAAAAAAATTATACACAAAATAAATAAAAGGAATAAAAAAAAGTAATAGGAAAAATAACAACAATAAAAAAAATTAAAAGAAAAATACTAGTAAAAAATAAGATAAAAAAATAAAAACCAAAATAAAAAAAAAACACAATATTAAAATAAATAAAAAAAAAACAAAATAAATAAAATAAATAAATATTAAAATAAATAAAAAAAAACAAAATAAATAAAATAAATAAATATAAAAATAAAATAAAAGAAAATAATAAAAAATTAAACTCAAAAAAAAAAATAAAACAAATAAAAAACAATAGAAAATTAATAAAAATTTAATAAGAAAAATAAATACAGTAAGAAAATTAAAAGAAAAATTTGAAATAGAAAAATAAATATAAAACAAAGAAAAATATATAAAAAAATAAAATTATATTTATAAAAAAATTAATAAATTTTAAAAAATATAAAAAGAGCAAAAAATAAGCAAAATGAAATAAAAAAAAATAATATAGTAATAAACAAATATATATGAAAAAATATAAGAAAAAATATAAAAAAAATAAAATTTAAAAAATATGAAAAAAAAAAACGCAATTATGAGAAACTCACAATTAATGCTTTTAAGACATGCACAATATAATCTTTGTTCACATTGCATGTTTATAGGCTTTTCAAATGCATTTTTATACATTTTGAAATAACAACAGAAAAGTGCTTTAAAAAGCCGTAGCACAAATTAGAGTAATTAATGTTTAAAAAATAAATAAAACAAAATTAGAAATAAATAATATTTTTTTATATAAAACGTTTTTAATGTGAACTTTAAGGATTCAATAGCTTATATTATCTAACTCTCCTCGTTTCATATTCAATCATACTAAAAATTCAACATAAAAATGTTTTTTATTAAAAAAAATATTTTTTATTTCATATTTTTTTTTATTTTTCTTATTTTTTTTTTTGTGTCAGTCAGTTATTTTTCGTCTGACAGAATTCGAAAGGCCTAATATTATTAAAATTAAAAATATTCATGTTTCAAAGTGTCTTTAATATGGAACATTGATGAACCGGATGACAAGAAAAAGATAATATTGCAGTTCGAGGAAATATTGAAATTCTCAAGTCTGTAGCTCATAACAAAGGTATTTTTAAATCGATTACAAAATTTGTACCGAACATAAAGACAAAATGTTTTAAAATAAGAGCAGTTTATTAGAAAAAAATATACAAAAGTTTTTTAAATTTTGAAATATGTTATCATGTTTATTTAAAGAAAATAAAATAAAATCTTTTATTATTTTTAAACCTTTCGACAGACATTCAATGTTATAGACATTTTTTTTTTATATAAAGTGCGAATTAATCAAATTGTTTAATTAATAATTTTTGCACTTGCATTTCTTTTTAAATTTATTTTATTTTTTTTTTGCATTTACTCTACTTTTTAAATATTTTTTTTTTTTGTTATTTAAGCTCTTTTTGTTTTATTTTTTATTATATTACTTTCAAAAATATTAAATACGAATCATAAAAATTGCCTCTAAATAAATTGCTTCAAAAAGTTTTGCCTACTTTTAGACAGTTTAAAAATAATAAAAAAATCAGTTACATTTATCATGTACTTCCACAGTGCATGCCCAAAACATATCAAAACAGTTTTCATTTCATTTTGACAGCCATGAAGACTCACGGAAGGAAGCGCCTTCAATGTCACAGACGTACCACTGGCAGCAACCAGTGTAAAAGACTGTCTGTCTTTTCGTCAGAGTTTCCCAATCAAACCAAAAGATTATTTACCATATTTTGTCGGTGATTTTCTTGTTATTGCTATTGTGTGGTGTGGTGAGTAACATTTTTTTTGCGCTACATATTCGATATTTTTACCCTTCAATAGATTTTCAAGTGGTTTGATGGCCTGGCAATTAATAACAACAAGAAATGGAATTTGAAGCTATATGAAGGGTGAGTGTTTGAGTGTCAGTGGTGACGGTGGTAGTACTGATGATGATGGTTTTCTGAGACTGACATACAGGGGATGCGCAGCAGCAAAGGGGGACAACAATTATTGTGTTGTGCATTTTTCTTATTTTGTAAAATGAAACCAAGTGAATCTGTGAATCTTTGTTGTGTATTTTTTTTGGATTTAATACTTGCAAGTGATGCATTTTGTTTACAATAGATACACAAGTATCTGATGGATTAAATTTTGTATATTTTGATATTATCAAATATTTTTAAATTAAATATTACAAACAAGAAATTTAACTTTTATATAAATTTAGTTATTAAATATATTTATTAATTTTAAATAAATTTAAATTAAGTGGCTATTTTTTTTATTTTTATTACTAATTTGTATCTTTTTATTGTATCTGTAAGTAGTATTTTTGCAATTTTGTAGATTTGATTTGTATCATTAATTTGTATTATTAATTGGTATTTTTAATATACATCTTTAATTTTTATTTAAAGATAGAAAGATAGATAGAAATTAAAGATACACATTTGAGATACATTTTACAGATACAAATTTGAGATACAAAATATGCAGAGACATAGCATATTTTGTATCTCATATTTGTATCTGTAAAATGTATCTCAAATGTGTATCTTTAATTTCTATCTTTAATTTCTATCTATGATTTGAATCTTTAATTTGTATCTGAAATTTCAAACTTCTATATTGTATCTAAAATGTGTTTCTTTAATTCGTATCTCAAACGTGTAGCTTCTACTTTGTATCTAAAATGTATTTCATTAATTTGTATTTTTAATTTTTTTCTTCAATTTGTATTATTAATTTGTATCTTTGATTGTATCTCATATTTGTATCTTTTGCAATGATTGACTTGAATCTTTGACTTGTATCTTTTACTTGTATCTTTGATTTGTATCTGTAAATTGCATCTGAAAATTTGATCTATAATAAGTATTTGATCTATAAAATTTGTATCTGTAATAACTATCTCAAATGTGTATTCTTAATTTGTATCTTTAATTGGTATATTTAATTTGTATCTCAAATTTCAATCATCTATTTTGTATTTAAAATGTGTTTCTTAAATTCGTATCTCAAATTTGTATCTTCCATTTTGTATCTAAAATGAGTTTCTTTAATTTGAATCTTTAATTTGTTTGTTTAATTTGTATTTTTAATTTGAGTCGCTAACTTTAGCTTTAATTCGTATCTTTGGTTGTATCTCTTATTTGTATCTTGACTTGTATCTTTTACTTGTATCTATGATTTGTATCTTTTACTTGTATCTATGATTTGTATCTTTGATTTGTATCTGTAAATTGCATCTGAAAATTTGATCTATAATAGGTATCTATAAAATTTGTATCTGTAATAAGTATCTCAAATGTGTATTCTTAATTTGTATCTTTAATTGGTATCTTTAATTTGTATCTTTAATTTGTACTTCAAACTTCTATTTTGTATCTAAAATATATTACTTTAATTTGTATCTTTAATTTGTTTGTTTAATTTGTATTTTTAATTTGAATCGCTAACTTTAGCTTTAATTTGTATCTTTGATTGCATCTCATATTTGTATCTTTTGCAATCATTGACTTGTATCTATGAATTGTATCTTTAAATTGTATAAGTCTAATCGGTAACATCTGTCTGTTCTTTGTAATTTGAATCTGCAATTTGTATCTGTAAATTGTAATTTGTATCTGAGATTTGTATACGTTATATGTATCTGTTACTTGTATATGTTATATGTATCTTTAATTTGTTATGGCAACTATTATCTGTAATTTGAAACTTTAACTTTTATCTATATTTTATATTACTTTAATTCTTTTAAATGTATCTATAATTTTAATACAAATCTTTAAAATGTAACTTACATTTTGAATACAAATATTTTAAAATGTCTCTATAGTTGGTATTTTAAAAGTATTTTGTATATACTTCGTTTGAATTATATTTTTCATTTCATTATATAAAATGTACCTTTTCAATTATATCTTATACCATTTTATTAACAAAAGTACAACTTATTAAATTTGTATCTAAAACGTGTATCTTCAATTAACATCATTCACTCCGTATCTATAATGTGTATCTTTTAGTTTAATTTCACAACAAAACTACGACCGACACAACTTTTATTTGCATTTACGCTCAAAAATTGTATCTCATAGATATTGTTGGCCTTTTGAATCCGGTAACTTTGAGTTTGAATTTCAGCTACTGCCAGCTTATCCCGCATTATCTACCTTGGTGTATCGATCGCTGCATCTTTAGACATAAATGTCACACATATTTATAAAACATTTTTTTTTCTGTTTTTCATTTTCTTTATAATTTTTATGTTTTCTTTGGTGGTCTTTGTAGCATTTATTAAACGCATAGCACTCGCTGTTCGATAAACAATATAGAAAGAATTCAAAATGAGAAAAGAAGGGACATGTTACGAAATGGGGAGAAGCACAAAAGCTGAAGATGCAAGATACAGATACAAGATACAGATACTTGTTGTGGTCTGTCTGAATATAACGTGGTTGCAGTTTATATTACAACAATAAAGAGAAGACTAAACTTTTAAATTCAATAATAATAATAATATAAATAAAAAAATATAAATAAAAATACGCCGAAGTTGGTCACAAAGAAAACACGATTGTATCTTTTAAAGATGAGATGCGGCGACAAAAGCGATAATATAAACAAAAGAAAAAAAACAAAACAAAAAAAAAGGTGAATGAAAAATACCAAACAGAAAAATGCTATAAGATTCAAATAAAAAGATTCTTATGATATAAAAATATAAAAATGCAGAATATGAGAGGCAAAAAAACTTCAAAAACTAAAAAAGTAAACAGAAAATTACATTTCGTGTCTAGAGTAGAAGAGACTTCTTAAAAGCGGTACAAGGATCAAAGAAATTTAATAAAAAAAAACCTAAAAATAATTAATAAAATAATGAAAACTATAGAAAATGTATCAAAAACATTATATTTATGCAGTAATTCGATTGAAACTTAAATATTGGAGAAAAAGGTTCAACCGAATTTCGACATATCTAGAAAATTTCATTTTAGTACAAAAAAAAAGAAAAGAAATGTTATAATTATTTTTGTTTATTAGACAGAATTCAAATTGTTTAATTCTGTATTGATTTTAATAATTCCGATACAACATAAAGTTGCCGTTTGACTTTAAACATTGATGTCGGCATTACATACAATGCTAATTTCCTAACACCTAATTTTCGAAATTTTGTAATTTTTTTTTTTACTGTTCTAGAAACAGATTTCTCAATACCGTAATAAATGCAATTTAAACGAATTCAATGCGTTCAAGCTCAGTGGAAGGTACTCAGAATTCGATTTGTATTTTCAAATATTTGAATTTAATAATTTTAAAAGATGTCTCTTTATTCATTTTTATCGAAATTGTCGTTTAATATAGAACATGAATGATGTCGGAATTACATACAATGCTAATTTCTATGCACTTAATTCCCGTCACTTTGTAATTTGGTTTATTCTGTTCCAGAATTTTCGAATCTTATATACAAAATATATGTATTGCAATCCAACTCAATACATTCTAGTTCTGTGGAACGTATTTAATTCCAATTGTGTTGTCAAATATATAAATTTCAATTGAGAATGAATTTAAAAATTGCAGAATTAACTTAAAACGCAGATGTCGGTATTACATGCAATGCAAATTTTCACGCACCTAATTTCCGACACTTTGTAATTTTGTGTTTTTATATTCTCTACATACCAAAAATAATAAGAAATACTTAAAATACAAAACTATTAGAGTATTAAGAAAATTAAAATAAAAATAATTATGAAAAATACACTAAAGAGTTAAAAAAAAAGAAGAAACCTTGCAACGTTAATGAAAACTTGAAAAATGCAACATACTTTCAAACCACTAATAAAAGTATTAAAACAAAACCTAAAAATAGAAAAAATGTAAACTTTTAAACAAAAAATTAAACTAAAAACATAATACATAAAATAAAAAATAAATAAAAAAACCAAGAAAAAATTAAAAACAGAACCAGTAGAAATTTTTATTGAAAAATAATGTGTTGTGGTTGTGTTTATGATGTGGTATAAGATAAGCAGCAGCACACTACATACTACAGAGTTATGAAGCAGGGGCCCTGCTTCGACTTGACTTGAATGCGATTTGTCGTGGTGCTGCGTCAACTATGGAGTAAATTTGAATTAGTTAAGTTTAGGTTTGAGTGAAACTGGTTTCTTTTCGTTTCCTATGCTGTGAGGCGATAAAATCGACATGTGCTCAGTTTGGAGCAAAGAAGAGGAATTTCAATATGTAAAAAAAAATAAAATAAATATATAAATTAAAAAATAAAAATAAAGAAATACAAAAAAAAATATTAAAAAAAAATAATTAAATACAAAAAAAAAAAAAAAATATAAAAAAAAATTAAAAAAGAAAAATTCAAAAAAAAAAAATACAAAAAAATAATAAAAAAACATTTATCAAAAGAAACAAAAAAAAGACACAAAAATATAAATAGAAACAAAAAAAAAATAAAATAAAAAGGAAAAAATAAAAAGAAAATATAAAAAAACTTGAAAAAAATATAAAAAGAATAAAAAAATATATAAAAAGAATAAAAAAATATATAAAAAGAAACAAAAAAAAAAGACACAAAATATATAAAACCAAACAAAAAAAAATACATAATACCAAATAAAATTAAACAAAATAATAAAATATATAATAAAATTAAAAACATATTTTAAAAAACATCACATTTTTTTTTTAAATAAATTAAAAATTAAAAAAAAAACAATAATTAAAATGAATATTAAAATAAAAATAAAACAAAAAAGAAGGCAAAATAAAGATAATAAATACTTTAAAAAATCACAAAATTGAAAACAAATAAAATACAAAATAAAATTAAAAAAATTAAAACAATATATTAAAAAAAAATTAAATTAAGTAAAAATTAAAACTTTTTTTTTTAAATTAAAAAAAAAAAAAAAAAAATTAAAAAAAAAAAAAAAAATTAAAAAAAAAATAAAAATAAAAAAAATAAAAATAAAAATAAAAAAAAATTTAAAAAATAAAAAAAATAAAAAACATATATCAAAAGAAATAAAAAAAGACACAAAAATATAAATAGAAACAAAAAAAAATATATAATAAAAAGAAAAAATTACAAAATATGAAAAAAATATATAAAGAATAAAAAAATATATATAAAAAGAAACAAAAAAAAAAAAATACACAAAATATATAAAAACAAAAAAAAATACACAAAATATATTAAAACAAAAAAAAAACATATAATACCAATTAAAATTAAACAAAATAATAAAATATATAATGAAATTAAAAACATATTTTAAAAAACTTACAAAAAAAAAATCACATTTTTTTTTTAAATAAATTAAAAATTAAAAAAAAAACAATAATTAAAATTAATATTAAAATAAAAAGAAGGGAAAATAAAGATAATAAATACTTTAAAAAAATATATAAGAAAGAGATCAAAATTACAAAATTGAAAACAAATAAAATACAAAATAAAATTAAAAAAATAAAAACAATATATTAAAAGAAAAATTAAATTAAGTAAAAATTAAAACACAACTAGGAAAATAAGAATATAAAAAAAATAAAAATAAAAAAATAGATATTTAAAAAATAAAAAGTAGATATATAATAGAAAAAAAACACAAATAAAACATATTTAAAAATAAAATACTAATAAAAAATATATTAAAAAATAAATAAATATATTTATTCGACACTTTTTGTGATAAATATTAGTTGTAAGTCAGGTTTTTAATATTCTTTTTTATATAAAACAATAATTAAAATTAATATTAAAATAAAACTAAAACAAAAAAGAAGGGAAAATAAAGATAATAAATACTTAAAAAAAAATATATAATAAAAAGTTCAAAATTGAATAAAAATGAATTACGAAATAAAATTTTAAAAATAAAAACAAAATATTTAAAAAAATGTAAATTAAGTAAAAATTAAACAAAACTAGGAAAATAAGAATACAAAAAATAAGAAAAAAATAGAAATAAAAAAAAAATAATATAAAAAAAATAAAAAAATATATTAAAAAAATACAAATAAAACATTTAAAAATAAAATACTAATTAAAAATATATTTTTTAATATTATTTCTTATAAAAAAACCAAAGGTGTCCGAAATATTGAATAATAAAAATAATATATAATAAAAAAAAGAACAATATATAAAAAAATAAATTTTAAAATAAAAAAAATAAAAAATTAAATAAAAAAATAAAATAAAAATAAGATATTAATACAACGAACTATCCAATTAAAAGGATTGACAATAGCTGCGTTTTTTTCATAATTTAAATTTGAGCTGGAACAAATCTATCTAGCTCAAATTTGTTTTTGTTTTGCGTATAAAATTTGTTCTGGCTCAAATTTAAATTATGAAAAAACGCAGCTAATATCTGAGATCAATGGACGTACTAAAACGTGGTTGGGTGTGTGACACAGACATAAAACAAAAATGTGAATTTGTTGAAATGAGTCACTGTATTAAAATACAAAGATATTTTATTATTGAAAAATAAATTATAAAAAATATACTTTTTATAGAAAAATAAATTATATAAAAATATATATTTTTTATAGAAAAATAAATATTTAAAAATGAAATAAGGAAATAAATGCATATTAATTTTTGCTAAATAAAGTTTGATTATAAAAAACAGTTGATTGCAGTTTTTCTATTATAATTTTTTTATAATTTGCTCATTTTATTTTTTTTTATTTTAATTTTTTAAATAATATTTTATGTAATATTTTTCATGTAATATTTTTCATATAATATTTTTTAAATAATATTTTTTTAAATAATATTTTTCTTATTTTAAAATAATTTTTATTGTTTTTTTTTAAATTTTTTTTAATTAATTTTTATTGTATTTCAGAGTAAACATTTTGAAGAATAATACCTTATTTTACTTAAAATAAAAATCTATATTTTTAGATAAATTTCAATGAAATAATAAAATGACTTTTATTTTTAAAAAATAATTAAAAGTAAAAAAAATATTTCAAAATAAAGTATAAAAAAAATTGAAGTACATTTCAATTAAAACAATGTCCTCACAAATCCATTTATATTTTTATGTATTCAAAAAATTTGCAATGAAAAAGATTAAAATATATATTACACAAAGCACTCAGTGACTCCCCCACACACTACAAAAGTGACTTTGATCCTCTCTTTTCGGCGCACAACATCCTTTTATTTTCTCTTTCTATCTTTCACTTTTTGCACAGCGCCAACGTCATTGAGTCACATTGTCGTCGCCGTCAAATCATCAGCCAGTGCGCAATATTCAGTTTATTTTTTTTTTAAATATGCTGGCCTTTAGTTAATTTAATTTTTATGATATCATAACTACAACGACTTGCTTTCAATGGCCTCCGACAAAAAGAAAACCTTGAACTAAACAGAGATATGCGGTCGTCGGTTGGTCTTTAACTGTAAATCGAGGCAGTAACTCTACAGATGCTGTGCAAATGCAACAAATAAATTGAAAAAAGAAAAAAAATAAAAGACTACAACAAAGTGGAGACTCAATTTATGAACGATAAAATTGAGATAGATTAATTTTATATTTACATTAAATTGTTTAATCTTGCGAAGAGTTTGTAGAATTTTATGCAAAATTATTCATTTATGAGAAAAGTTGTTGATTTTATAAAAAGAGGAACATTTATTTTTTATTAAATAATACAAACAATTTTTAGAAGATAATTTTTAAAATTTATGCAAGTAATTTTCAATCTAAAAATTTTTTGATTTTAAAAGCAGTTTCTTGATTAAATGCTTAAAATATAGAAATCATAATAAAAAAAAGTTTTTTTATATTGGTTTTATATAAAAAAAATCAAAAAAAAAATAAAAAAAAAAATAAAAAAAAATAAAAAAAAAAATAAAAAAACATTAAAATAAAAAAATAATAGAATAAAACAAATAAATAAAAAAAAATTAATAAATTTTGTGATGGCGTTTTAAATTATTTTATAAATTGGCCATAAAAAAAATCAGAAAAAATAAAATATAAAAAAAAAAAAATTAAAAAAAAAATAATAAAATAAAAACATAATAGAATAAAAAAATAAATAAATAAAAAAAATATTAATAAATTTTGTGATAGCGTTTTAATTTATTTTAGATATTGGCAAAAAAAAAAATCTCTACTCTAAATCCCAAAAAAAAATTAAAAAAATAAATTATATATTAAAAAAATAAATTAAAAATTAAATACATAAATTAAAATGTGAAAAAAATGATTACAAAAAATTCAAAATATACACTAAAAAAAAATAAATAAAAAAAAAATTAAAAAATAAATATTAAAAAATAAATAAAAAATAATTAAAAACAAAAAATTTATAAAAATTAAATAAATAAAAAAAAAATAATAAGAAATTAAATAAATAAATCACAATATATAAAATAAAAAAATTAAAAATAAAACAAAAATTATAAAAATTCAAAAAAAATGTAAATATTATTAAAAATAACAATAAACATATATCAAAATAATTATAATCTTAAAAATAACAAAAACAATAATTAATAATAACAAAAATAAGAAAAATAATAAAAATTAAAAATGTTTTTCCAAGTATTTATACAAAACCCGATAAAAATTTATCAAAAAAAAAATAGTCTGCTACTGAATTGACAAAACAGAAGTCTAAAAAATGGTCTATAAAATAGTCTGCAATATCGACAGATGGTCTACAAAAGAAATAACAATTTTGTCTTTGAAATTGCCTACACAAAAAGTCCAAAATATAGACTAAAAAAAGGGTATACAAAAAGAATACAAAATAGTCTACAAAATAATCTACAAAGGAGTCTACAAAATAGTCTAAAAACTAATTTACAAAATAAAATACAAAGTCTATACAGTAATCTACGAGTATAAATCAAAACGTCTACAAAAGACTAAAAATAGTCTACAAAAGAGACAACAAAATTGTCTACCAAATAGTCTGCAAAATAGTCTATAAACTAAACTACACAATAGTCCACAAAATAGTCTATGACGGATTATAAATAGTCTACAAAATAGTCTATAAGCGGGTATAAACAGTCTACTACTACAAAATAGTCTGCAATATCGACAGATGGTCTGCAAAAGAATGAATATTGTTATCTTTAAAATTTCCAACAAAAAGTCCAAAATATAGACTAAACAAATACTCTACAAAATAGTCTATAAGGCTGTCTACAAAATACTCTACAAAATAGTCTACAAAATAATCTACAACGGAGTCTACAAAATAGCCTAAAAACTATTTTCAAAATAAACTACAAAGTCTATAGAATAATCTATGAACGAATATGAAATGAAAACGTCTACAAGGGACTAAAAAATTGTCTATAAAAGAGACAACCAAATTGTCTACCAAATAGTCTGCAAAATAGTCTATAAACTATACTACACAATAGTCCACAAAATAGTCTATGACGGAGTATATATAGTCTACAAAATACTCTATGACCGAGAATAATTAGTCTAGACTAGACTAAAAAATACAACAAAATAGTCTACAAAAGAGAACACATAGTCTACAAAATAGTCTGCAATATCGACAGATGGTCTGCAAAAGAATCAACAATGTTGTCTTTAAAATTGTCTACAAAAAGTTCAAACTATAGACTAAAAAAAGATCATACAAATACTCTATAAAATTATCTACAAAATAGTCTACAAAATAATCTACAAAATAATCTACAAAGGAGTCTACAAAATAGTCTACAAAATAATCTGCAAAGGAGTCTACAAAATAGTCTAAAAACTATTTTCAAAATAAACTACAAAGTCTATAGAATAGTCTATGAACGAGTATGAAATGAAAACGTCTACAAGGGACTAAAAATTGTCTATAAAAGAGACAACCAAATTGTCTACCAAATAGTCTGCAAAATAGTCTATAAACTAAACTACACAATAGTCCACAAAATAGTCTATGACGGAGTATATATAGTCTACAAAATACTCTATGACCGAAAATAAATAGTCTAGACTAGACTAAAAAATACAACAAAATAGTCTACAAAAGAGAACACATAGTCTACAAAATTGTCTGCAATATCGACAGATGGTCTGCAAAAGAATCAACAATGTTGTCTTTAAAATTGTCTACAAAAAGTTCAAACTATAGACTAAAAAAAGATCATACAAATACTCTATAAAATTATCTACAAAATAGTCTACAAAATAATCTACAAAATAATCTACAAAGGAGTCAACAAAATAGTCTACAAAATAATCTACAAAGGAGTCTACAAAATAGTCTAAAAACTATTTACAAAATAAACTACAAAGTCTATACAATAGTCTATGAACGAGTATGAAATGAAAACATTTACAAGGGACTAAAAAATTGTATACAAAAGAGACAACAAAATAGTCTATCAAATAGTCTGCAAAATAGTCTATAAACTAAACTACACAATAGTCCCCAAAATAGTCTATGACGGAGTATAAATAGTCTACAAAATACTCTATGACCGAGAATAAATAGTCTAGACTAGACTAAAAAAATACAATAAAATAGTCTACAAAAGAGAACACATAGTCTACAAAATAGTCTGCAATATCGACAGATGGTCTCCAAAAAAATCAACAATGTTGTCTTTAAAATTTTCTACAAAAAGTCCAAACTATAGACTAAAAAAAGATCATACAAATACTCTATAAAATTCTCTACAAAACAGTCTACAAAATAATCTACAAAATAATCTACATTTTGTGAATAATTTGATTGATTTTTGGTGGATTACGTAGACGAACATAGTTTTCTAAACTATCTACAAAAAATCTAAAGGGTTTTTCAACAGGAACGCTACAAAAGTAGAGCGACAGGGACAGCAAACGACGCCATATTTCTTGCCGCTCTTTTGACATTTCTCTTCAGTAAGGTTTGCCATTTCATGATGGAAAGATATAAGAATTCGAATTTCGGTAGTAAATTTTTTTTTCGTATATCTTTCCATCATGAAATGTCAAAAGAACTATACAAATGTTTCATTTACTTTTTATAATAATTACCAACAAATTTGAAATTTAAGATTTTTATAAAGACGAAATATAAAGACGAAATAATAGTTGGAACATTTTGTCTACACTTAAGCATGCATACCATGATTGAATAAACGTCTAATTTTTTACTGAATATTCAAACAATTTAGATATCAATTTTAATATCAAAGCCTTACAAAAATTGGACATTTTGGAGCCAATATTGTCCTTGAGATTTCTTTTAGGAATGCATGTAGTAGATTGTATTAATCAATATTTTGAATTCTGAAGTATATTTTATAAATAAATATAAATGAAATTCGTTTTTTTATGATTTTTCATACAAAATCGATTGAAATTCGATCGAAATTTTGATCAGGATTTTTTTTTTGTAGAATTTTTATGGACTTTATAAAGATTTTATATTATAATATATATATTTTAGAGTATTTTTAAGTTTAATTCGTAGGGTATTTAGAAGAATATTCTTCAAGTATTGCATAACATTTTGTAAAGTAACATTGTAAACTATGACAAAATTTGATAATTTATTAAATGTGAGATTTTCTATAGCTTCGAAATTGTAGAGTTCGTTCAGACTTATTCCAAAAATGCAACCAAAAAGATATAATTGATGGTGTCGCTACAAATTTGAGACAAAATTTCACAACTAAAAATAGTTCATATAATGTATGAAGCGCCTGCGTCCATGACAAAGATGACGACGACTATGGGCTCTTCTTCCGCTTTGGAATTTCTACACTAAACAACAACAACAATTTGTAACTAAAACAACAACAACAACTACTTCTATGACAACGCAGATGCTTGAATGAAGTGTGCGGCATGCGCTACGCTGCCACTGCCACTGCGTTGAAGTGCATTGTACTGCAGTGGTGTAAAGTATTGTCCGGGGGCGCGAGGAGATGCGAGGTGAGGGTGGCTGAAGTATTTTGGGACGCAGTGCAATATGAGCGGCAAGTTGTAGACTTTGTACCCGATGAACGTGATGCCGTGTCGTCGGCAGACTATGCGATGTATTAGTTGGCAACTATGGTTTTTATGTTGCTGCTTTGATGTCTGGCTGGGGGTTTTATGGGAAGGAAGTGTGTGTGAAAGTGGAAGAAGAGGGAACAGAAAAAGAGGAAGAAAAGAAAAAAGAGGAAAAATAACAAGACAAATACGATGTAGAAACAACAAAAAAAAAACAAATACTGAAAGTGCAAGCGTAAAAAAAATAAAAACAAAGCGGCGCGTGTACGAGAAGAATTTTTGCCCTTAGAAATTTAAGGTAACTTTTTTTTCTTTCTAGTTCGAGTCTTCAAATATTTTAACAAAGGCATGTGTTTATCATTGATAATTTTAATTTTTTTTGTAATCTTTTTGATTTTCTTGTTATTTTTTGTTTTTTTTTTTTTATGAAAAACAAATTGTAAAAAATTAAAAATTATAAAACTCAGAAAAAAATTCTATAAGTCATTTATTTAATAGTATTATAGAATAAAGGGTTTTTCAACAGGGACGCTACAAAAGTAGAGCGACAGGGACAGCAAACGACGCCATATTTCTTGTCGCTCTTTTGACATTTCTCTTCAGTAAGGTTTGCCATTTCATGATGGAAAGATATACGAATTCGAATTTCGGTAGTAAATTTTAATAATTTCGACTCGTTGTTGGCTCGTATGTCTTCATCATCATGAAATGGCAAACCTTGCTGAAGAGAAATGTCAAAAGACCGACAAGAAATATGGCGTCGTTTGCTGTCCCTGTCGCTCTACTTTTGTAGCGTCCCTGTTGAAAAACCCTTGTAAAATACTTTTGTAGCGCTCTTATTGAAAAACCCTTTATTAGGATTTGAAGAGTACTCTTGTTATAAAGAAGACATTCAAAATAGATATGATCAGGCACTTAGGCTGTTTCATTTTTAGCCCATATTACTAATTCAGTATGTAGAAGAAAACGGTTTTCAGATCCAAGACGATGAATTTTTTCTACAAACTATGTTTTAACCAAAGGTTATACAGCAGTTCTCGGCAGCGAAAGGTGGGAAGGAATAAATTAAAAAACCGATAAATCCTATTGAAATTTTGTTATTTATATAAAATAAAAAAAAATTCAATAAAATCAAAAAAAAAAACAATAAAATCCAATAGAAAAATAAAAAAATAACGGTGGAGTGGATTTAAAAAAAAAATCCGGATTTTTGTCCAGCCCTGGATCACTATTTTCGTTTGATGAGAAATATGAAATGAGAACGAAAATGAGATAAAAACTATTTTCATACTCTGTTAATAATATAAAAAAAAGGTTTTTTTTCTCATTTCTATTCTCATTTTATATTTCACATCAAACGAGAATAGGGCCCCTGGTTTGATTTGCCCTGGGTCACTATTTTCGTTTGATGAGAAATATGAAATGAGAATGAAAATGAGATAAAAACTATTTTCATACTCTGTTAATAATATAAAAAATAGTTTTTTTTCTCATTTTTATTCTCATTTTATATTTCACATCAAACGAGAATAGGGCCCCTGGTTTGATTTGATATGAACGATTTGAATTCGTTTGGAAAATAATTTTGTGTATTGTGAAATTGAATAACTCAAAATTTAATCAGTCTTATCGTCAATAAAATTCCTCATTAGATCGAATTTTGATCAAAAGCTGGAACAATGCCCTAAATAAAAAAGATTTAGTTTTTGGGAATTTGTGGTTAATGTTTTCATGTTGTTATATTTCGTAATATATTATTATTATTTATTTTAATTTTTTTATTTTTGAATATTTTTAATGTTTTTTCTTTTTTTGTAATTACATTTTTGTTTTTTTTTTTTCTATTATTTTATTGGAATTTTTATAATTTTTAATTTTGTTTTTTTTTTAATATTTATTTATTTTGTTTATATTTAATTTTAATTACATAATTTTTTTTATTTTTTTTTATTAATTTTTTGTTTATTTAATTAAAAAATTCTGAAAAATCTTTACAAAAAACGAAAATTCTGATTAGATTTATTTTTTTATCAAACACAATTGAAAAGAAAATAAGAAGAACAGAAAAAAACACATCAACAAAAAATAATTTGTTCGTGTTGTTCTCTAAGATGACACAAAGCAGGATACAAAGAAGGAAATGCTGGAAATTTCTTATAAAAGAATTATGACCTGAAAGGGAAATACAATAAAAGCAGCAAACAAAACTAAGTGCGTGGTAGTTGGTGAAAAAAAAAGAAATTGCATTGAATTTGAACAAAAAAAAAACAAACGTAAAAACACATAAGAAGAGGAGGCACAAGAAACGCGTGACAGACGTCACAGCTGTCAGCTTAAACGATGAAAGATATCGAAAAGGTATAAAATAAAAAAAACCTAATAAATTGGGGTTAATATTTGGTACGCTGTGATTAAGTTTACTAAATATATTTCAATTTTTTTTGCTAAGTTTAGATTTTAGATTTACGGGAAAACTAAAAATCGGCACAGTACAAACTAAGTTTTAAGTTTTAATAGTACCAAAAATGCATTGAAAACATTTCAGACACCTCTAAAACATATCAGACACCATTACAAACATTTCAGATACTTTTAAAACATGTCGTGACACTTTTTGAAACATTCCAGAAAATCTATATACGGTGTACTATCCCGTAAATAACGAAATTGTAAATTTAATAGTACCGAAAATACATTAAAAACATTTCAGACACCTCTAAAACATATCAGACACCTCTAAAACATATCATTCACAATTTAAAACATTTCAGAGACCTTTTAAAACATTTCAGAGACCTTCAGAAACATTTCAGACACATTGGAAAACCTTTGCGAGCACTTTTGATCGCGGTTTTAATCATTTAAAATATTTTAGAACCTTTTTTTGTGATTTAAATTCATTTTTAACATTTTCACTACACATTTTTATTAATTTTAAAACGCAAAATAACTAAAATTATTCTGAATTATAAATTTAAATTCAGAAACTATCAATTGCAATTCAAAATAGTCAAATATAAATCAAAAATCGTCAATTGTAATTTGGATTAGTCAAATGTAGATCAGAACTCCTCAATTGTATTTTAGTATAGTCAATTATAATACCGAAATAATTAATTTTATTTCAGAATAATCAAGGTCAATGGAAAACTCATCAATTTGAATTCAGAAAATGAAGAATTTATAAATCTTTGACTTACCAAAACTTTAGCAAATCTGCGATCGAGCTCCTCCGTCGTTGGCATCGGCTGCTGGCTGCGACTGCGCACGCTCGGCTGTCGCACATGATGATACTGCGAACTGGTGCCGATGTCATAGCGCAGATCATGTTTTTGCAAAAATCCCGTAGCAGATGGTGTTGCCGAGCAGCCGCCGCCGCCATTAAATTTCGTTTGATGATGATGATGGTTGAGACTGCTAGAGCCGCTGCCAAAGAAGCCGCCACCACCGCCGATGCCAGACTCAATATCATCGGCTAAAGCATCGGCATTGGTTAATGGACGCGATTTAACAGCGCCCATGCTCTGATAAAAATCACCTCCACCTGCCGATCCGGCGGCTATTCCTCTGGTTATGCCTGCGGCGGCGGCGGCAGCGATGGAAACTGTGTCAGTTGTCTCCCCAGCGCCTCCGCGTTCGACGGCACTTCGGCCGCTGGGCGGCGGCAGGCCAACGAAGACGAGCGAATCGTTGACGGCGCCCAACACTGTCGACTGGACAGCGCGGCAGAGTTGAAGTGTTTTTGCTGGGCAACTTGACAGTTGCTCCCGCAGATTTTGAAACAGCTCCAAACTGGTGGTTTTTGGCGGCCTGCAGAGGGCGTCGCAGTTAAAGGAGAGGGAGATAGAGAAATGGACTGATGGAGTGCTGGAGTGTTGAAGAGCGCAACGCAAGTGGTTGATTCTTTAAATTATTTGTTTGATTGTTGTAATAGTTGTTGTTGTAGATTGTAGTAGTAGCAGCGTTCGAAGCTGGCGTTGACTGCAGCAGCAGCAGAGACTATGGCTCAGCGGCGTTGTTGCAGTGAGCGGTACAGCGACGTGCAGCAGGCGGTAACAGCTGCAACGCGCATTTGTTGATTTAGTCAATTATGTGCGTAATTTAGATTTGGTTATTTTTTTTTTTTAAATTAACCAAATTTTTTTCCAAAGTTTGTTTAAAAATTCAATTTATATAGATTTTGCATGCTTATAAATGGCGTAGAATTTTGCAGAACAAAATTGTGTAAAATAAGCAAAAATTTCAGGCACTATTTTGGGGATTTTTAAAATGATTAAAAAAAATTAGTGCGGTTTTAAATATTTGTTTGAAAATATTGGTAGAGTTATTTATTTTTTTAATTTTGTTTAAATTTATTCAATTTTTTAATTAGTTTCTTTTAAATTATTTAATTTTTTTTTGTCAAATATTTAAAAGTCAAATATTTAATATTTTTTGAGTTATTGAACAAAAACTTATATTATTTGAACGTTCGGAACCGCAGTAAATGCTCATATTTGAATTTATATATTTGAATATTTTAAATGACTTTTTTTTATTTTAAATTTCATTTTTTTTCATTGTTTCTAATTTTTTAATATTATTTTTACTGTATATATCGTCGTTGTAGAACGAAAAGTCACCAAATACATTTTCAAAATGCCAAATATTCATTTACAAAAATCTTTATAAATCTGTCAATTTTTAATCGATGATCTCAATTTTTTACATGTTCAGAAAATGTAAATTTATCAATTGATACTTCAACTTAAAAAATGCATCAATTACTTTTTATAATATTAATTAACAAACATGAAATTTAAGTTTTTAATAACAATGTGTTTGGTGACTTTTCGTTCTACAACGACGATATTTTAAAATTTATATCTCGAGATTTTTTTTATTTCAAAATTTATTTATTTTTTTCAATAGTTTTTATTTCTTTTTTTATTTTTATTTGATATATGAAATTAGTTTTTGGATTTTGATTTTGATTTGATTTTGAATTTTTATTTTAGAAAATATTTCCAATTTTTAATTTCTCCAGCATCAAATATATTTTAAAATTTCGTTTTTTATGTTTTTGATTTCTTTTTTTAAATTTATATACAAAAAATTTGTAAAATTATTAATTTTTAATAATTCAGCCCTATTGGGAATATAAAAAAGAAATAAAATTTACTACCACACACAATTATTATTCGAGCGCACTAACTCGTTGGTATATTTATTCCCAATAGGACCAATTATGGGGCTGATTATGTTTTGTGTTAAATAATTTTACTTTAAAAATTATATTTAAAAAATGTTATTTTAATTTTTCGATTTGGTCCACAACAGATTCCAGCACTTTTTGTTGCAATTAATTTTGAATGTTTTTCAATTTCATTAATTTTGTATCCTGCATATCCTGCTGCTTGCTGTCTGTCTGTCACAACTACGCCGGCCGCGACGACGACGACGACGAAGAGGAAGACAATGAAAATGCAGCAAAAAAATCTGGGCGTAAATCCTGATTTTAACGTTGCGCTGCACAAATGTGTAGAGTCCTTTTAATTAATTTGTTAAATGTTTTAATCCAAACAGAAACACCGCCAATTTAATGAATGCACTTAATTTAATTTGTTTAATAAGAATTTGCTATGTGTTGAATTTCAATTCGTTTTAATTTCTGCACAAATTGTTGTTGTGCGTTTTTCTTTTCGTTTTGTTTCTTAGTTTTCAAAATATTTAATTTCTTTCATACACATTTTTAATTGCAAGATACACAAAAAGCAAAGCAAATCATAATTTTCATTTTCTATATTTCAAAATTTTTTATGTTTTGTTTAATTTAAAGCCGAATTCATTCTAAATGCATCAAAAGCAACAACATGCAATGCACAGACAGCCCGACGTACGTAGAAACACACAGATGCACTACGCACTCACACAAACGTCGTTGTTAAATAAACACACCGAAATTCTTAAAAAAAAAAATGCACACTTCATTCAATGAATTCACCGCACTGCATCTATTCCGGACAAAAATTCAACCTCACGCGTTCACGACAAATTTCTAACTAAAATTTGTTTGGTAAATCGACTTCGATTATAGTCGAAAATCGATTTTGGGTTTTAATAAGCGATTTTTACGTAATCGAAATTTCAGGTTGGAACAGTGATGCATTTTGCAAACATGAAATTGGGTAAATTGAAGATTAAATTGAATAAAAGTGGGTATTTTTTTTTTAATTGGTTAATTCAGGTAAAACATTTGAAATCCATTATAATCTTAGGTTAGATAACCATAAATTAATTTTTTTCTACTTTTAATTTATTTTGCAATATCTGCGCGCGCACAGACCTCACCTGATGAATTTTGTGAGTGAGAAATCTTTACTGGGACCCCTTTCAGCTAACTTATCAAAAAAAAATCTATGTTCCCACTATTGTAGCGTCGGTAGCTCAGTGGTTAATATGTTGAACTGCAAGCCGAAATGTTCCATGTTTAAATCTGGACTGGGGCTAACAACATCTTTTAATAGAGAACATTTATCGAAACCGCGCTATCTCTCGGTAGTCAATAGCAAACCTATGAGAGTAAAACATTGTCTATAAAAAGCTCTCCACCCGCCGTTCGGATTCGGAATTAAACTGTAAGTCCCACTACGCTGACTACAAATATAACACGCACAGCTCAAAAATGGTGAGCGAGAACTTTGCCTAAGATCTCATAGGACAGTAGCGTCAAACTATGATTACAATTAAATAATTTATACCAACAAATACTATTATTCCGATTGGTTTTTAAGATTTTTGTATCTAAACTCGAAAAATTTAAATTTTTTAAAAAATTTTTGGCCGATTTTGTAGCTTTTTGGATCTCATAATTAATACGAAAATGTTTTATTTTTCTGCTGAGCATAGTTCAAACTATCGATGCAAATTACGAAATTTGTTTATCGGTTCCCATTTTTAAAATATGCCAAAACAGTTTATCCACTGAATTTGGTATAGTGTAATGTTCTATTTTTATTGAAATTGATATCTTTGTATCTAATATTTTTTTATAAACTGCCCTTAATACCGGAAGGGTACTTGAAATATTTTCCTTTTTGTATTGAATATTTTCGTGTCTAAAATAATTAATGTATATTTAGGGTGTGTGCGAATTCGACTAAATTGCTGACTAAACTAAATTTTGTCGGTAATGCAGTGTTCGACTTTTCAATTTAGCAAATTTTCGAGGAGACTAAATTGAACTAAATTGAATGACAGCAAACAGAGATATGATAATCGATTCATTATGAACTTTAGCAATTACCGGTTACCGAATGGCGATCGAATGAAAAGTCGTTCAATTATTTTAGTCAGCAATTATTTAATTTTTATTTCAATGTAATTAACAAAGCTTTATGGCCTAAAACTTAATTACTAGAAATACATTTTAGTCGAATTCACACACACCCTAAATAATTATTAAAGTTCTGCACTCGATCATAATAAAAAATCGATTTAAACTTGATAAGCGATTCTAAAAATCGAGCTGCAAATGGTTGATCGAAAAGTCGATAATCAATTTTCAGCCTGCTTCATTTTTGACAGCAGACAGCAGGGTTGCATGATTCACTACGGTTTACAGTGTTTTAGGTACTGCTTTAGTTAATCAAGTACTTTGGGAGAAAAGGTATTTTATCGTTTGACAGATCCAGTACTTTTTGATTTGAAAGTTTATGTCATTATAGAGTAAAATTAAAAATGTTTTTTTTACAAAATTTTGTCAAATATACGAACATTTCTTTGTTGATTGAAAAATTGGTAGTGTAGAGTTTTCTTCCGAGTTTGCTGGTGTCATAAAAACAAAAGTACTTCATTCATTTTTCATAAAAAAAAAATTAAATGACAGATTATTAAATAAATTGTTGAGTGTACTTGACAGCTGAACAGATGTTATTATGCAATATTGCACATTTTGTACAAATTCTTGAAAAGTACCCTTTATTTATTCAGTTCTAATGACGAAGTTCTAAAAACTTTTATGGAACAGATTACTTTTGGTTTTAAATTAAATTTTATTTCAAAACTACCTAAATACTTTTTTTTGATAGATCGCGATCACGAAACATGATGCAATAAGTATCTAAAATTTTACCTGAAGGGAACATTTTGTATTTACCTGATCAAAAGGTAAGATATCATTTTGATATCATTACCGAAACTACTATCTAAGGCATTTAAAAGATCACTAGACTAGGTTTATTGGAAATTTCCAACTAGGTATGTGTTAGGATTGCTGTGGTATAAGGGAATTCCGTGAGAATTTAATATCTTTAAATAATTACGTACGCATTTTTAATACAGCAATTTTTGTGGACACTTTGATTGGCGGTTTGAAATGTGTACTTGTAAAAACCCCTATGACCTATAATTATTAGGTGTTATAAAATATAAAATGAAAAAATAATTATCGGGCGGCGGCAACTCTGTCTCAACTAGGCATTCAGTGAACAACCCCTCATGTGGTATTTAATTTCTAATCACTGAACACAACGACAATCTCTACGTCAAAATTTTAGCACACGCTTTTTCGTTTGCTTATTTTTATTTAATAAAATTGTTAATTGTATTAGAAAAAATAAATTGAAAAAAATTCAAGAGATTTACGTTTGAAAGAAAGAAACATTATAATAAAAACAGCGAAAAAAAGCGCAAAATCTTATTTAATTAAATTACTGCGAAACGCCTATGTGCACGACTTCAAAATTCCGCAAAAAGCAGGCAACAAAAGATTATTCTCAAAAATGTCACAACAGACAACAGAACATGCGCCACCACCGCATACAGCAGCTGCAAAGAAAAAGAAAAGCGCCACCAAGAATAATGCTGTCGATGCAGCAGTAGCAGGTGGTGCTGGTGATGCACATAAAACGCACGAAAAGAAACCACTGCACACATCGATGGAGCAGCTCCAAATGCAGGCGGCTACGGCAATTCCCAAAGCGAAGCCCAACGCAAATCGACGTTCGGCGGGTTCAAATTGGAATAGCGCCATGGGTGTGACAGAGGTGCCGCCACCGGCCGCCACAAGTGCAGCCAATTCAAGACGTAACTCTTTGGTCAAAGCAGGCAGTGTCGTCGTCGTCGCAGGTAGTGTTGTCGCTGTTGGCAGTGGTGATGAGGCGGAAAGTATTTCGGGTAATGCTGAAAATGCAGCGCCAGCTCAAAGTAAGGCGTCGCGTCTGCGTCAGAAACGTAAAGCGGCGCAACGCAACAAATATCTGGCGATGGATTGTGAAATGGTTGGCGTGGGTTTCAACGGTCAGGATGATATGTTGGCGCGCGTCTCCATTGTCAACAAAAACGGTGATGTGCTGCTGGATAAGTTTGTGAAGCCGCGCGAGGCGGTCATTGATTATCGCACCAGTGTGTCGGGTATACGTCCGCGTGATATAGAGCACGGCGAGGATTTCAATGTGGTGCAGGATGAGGTGGTGGAGTTGCTGAGTGGTAAGCCGGGAATTTTAGAGATTTTTAAAGTTCAACGATTTTTTTTAAACAAAACACAAAATGATTTTAAAATTAAAATGCAATCTTTTTATAGAATATTTATAGCAGGTCTATAGAATATTTATAGAATGTCTATAGAATATTTATAGAATGTTTATAGACTTTTTATAAAATGTCTATAGAATATTTATAGCATGTCTATAGAATATGTATAGAATGTCTATAGAATTTTTATAGAAGGTCTATAGAGCATTTATAGAAGGTCTATAGAGCATTTATAGACGGTCTATAAAATATTTATAGAAGGTCTATAGAATATTTATAGAATGTTTATAGAATATTTTTAGAATATCTATAGAGCATTTATAAAATGTCTATAGAATATTTATAGAATGTTTATTGAATATTTTTAGAATGTCTTATAGAAGATTTATAGAATGTTTATAGAATATTTTTAAAATATCTATAGAGCATTTATAAAATGTCTATAGAATATTTGCAGAATGTCTATAGGATATTTATAGAATGTCTATAGAATATTTATAGAATGTCTGTAGAATATTTATACAATGTCTATAGAAGATTTATAGAATATTTACAGAATGTCTATAGAATATTTATAGAGCATTTATAAAATGTCTAGAATATTTACAGATTATCTGTAGAATATTTATACAATGTCTATAGAAGATTTATAGAATATTTACAGAATGTCTATAGAATATTTACAGGAAAGTTTATAGAATATTTATAAAAGGCCTATAGAATATTTAAAGAAGGTATATAGAATATTTAAAGAAGGTATATAGAATATTTAAAGAAGGTCTATAGAATATTTCTATAGAAGATTTATAGAATATTTAGAGAATGTCTATAGGATATTTACAGAAAGTTTATAGAATATTTATAGAAGGACTATAGAATATTTAAAGAAGGTCTACGGAACTTTTATAGAATGTCTATAGGTTATTTATAGAATGTCTATACAGTATTTATGGAATGTCTATAGAATATTTATAGAATGTCTATAGAATATTTATAAAATGTCTATAGAATATTTATAGAATGTCTATAGAATTTTTATATAAGGTATATAGAATATTTATAGAAGGTCTATAGAATTTTTATAGATGGTCTATAGAATATTTATAGAAGGTTCATAGGATAATTATAGAATGTCTATAGAATATTTATAGAATGTTTATAGAATATTTATAGAATGTCTATGCAATATTTATGGAATGTCTACAGAATATTTATAGAATATTTAATGAATGTCTATTGAATATTTATTAAAGTCTACAGAACTTTTATAGAATGTCTACATAATATCTATAGAATGTCTACAGAACATTTATAGAATGTCTATAGATTATTTGTAGAATTTTTATAAAATGTTTATAGAATATTTTTAGAAAGTTTATAGAACATTTATAGAATGTCATAGAATTTTTCATACTCTGTCTATAGAATCTTTGAAGAATTACTATTTTTTTTTTTTTTGTTATATAATATTTACTTTTCCACTTCTCCATCATTTTTAGGCAAAATCCTCGTCGGTCATGGCATACGCAACGATCTCTCGGTGCTGCACATCAAGCATCCGTTCGCCAACATACGCGACACATCACGCTACAAGCCGCTGTGCCGCCTCGTCGCCAACGGACGCACGCCCAGTCTCAAGCGCGTCTGCCAGGCTATACTGGGCGTCGAAATACAAACGGGCGAACATAATTCAGTGGAAGATGCACGCGCCGCTATGAATATTTACAATCGACTGAGCGGCGACTGGGAGAAATATATACAAAAGCATCATCAGCGCAAGTAGCGATTGCTGCGCCGCTGCTGCACCATTTCAATGGCCCAAAGCATTTTAGTTGTTAAGTTTTTTCATTTTTTGCTGTTTTTCATTTTTGGTCTAACGCACGTTTCGCAGCGTTTGTACTATAAATACTTTTTCTTAATCATTTTTAGTTGCATTTTATTTGCAACAGATATTTGCAAAAATTAATAAATTTAAACAAATACAAAAAAAAAACAATCTTTGTTTAAATTTCATACATTTTTCTTTTCGAAAATTCGCTTTTTTTATTTAGTCTAAAAATTACTTCTCGCATTTTTTTTTTGATTTTTGTAAAAACTAAAAATTCCTTCTAATGCTATTTTCGCTTAATATTTAGCTAATATACATTTGCGTTATGTTTGCTGAGTTTTGTACAGATTAAAAAAAAAAAATAGAAAAAATAAAAAATTAAACAAAGCAAAACATGTTGGATTGAAAAGTGTTTGATATTGAAATTGTTGCAAAATGTGTGGTGGTGTTGTTGATTTTATTTACACGTGGGGCGTAGCTTATTTTTGCAGTGATTTTAATGATTTTTTTTTAAATTTTGCAATCATTAATATGCATTGCTTGTAGTCGTCATTTTGTTTTTCTAAAATAGTTTAATATAGAAAAACATTTTACACAAACTATAAAGAAAATCGAGTAGGAAAACATGTTACGAAATTTAGAAAATATTGCGCTAGAGCTAAAATTCACCAACTACATTTTAAAAATTCAAATTTTAAATTAAAAATTGCTTTAAATTTTTTAAACTGTTAAATAAAATACTCCGCTTTAATATTTCTTTTATAATATAGTTGTCAAAAAGTTTTTTTTGATAAAAAATGATGTGGTTAAATTTTAGTTCTATAAAATTCCGAATTTTAAGCATGTTTTCAAACATTTTGTCGACCAAGCTGTGTAAAAACATGTTACAAACACTATAAAGTTTAAATTCAACCACTTAATTTTCAAATTTAACTTTTAAAAATCTTTTTTTGCAAACAATATGCAATATTCCACTTACGCCCGGTTGCATAAAAAATTATATTTGACAGACAAATTTCCATCGATTAATTTTAACCCACAGTTAAAAGTTTTATGCAACCGGGCCTTATTCCGTAAAACGAAACGAAAAGAAATTCGTTCAAAAAACGCCAGAAATACCAGTGATTGATTTTTTGTTTTATTAAATGAAATAAAAACGACGACGATTACGAACAAGTATTAGAAAAGCGGTCACTTGAATGTTGAACAGTTTCTTTTCGTTTCGTTTTACGTAACAAGGATGTAAAAATTTTAAAAAATGCTTAAAATGTTTGAAATATTGCTTCAAATTGTTGACTGTTTGTATAAACTGTTAATAAATGTCCTCTATATTAATATTTCCTCCATAATCTTTAAATTATTGCAAAATTTTAGTTTAAAAAAAAAGAAAATTGTTAAAATTTAGCTGCCGAGTATTAGCTCTAAAATTTTATCAAATTTGTAACATGTTTTATAAAAAGTTGCAGCATTTTGTGCTGCCTTTACACGCGCTACTCCGTTGTCTGCTCTTCAACATTTTTCAATACAGTCGTCGTCGTCTTCTCCTCCTCCACCACAACATCATCATTTGTCGTGCTTTTTTCAGCAACAACATCCGCCGCCTCTTCCTCCTCTACGTCCGACTTGTTCAACTCATTTTCTTGCTCAAGCTCCACCATTTGTTCATCTTCCAGCGGCCGCTGCAGATCTATTTGACTTCTGTCTATGGCCGCCTGTCGTTCCATCAGCTCGCGCCATGGATCCTCCAACATGGACGGATGAAAGTATTGCGCTGTATTGTCATTTTTATTTTGTTGATATCGTGGTTGCTGTTATAATGCACAATATAAAAATTTCAATTTCTTTTTCAATTCTTTCTATAACTTACAAATCTGCCTTGGCCACCTCCTCTATTACCACCGCCATTATATCTATTGCCCTGTCGCTGATAGTTGTTGTCATATGTCCATTGTCTGCCGCCACTATCACCACCACTATTTCCCCCACCACCAGCACCACCGTAATAACGATTATTGCCACCTCGTCCACCTCTGTTGTGCTGTTTGTTTTGATAGTAATTGGCGCCACCACCTCCTCCACGATTATGCTCGTATTTCGCTGGCGTCGTCGAGTAGCGCGTATTATTTTTGTACGGCGTGTGTCCACGTTGTTTTCCGGGTGTCGACTGTCCTGGACCACCCAGTTCGAGCGGCAAATAGCCTTCGGTTTGCGATGGATATTGCGGCAAATGTTTGGCGTAGGGCGATTCTAAGGCATCGTAATTTTTACGCGGCGTATTCATTATATTAAGCACTCTGTTTTACTATTATTATTAGTATTTATTTACTTAATCTTTAGTTTAATTAATTAACTTTTGTTATGATTTGTAAATATTTTGCGTGTACAGCGATCAAAAAAAAAACAAATACAGAAAAGTCTGATAGTATGCATTCCACAAACACATGTCAAAATGGCCGTTCCACAATCCACACAATGTCATATATTTATTGTGAATTAAGGCAGGGTTGCGGATTTTAAAAACTAACTTTTGTGAATACAAATGAAAAAAAACCCACGCCTCTTTAAATATAATCAAAAATATATAGTTTCAACAATTTTGATACGCTCGCACATCTGAACTTATTAAAAATGAAAACATGTGATGCAACATGATTTTCAATTGTATTTGAAAGGTAAAGCGTGAAATATATAATAAGAATACAAAAAAGATTTATATCTTATATCTTCTGCTACCCTGTGTTCCTACCGTGATCAACTACGCCTACACGCAATCGTGTACTGTTTTTGACAATTGTCTTTAACTTTTCCGAGTTTCTTTGCCTCTCTATCGACTTGTCTTCTCTATGTTTCTCTTGCTCGACCGGGATTTCTCACACCACCTTCTATCGTGTTCCACTCCATGGAACTTTTTTTCTTTAAGAAGTCTACTGTTTATATTCGTTACACAATAAATATACCTTATCGGAAATCAAGTGAAATTTGAAAAATATGACACGTGCGTCATACCAAATTTCTCCAGTTTCATATAATTTTGTGGATAAAATGATGAATATCTCAGAATATCTCAGATAAACGGATAACGAAATTATTAGAAGAATATCATATTTGTAGAAGTGAAATCACCAACTGCATTATGGTGATTTTACTTTCACAACTATGATATCCTCCTTATAATTTCGTTATCCGTTTATCTGAGATATCCATCATTTTATCCAACAAATCATATCAAATCATGATAATCATATCAAATTATTACCATAAATATCTGTTTAATTTATATTAATAATCAATAAATTTCAAAACGGTGATTTCTATATCCTTTCACGTATAAAGCAAACTAATTCTCTGGTGACAAATTATTTTAATTTAGCGAATTGTATCCACTGTAAACAGCTGACATTCGAACAATGCTTTATTGTGAATACTATCAACTGTGAAGAAGTATCAGAGAATAGTCCAAAATTTTGTTTGCTTTCGAGCGCATCAAAGGTTTAACGTTTAACTTTTTTTCTAAATATTAAAATATCAACAAATTTCACCTAGACGCCACATATTTAGCCAAACAGCCTCAACATGGGACGCGCCGAGGTGGGAAGCATCAAGTACCTGGCCAACAAGATGAAGGCCAAGGGTCTTCAGAAACTGCGCTGGTACTGTCAGATGTGCGAGAAACAATGTCGCGACGAGAATGGCTTCAAGTGCCACACAATGAGCGAGTCGCATCAGCGGCAGCTACTGTTGTTCGCCGACTCGCCGGGTAAATTTTTGCACAATTTCTCCAAAGAGTTTTCGGATGGCTACACAGAGCTGTTGCGACGACGCTTTGGCACCAAACGTGTCAATGCCAACAAAGTCTATCAGGAGTATATTGCGGCCAAGGATCATGTGCATATGAATGCAACGCGTTGGCTGACGCTGTCCGACTACATTAAGTGGTTGGGACGCACGGGGCAAGCGATTGCTGATGAAACGGAGAAAGGCTGGTTTGTCACCTACATCGATCGTAGTCCCGAAGCAATGGAAGCACAAAATCGTGCTGAGAAAAAGGAGAAAATGGACAAAGACGATGAGGAGCGCATGTTGGATTTTATAGAGAAACAAATTGAAAAAGCAAAAAGTGAATCGAGTGGTGGTGCGGGTGGTGATGCCGTTGAAGAAAGCGAAAAATATACAGAATTACGACGTGATGAAGAGCAACCGCTAAAGCTGGATATGCGTTTGGAGAAGAAATTTCAGCCAGAGTCGATGTTGGGTAAATCAGCGCTGCTGCTAAAGCGACCAAAAGTGGAACGACGCGATAGCGACGATGATGAGCATGAAGACGGTGAAGCAGAGGACAAAGTATTTAAAAAACCTAAAGTACCACGTTCAGAGAATAAAGATAAAAGGTCTCGCGATGAGGGGAGTAGCAGCTCTGCGTTGGCACAAATTATCAAACAGGAGGAAAGCAAAAAGGAGCGCACAAATCGTAAGGACTATTGGCTGCATGAGGGCATTGTTGTAAAATTTGTGGACAAATCACTGGGCGATAAGTACTACAAGCAGAAGGCTGTCGTGCAGGAGGTCATCGACAAGTATAGGGGTAAAATTAAATTTATCGAAACGGGCGAGAAAATGAAAGTTGATCAGGTGGGTAACGGTTTTTTTTTATTTTTTATAAAATCTGTAATAAATCTGCAGCACTTTGGCAAATTTAATTCAAAAATATAAAACTTGAATTCTATGTAGTCAAATGTAATTCAGAAGTATGAAAATTAAATTCTAAATAGTCAAATTAAATTCAGAAATATAAAATTAAATTATAAATAGTCAAATAAAATTCAGAAATATAAAAATAGAATTTAAAATAATCAAATAAAATTCATAAACATTTGAATGGAATTCAGAAATATCCAAATTGAATTCTATATAGTCAAATGAAATTCAGAATTATAAATTTTGAATTCTATATTGCCAAATATAATAGAGAGTTTAAAAATTTAATTCTATGTCAAATGTAATTTAGAAATATTAAAAATTTAATTCTATATAGTGAAATTTAATTTAAAAATTCAGAAAAATTTAATTACAAAACTTTAAAATTCTGAATTTCATAATTACCAAGAAGTAATTTGATTTTAAAATGAAATGAATTGATTTCAACAAGAGACTATTCAAAAACTGTCTAATGTAATTCAGAAACGTACTGAATTTATAAAAAAAAAATATTGAGTTTCGATAGTGTTATATTAAAATCACAAATTTGAACTAGGTGTGTGAAATAGGGGCTATCTACATTATTTTTTTAGCTCGTTTCTGAATGAAGTTTGTCAACGTTTGTCTAAATTCAATTTTTTCGTTTTTAATTCAAGTGAACTATTCCAAAATCTATATTTCCCTTTCAAAGTGAATCAGATATTATCTCAATTTCACTTCTAAATACAATATATCCACTTTAAATTAAATTTGTTCACTTCTGGAAGCAAATTTTCCACTTTTGAATTCAGTTTAACTATTCTAAAATCAATTTTTCCTCATCTGAAATGAATTTCTTAATTCTGAACTGATTTTATGTAAATTTAAATTCAATTTATTCAAATTTAAATTTAATAGAACTATTCTTATATAAATTTGTCCCCATTTCAAATGAGGGGAATTATCCGACTTCATTTTGTTCACTTCTGAATACAACTTATCCACATTTAAATGAAATTTGTCCACATCTGAATGTAGTTTAGCTATTTTTATAAAAATGTCCACTTCTTAATGCAATTTTTCCACTTCGAAATTCACTTTAACTAATCTTTAAACCATTTTACAACATCTGAAATAAATTTGTTCACTGCTGCATTCATTTTGTACGCTTTAAAACATAATTTACCCATTTTTGAATTCATTTGAACTATAGGCTATTTTCTGAATTCATTTTGATCGCTTATTAAGCAATATAAATTAAATTTGTCCACTTTTTCCCCTTATGCATACAGTTTAACTATTTTAAAATGAATCTGAAATTATTTTTTTTTTTTTACTTCTGAACATCTAAAAAATAATTGGTTCACGCATTCATTTTGTTCGATTTAAAATAAAATTTGTCCATTTTTATTTCAATTGATGGTGAAAACGAAATGTCATGTTTCATATTTCGATTTAACGTTTTCAATTTCACATTTTTCACACCTTGCGAAATATGATATTTCTGGTAAACAGGGTTTCCTGTTTCCCGCAAATAAAATAAACTCAATTTAACAAAATTGTAATTGTATTTGCTGCTTAGGATCAGTTCACAATAGACAGATGTTTGAAGAACATGGATCAGCTGTTCGTACGTGAATTCAAAATTGATCTCTTTCGTCCGTTTTACAGAATACCTTTTTTCAATACGTTCGTATTGCAATTTCGGATATGACATGAAAACGGATGGATTGCAGAAGATGCCTGTTATTTGGTTGAATATGCTTAAATCAATTTGTATCCATTCGTAATGAATTGGCCTGGCCCCCTTCTGAACTTAATTTGTAGACTTTTAAATTCAAATTGTCCTCTTTTAAATTCAATTTCCGACGTTGAATTCTATTTCTCAGCACCTAAATATGCATTGTTCCCTTTAGAATTCATTTTGTCCACTTCTGTACTCAATGTCCACTCTGAATTTAATTTCTCCACATCCCAATTTAATATAATTATTTCTAAATTCTGTTTAACTCTTATTAAATACGTTTTCACTTATTTGAAATTAATTTTTTCACTTCTGAATTAATTTTGATTACATTTAAATTCAATTTTTCTATTTCTGAGTTCAATGTGCCAATCTTCAAACAATTTTTTTCTCTTTTCAAATGAATTTGCTATTACTTGAATTCATTGTAATCAATGCTAAATTCAATTTAACCACTGAGAAAACATTAATCTATCGAATGGAATACCAACTTTTAACATTTTTAAACTAGTTTTGATCATATTACCAAGTAATTATCATATTCAAAACTTTTTTATTAAAATAAATGTAATAGTATTTCCAAAACAGTACCCTTGTACTTTTATTTTTAGTAAATATACCAAAATTAATTATTTATACATATTATAAATCAACTCTACTTTATTATCATGCAAAATATTTTTCTTTAATAATCAAAAATGTTCTACAATTCTTTAAGGCTCACCTGGAAACCGTAATACCCGCCTTGGACAAATCAGTGCTTGTGGTAAATGGCGCCTATCGCGGCAGCGAGGCACTACTGCGTGCGCTGGACGAGCGCAACTATTGCGTCAGCATTGAAATTGCACGCGGCCCACTCAAGGGACGCATGCTCGACAAAATACAATATGAAGATATTTGCAAAATATACTGATGAAGGAATGAAAGTTTTTGTAATTCGTTTTTTTCTCTTTTTTTTATATAATTAATTATAATTTAACTAATATTAACTGTTTTTGTGTGTGATTTTTTTATAACAGTTATTGAACATTCACTCTAATCAGGTACAGTTTTTATTTTTGATTTTTTTTTAGGTTTGTTTTTAAATTATATTAAAATCTTCAATATTTTGCATTTGTTTTAATTAACACTTTTTTCGATCAAAAGTTGCAACATATTTTTTTAGCCAATATTTAACAATTTCATCTTTTTTCTTTTTGCTTTCTTTTAAAACACACCAAATGCTTTGTGCGCATTTTATTTAAAATATTTAAGCCATCGATTCACCACGATTTAAACCAATATTCACTAAAGAACGTTTGAGACGTTTCCAAAAGAGTTTTTTCTCATCAGGGCGCGTTTGTTTATTTTTGCCTTTTGCTGAGGGCCACTTGATGTAGGTTTTAACTTCCATCAGGTACTGCAGCGTTTTGGGTCGCTTACTGCGCGGTATGTCCTCGAGAAAGACTAGTATGAGATGCTCTTTGCTGGCCTCAAACATGCTGTGTTATTATAAAATAAATTGTATAAAATAAATTAAAAATGTTTGCTAAAATGTGCCACCTACCGATGCTGCGCCAAATGCATTTCGAACTGACACCAGTGGCTGAGCAAAAAGTTGGTGGAAATGATCAGCATTAGCGCTTTGGAGCGATCCATGCAGGAGATAATGTTGTCCAGAATGGGAACGCCGATCTGTAGATTATAAAAATGAATTTTTTAACCATTTAATTTTTATTTAAAATATTAGTATTACCAATTTCTAAAGAATTTGTTATAAAAAATATGAAATAAAGGTTTCATTCATTATAAAGGGTTTTTCAACAGGGACGCTACAAAAGTAGAGCGACAGGGACAGCAAACGACTCCATATTTCTTGCCGCTCTTTTGACATTTCTCTTCAGTAAGGTTAGCCATTTCATGATGGAAAGATATACGAATTCGAATTTCGGTAGTAAATTTTAATAATTTCGACTTTCCATCATGAAATGGCAAACCTTACTGAAGAGAAATGTCAAAAGAGCGGCAAGAAATATGGCGTCGTTTGCTGTCCCTGTCGCTCTACTTTTGTAGCGTCCCTTGAAAAAAACTTTTGTAGCGCTCTTATTGAAAAACCCAATATAAATTGCAATAGAATTTAATTTTAAAACATCTTTTTATTAAAATTTCATTTAAATTAAACTTAAGTCTAAGGGCCCTATTATGACTGGCGAATGTAGTTGGCGAAGCGAACGTAAAATAGCTATCACAGCATTCTTTCGCCAGACTTCATTCGCCAGAAAAAAGGAAACTAAAGCGAACGTAAAAATCAGGAGAACGTTGAAATCATTCGCCTGAACTTCATTCGTCTGGCGAATGGATGCTGTGAAGCTTTATTCGTTCGTTCGCTTCGCCAAGTTCATTCGCTTCGCCAGTCATAATAGGCCCCTAAAATGTTGCCTTTTTTAAATCTAGTATTTACTTTCAAACCAAGAGTCGTAATTTATTTTCTTAAATGGGGTTTTAAAGAGAATACATGGTGCTACATAACAAAGCATAAAAAATATTTTTAGCAGTAAGTAATAACGTATTTTATTCATACTGTTTTTTTTTTTTTGAAAAGATTTTGAAATTATTTTGCTTATATCTCGCAAACAAATTTTTTCACGCACAAAAGCAAATTTTTGTATTATAGCGCAAGGTTTTCTGCGTCTAATATCGAAAAGATGATTTCATTCCTCTCTTTTGTTGGAATTTTAAAAATAAAAGAAGACTAAAATAATGGGTAAAATGCTAAAAATGGTTTATATCTCAAAAAACTATAGTCAATTTCGCAAAACTGTTGCCATTTTCGAAAACAGTGCCACAAATGTATTCAATATTTGCTGAAACTTTATGTCAAAATTTGAATTTTGTCGGGCAGTGTAATTTTTGTTCTTTGATTTTAATGCAACTTGGTCAATTCGTATATTAAAAAAAATATAGATTTTAATTATTTCTTGTTTTAGTTTAAAATAAATTTTTAAGTATTCACCTGAAAATCACGCTCATGCATGCAAATGGAAATATCGCCGGCCACCTCCACATTAGGCAGCAACTCCTCCAGCACCCACTCCCGATCATTTTGACAATAGCTGATGAATATATCATAAACCAAATTCGGATCACTCTCAGCCAAACTATTAAACTTATCAGCAGCCTCCTTCGAGGCTACCGACACCAAAGCGGCGCTCTTCAGCGACGAGTAATAGTAGTGTATATGCCAACGCTTCAAATAGATGAGCACACCGAGCAAAGCGATGCCAATCAAACCGCCAACGCCACCCAGCACCCAACGCGTCAACGAGTGCAGCTGCGCAGCGATTTCATCGTCCACAAAAGCGCGTGTCTGACAATTCAAATCGATGAATTGCATACGCACCGTCTCATTAAAACACCAATAATGCTGTTCATCATAGTCGAGCAGTTGAAATTTAAAATTGGAGCTGTTCAATTTATCAGTGCGATACAAAGGCAACGTGGCGCTGACTGGCTGCATTTGCTGACATTGTGATTGGGGCACATCGTCACGCAAACTGCGATAGAACTCTGTAACATAACGCAAACGGAAACGTTTTTGTTGCGCATTGTAACGTAACAGTTGACGTTTGCTATGACGCAGCTGTGGCAGCAAACGTGACATTATTGCCTCCCCCATAATGTGTTCGCTGTTGGTTTCTTTCGCAGTCGGCTGCTGCATCATCACCTTTGCCGTGGTGGCATTGAACAGCAACTTTTTGCCGCGTCCCAACCAATTGATATTGTCGCTGATGACCTGCTGCGCCTCTGTGAGTAGACTTTGTGCACAGTCTGCCTCCTTGTTATTGTCCGCCGCCATATCAACCATTTCGCGCAGCAAACAATCGCAAACAAAATCATTGTTGCCAAAGCCTAGATACTCCAGCGATTGGAAATCCTTCAGCATCTCGGAGGTTATAATATTTATATTGTTGTCGCGCAAATTTAGCACGCGCAACTTTGTGTTATGCGTAAAGGCGCGTGTATACCAATTGCCTATATGATTTGAAGTCAGGTCCAGCACCTGCAACTGCTGCAGCGGTTCAAACGTCTCCAGCGTCACGGCATTTATATTATTGCCCGCCAGTCCTAGCACGCGTACATTTGACAAACACTGCAGCCAGTCAAGCTCCTTGATGTTCGACTTTTCGAAAAATAAATATTTCAAAGTATCGCTAATGCCATCAAAAGTGTCATCGATAATTTTATATGAGGCCGACGGATTACCAGACAAATCCAAAGCGATTAATGCGGTATTTTTGAACATAGCACTACCTATCAAGGGAAATGCGGTATAACAGAGACTGAGAAATTTCAATTTTCCACTGAGATGTGTAAAAGCCATAGCACTGTTGCGCGTTAACTTCGTATGTGACAAATCCAAATACTCCAAATTGGGTAAATGTCGAAATGCGGTCTGATAGATTTTGACGCCATAGATCAAATTGAATATGGCCTCCAAATTGGGATATGGTATTGTTACTTCAATGGCATTGGTAAAAGATAAATCCAAGTAATTTATATGTGGCGCATGATAGAACGTATCCGCTGGTATTTGTATCATTTTGTTTTGTGACATAAAGAGACGGCGCAAATTGGTGAGGTTCTGAAAGGCCTCCTTGATAATGTACTCGATGTGGCAGTTGCTGATGTCCAGCTCAATGAGTTCGGGTAGCGGCGGAAAGGTGGCCCAGGCGATGCCTGCTAAATGAGGGAGATAAGATTTATGTGAGAAATCGAAAATTTATGAATTTATAATTACACAGCACACCAAAAAATAAAAAAATATCTGCGATCTAAGTATGATTTTCCGATGAACGTCAAGATTCTAATCATGACCTTATACTCAGTTTTTTCAGATTGCCTCAAGTTTTTGAGTTATTACGTAAAACAAATATATGACAATTCTTGTGTTTGTCTACATTTTGTACTTTTTACAGATTTGATTTCTTTTGTATTCCATTGAGAAAACTTCTGCTAATATTTTGAAATGGATTTGACCAAAGTTATGACCAGTCAAAATTAAAAAATATAAATTTTAAGGTCTTCCTATTATTTATTGCATAATTTTTATGATTTTTCATAATCAAATAAAAGTATATATTTTATAAAAGACTAGATCCATAAGTCGTAGCCGCGGTAGCTCAGTGGTTAGTGCGTTGGACTGCGAGCCGAAAGGTCCCCGGTTCAAGCCTGGACTTGGGGCTTGAACTAACAACATCTTTTCATAGAAACATTTTTCTATACCGCGCTACCTCTCGACAGTAAATGGCAAACCTCCGAGAGTAAAAACATTTCCTATGAAAAGCTCTCACCCGCCGTTCGGATTCGGCAATAAACTGTATGTTCCACCACTTTGAGTACAAATATAACACGCACCGCTCAAAATGGTGAGAGAGCTCGGACGAAGTTCTATACAGGACTGTAGTGCCAAACTATTATTATTATTAAAAAAGAATGCAAAATGTGAAATGGAAAAATACTTTTAAAATTTTGACAACACACAGACAAAGCTAAAAAGTGTATCTTTAGAACGAAAATGTGTATTACTAATAGACAAGTTTTTCGGAACATTTCGGGGAATTTTCGGTTATTGTTAACATTGAAAAGATAAATTAAAGACAATATGCAGACAAAATAGTTTAGTTTATTAATATTTAGTTTATTAATAATATAAATTTTACAAAAATAGACAAAAAAAAATCAAAAATAAACCAATATTAAAAAAAACTATAACTCTGCCTTTTCACTTTGTAATCAGTCACCGTGGCTTTTATTGCTGTTCTCAGAAAGCTCTTAATAATATTACTCGTGTCTAGGCATTAACGTAATTACACCAACATCAATCAGTCGGCATTAAAATAACGCATTATAATATTTGCAAACATGCCCCTGCTTATGATAGAACTATTGCAATTTCTATATAAAAAAAATACGTGATTCGCGATATATAATACCCCATGTTTTAAACATTTTAACAGAATGTGTTTTTTTTTTTTTTTGGTTAGACAAATCCTACGAACTGTCCCAGTTTAAGACAAGCTGACTAAGCAGATTGAAAAGTACTTCAAAAAATGTTAAACAGTAGTTAATGTTTATTTTGCTTATCAAATAAATACTCATGGAATTTTACAATAACTAAAGATTTAATTTTGATAATTTAATTGACGCTTTTCTTTATCAAAACTTGTATAGCATGCGATTGTAGAATTTTTAGGTAATGTTTAAAATTTGCAGGCAATAATGAACTTTGATTATTTAAACGAAATATATATTGTTTTATTGTAAGCAATAAATTTTATAATTGTGAGTCAAGGATGTAAAACAGAGAACTATAAAATTGATATAAATTAATATTTGTTACTTGCTGCTAATTGTGAGACGACGTTGACTTTATGACATCTATAAACTGCAAGGTTCTTTAACACTATCTGTTGATGAACCACAAAGGTTCTTTAACATTATATGTTAAACACCTCCAAAGCGTCATAATCTTTATCACAATAGATAATTTATGTTTATGATCTACAATTTGACTATTTATCTATTTAAAAAAAATAAAGTTTAAACAACTATTTGTAAAACCATAGCTAACGGTATTGTTTACACAAAATTCAGTCATTTCAAGGTGTTTGAAACAATTGTTTTTAAGTATTATAACATCATTCAGTTGGATCGAATCAATTTAGTATTTGCGTGTTAAGCTCTTACGAAGGTTTAGTTTGCAAAATTCTGTCTCAAGTAATAGAATTTATTTTGCATAACACAATTGTGGAAAAAAATGTTTAAATTTCAATTAAATAATTTGCAGTTAATATTAATATTTAGCAGTGCATTATGTGTTTTAAGTAATTTGACAAATAATTTAAATAACAATGAAAGTATTGAAAATTTAAATAATAGTAGTGAAAATACTACGGAAATTGTTAATACGCGTTTTCTAGGACTTGAGAACATTTTGCCGACATTTTATGATCTGCTGATGATTAAGAAAAATATTATTGCCGCCTATCCGTTTGAAATTGCGGCAACTGCGGTGGATATACTATGTAAATAAATTTTGAATATTTTTTAATTATATTTTAATTTGATTTAGAAAATATTTAAATTTAAAAAAAATATTTAATTTTAAATGAAAAAATTGAATTGTTAGTGAAAATTTGATTGAATTTTTAGTGAAAAATTAAAATTTAGTGAAAAATCGAATTTTTAGTGAAACATTTAATTTTTTAGTGAAAAATTGAATTTTTAGTGAAATTTTAATTTTTAGTGAAAAATTTAATTTTTAGCGAAAAATTGAATTTTTAGTGAAAAATTGAATTTTTAGTGAAAAATTGAATTTTTAGTGAAAATTTGAATTTTTAGTGAAAATTTGAATTTTTAGTGAAAATTTGAATTTTTAGTGAAAATATGAATTATTAGTAAAAAATTGATTTTTTATGAAAATTTAAAATTTAAGTGAAAAATTGAATTTTTAGTGAAAATTCAATTCTTAGTGATAAATTAATTTTCTAATGGAATCTTGAATTTTCAAATGAAAAATTTAATTATTAGTGAAAAATTTAATTTTTAGTGAAAATCTAAATTTTTTGTGAAAAATTGAATTGTAAGTGAAAAATTGAATTTTTAGTGCAAAATTGAATTTTTAGTGAAAAATTGAATTTTTAGTAAAAAATTGAATTTTTAGTGAAAAATTGAATTTTTACTGAGAAATTGAATTTTTAGTGAACAATTGAATTTAGTAAAATTTAGAATTTATCTTGAATTATTTTTTAGGCTCTTCTTCACTAATCTTCCATCGCGTACCGCCTAATATAACGCCCGATATAACACACATGCATTTCCAACTGATCACGCCCTGCAAAAACTACAGCGTTCCACTGATGCAGGCCGAAAAGCTATGGGGTCTTGCCGAATTCGATAAAAAGAAAAAGGTCGTCATACTCGCTACCGGTTGGACAAATACCGTCAACGATTCGGCAACATTGCAAATGATGTCGGAGGCCTATATGTGTCGCAAGGATGTTAATTTTATAGTATGTTATACACAAAAAGTACACTTTTTAAATTATATAATCAACTCTAATATTATTTTTAATACAGATTGTTGATGCCGCCAGTTATATTGATACCCTTTATAAATGGGCTGCACTCAATACCGAAGAAATCGGCAAATATATTGCCATCGGTCTAACGCATTTATTAAAATCAGTGCCATTGAAAAATATTCACCTGATCGGTCACAGTTTAGGCGCTCACATTATGGGTACTGCAGGTCGCACTTTTACCAAACTCACCGGTCAGCGTATACCACGCATTACGGGTCTGGATCCTGCCAAACCTTGTTTTCGTCGCAATGATACTCTCGCCAGTTTACAACGTAGTGATGCCAATTTTGTCGATATTATACATACAAATATTGGTATTTTGGCTAAACGTGAACCTATTGGTCATGTGGATTTCTATCCGGGTGGCGCAAATGCTTTACCACCCGGTTGTATAACAATTGGTTGTGCACATAGTCGTGCCGTCGAATACTACACCGAGAGTATTTATCCTGGTAATGAACATAATTTCCTTGCAATGCATTGTGCCGATTGGACGGAGCTGAAGCAACAGACTTGCTCCGATGGTGCTCAAGCTTGGATGGGTCTGGAGGCAGCAACATCGGCGTTGAAACAGGGTATTTACTATGTTGATGTTAATTGGCGGAAACCATTTGGCAAATTTGCCAAGGAGAGCTATAAGGCGGCGGAGAGTAGGCAGTGTAATGTGTGCTTAGATCAAAATAAAGTCTAAAATTTAATATCAAACTGAGGGGCAATATCCTGGAAGAAATTTACCCTATAAGGGTGGACATTATTATAAACAGAATTGAAATTGATCAATTCTCGATCATGAACGTAACAAGAATTCTACTAGGTAAATCATTTAAGTGTTCTTATATCATTATTAAATTGATCATTGATTTTTTATCGTATTGATGTTCTCATTAGTTTCATTCTAATGATATGACAATTCCATCCAAATCTTTATTCCAATTATACAACTATTATGATTTTTTCAAAATAAAATAATGAAATCCTAAAAATTGTATCATATTAATGATAGAAATGAAAAAAAATATATATAATATATATAGAAACATTGTTAATACATCATATTACTTTCACCGAAATAATTTCAAATAATATCCTCAAATAACAAATTTTGTTTTCATCATAACAAATAAATACATAATATATATAGAGATCATAATCCAAATGATAAGTTCTTCCTTATTATATTCATAATACTTATATTAGATATTAATTATATCATAAACACAATAATATGCTAATAATAATAATATTTATATTTAAAATAAGAAAATTAATATTTCTACTATAATGCTATTCGTATTCCAAAAATATGGCCTAGTTTAGTTAATCCTAAATACTGGTTTTACTTATTATTATTTTAGTCAGTAACCTTGACATAATTTCAAAAATGTTTATTAATCACTTAATATACGAAAATTTAAATAGCGTTAAATATTTGTTTAATAACTTAAAAACATATGTTTTTTAATAGTTTTAATGAGTATAATATGTATAATAAATGAAAAGTAATACAATTTTGCAAATGAGTCAATGAACTGTGTTTTCTAGTGTTTGTATTTCATGTGTTCAATTTAATCAAGAAATAAAAATTGAATATAAGATAGCCAACGTGCAAATTATGAAATTCACTTTCGGTAGAAAATCAAATATTACTCTAAGAAAAAAGTGACGTAACAAAATTGAATAAAATTTATTTGATTTGATTTAAATACTTTCGTCAAAAAAAACGTAATATTCCATACAAAAAGTATTAGGCGCGTATTTATCAAGTTGTGATTAAATTCAAATGTTATGATATTCTTAATAAAAAGGTAAGTATTTACTTAAAATTTGATGATATATGGGCATTTCCTGGGGCTCCGGACGGGACATTCAAATGCTTAAAACTTTAATTTCTCGATGTATGAATTTATAAATAAAATAGTGGGCATTACGGACGGGAAAAAAATGGAAGTAAATATCGAGGTTCATATGGATATTCCAAAAAGTCAGCGAATTTTGCGTACAAATGATTTTTTTTGAAATATTTTAAAAAATAGTTGAAATCGTGTGCTCTCTTAGGATGTATAAACTTTGTTCCTAAAGTTAATAGTTTTTTCATAATAAATCACAGAAAAATTCCGGGCGGAACATTTCGGACGGGATAAAAAATTCCGTATTGATATTATTAGTACTATTTTTATTCTAAAAATACTTCTTTCGTACAATATACTTTTTTGAATTATCTCTGAATATAGCTGAGACAATTTACTTTATTTTTTTATATGTACACTTTGTTCCTAATAAATCGCAGAATAATTCCGGACGTTCCGTATGGAAATTTGCACTACGTTTTTAACAATAATTTTGTATATGACAATAATAATAGTAATTTTTACGAAATGAAAATTGATGTACTATTCAAATTTTCAGATGTTTTTTTTAATTTTTTGAACAATTTATTTTTTGATATTTTTTATACACTTTTCGTACATTTGTTTTCAGATATTTAGATTCAGATATTTAAGATTCCAAATACATCGATATTTCAAAGATTTGAGCATATTGAATTTTTCGGTCGTGGTTTACGTGTTTCTGGAAATGCCCATATGTAATATAATGAAATAAAAAGTATTTATTTCAAATTTAAATAATTTAAATAAAAAATACTTCGGATGAAAGTATTTAAATTTATTATTTTTTTATTTCATTTTATTACATTTTTCGCTTAGTGTAAATAACATTTCGTCGGTTATACTGCAAAACCGCCTATCTACATTTTCGAATACCTCTTACAAAATGAATTTTACAGAAAAAACAAAACTATTTTCAGTCTCAATTCTGCACTTACTTCATACAAAATTAAGTATGCCATAACTTATAAAGACATTTTTTTAATTTATCCGATCATCCGAAAATTAGCCATAATTTTCACATGCAGTTAGGTGGTTTTGCAGTATCACCGAAGATTTATAAATATGAATTTGATGCACCAAAATTGAACAAATTGAATTCAATTTAAATTTGTTTGTAAAAATGATTTCTGGATCATCAAAAAACTAATTCGATTGAATTCAAATTTCAATACGTTACCTATTGAAAAACTTGTCTGAATTTCAAATTGATATCATATTCTAATTTCAATTCGATCGATTAGCTGTTCCAGAATTTGATTTTTCAATATATTATGCACTTTTTTATACCCTACACTAAGAGTGAAAGGGTATATTCAGTTTGGTACGCCGTTTGTAACACCCAGAAGGAAGCATCTCCGGTATGGAAAAGTATATATATTCTTGATCAGCATGACCTCCTGAGTCGATTTAGCAATGTCCGTCTGTCTGTCCGTCTGTCTGTATGTCCGTCTGTCTGTCTGTGTGTCTGTCTGTGTGTCTGTCTGTCTGTCTGTCTGTCTGTCTGTCCGTCTGTCCGTCTGTCTGTTGAAATCACTACTACTTTTAAAATAGAAGAGCTAGATAAATGAAACTTATAACTTAGATTACTAATATACCTACGCTGTATGTGCGAAAAAATTGGTCACCAGGGTATACGAATCCTGAAAATAACTACAAACATTCTATCGCTGAAGAATTTCCATTCAATTGATACCCATATTTACAAATTGGTAGGTGTACAGAATTTCGATTTTTTTTTTTGTGAACCACAATCTTTTCGCCGGAAAACATTATTATCATGTATTTGAGCATGATGTCAATATATATTTGGCCAAAAAAGTTTACCTAAGCAGGTATACATAAAAATTGATCTTTATATGTACATTTTATATGAGGTATTTTAACATAAGTGGTCGGATCATAGGTCACAATAGACCGATCTCGCCATTTTCGCACATACAGCGTAGGTATATTAGTAATCTAAGTTATAAGTTTCATTTATCTAGCTCTTCAATTTTAAAAGTAGTAGGGATTTCAACAGACAGACGGACATCGCTAAATCGACTCAGGAGGTCATGCTGATCAAGAATATATGTACTTTTCCATACCGGATCGACTCAGGAGGTCATGCTGATCAAGAATATATATACTTTTCCATACCGGATCGACTCAGGAGGTCATGCTGATCAAGAATATATATACTTTTCCATACCGGAGATGCTTCCTTCTGGGTGTTACAAACGGCGTACCAAACCGAATATACCATTTCACTCTTAGTGTAGGGTATACAAATTCATGGAACGGAAATCGGAACCCATGTTATTTTTGTGATTGGAACCGTACCACTGTTTGAAAAATCTTGAAACATAAACCGGAACCGATATTCCAAAGAGTTATAGTCCCTGGTTAATAGTCACCACATTAAAAAAATGCACCGAGTTCCTTAAGACATCAAATTTAAACTCCTCTTTTGTACATTTCTGAACATAGCTTTTTTGGAGCTCCGATTTAAGCCTTTAATCGGCAAGACCGTAAGACGGTCTTCACTCTAACCCCATAATTTTATGTGAGAAATAAAAATTCGTGAAAAATATAGCGTTTAGTGGAGACTTTCAACGGACGTTCCTGTACCAAACTATCGACAAATGGACTTCGGATTCGTGTTTCTCGTACCAAGATTATACTAAAACTAAAATTATCATAATAAAAAACCTACTAGTTCTATCTGCCGATTTAAGGGTTAAGGTCTAAATTGAATAACGCAATATGAAAATTGTAACAAAGATTAATGCATTCACATGACTGCATACGGGACTGATAGAGAGGTCATAGCCGAGACAAAAAATTGACATTTGATGGAATTTCTTAAGAAAAGTTATAATATTTCCTGATTTAAATAATGTATAATGGTATAATGTTGTAAAGATATATGATATATGTAAAATTTTATTTGTTTTTTCATGTTTGTTATGTTTATGTATCTAATAACTTACTTTCTTTAATAAATATATTATGTGTTTCTGGATCATCAGTACCACTATTATTAGAACAAGTATACTGATGTGTGTATGGTGTGTAATCTTTGTAATTGTCAGGTGGATTTTTGCTGGTATCATTTACGAGTACTCTGACTGTAACAAAAAGGTGTATTGTGTTGTGTATGTGTGTATTTTTGTTTGCCAATAGATATTGTGTTGAATATTCATATGAAATTCATTGAAATCCTTCAAAGATTCTCTTATACACAATCCAGAAGACACTTACCATTCTGTTCATCTATGCTATGTGCTTTAAATGTATTTCCCTTTAATGTCAAATACTTCAAAGATTCATTCATGATCGAGAGCGTCTTGAAGGGCGCACCTGGGAGTAGATTATTTGCTGCCGAGAAAGCGATTACCACACGTTTATTTAAGCGATTATGTCGCGTAGCTTTGTGATACAAATCGGAATCCTCGGAAATGTTGCGCGATGATAGATCCAAAAAGGCATCGGTAGCTATAAGAGAAACATGTAGGCACTTAGGTAATTGTTATATTTAGACAGACAGTTGGGGGACAAAATAATAAATACTTTAAAGATGCTAAAAGGATATTTTCTCTAATTGCTCAAATTTTCTCTATTCAAATATTCAAAATAAAATATACACTAAAAATTTAATTTTTTACTTAAAATGAAAATATTCACTAAAAATTCAATTTTCACTGATAATTCCATTTATTAGTAAAAATTCTATTTTTCACTAAAAATTCAATTTTCACTAAGAATAAAATTTTTCACTAAAAATTAAATTTTTCACTAAAAATTCAATTTTTCGCTAAAAATTCAATTTTCTACTAAAAATTCAAATTTATCATTAAAAAATTCAAATTTTCACTAAAAATTTAATTTTTCACTAAAAATTCATTTTTTCACTAAAAATTCAATCACTAAAAATTCAATTTTTCACTAAAAATTCAAATTTTCCCTAAAAATTCAAATTTTTCACTAAAAATTAAATTTTTCACTAAAAATTAAATTTTTCACTAAAAATTCAATTTTTCACCAAAAATTCAATTTTTCACTAAAAATTCAAATTTTCACTAAAAATTCAAATTTTCACTAAAAATTCAAATTTTCACTAAAAATTCAATTTTTAACTAAAAATTCAGTTTTTAACTAAAAATTCAATTTTTTACTAAAAATTCAAATTTTCATTAAAAATTCCATTTTTTACTAAAAATTCCATTTTTTACTAAAAATTCAAGTGTTCACTAAAAAATTTAAATTTTCTCTAAAAATTCAAATTTTCATTAAAAAATCAAATTTTCACTAAAACTAACGACTAAAAATAAAAATTAAATTTTCACTAAAAATTTAATTTTCACTAAAAACTGAATTTTCCACTAAAAATTTATTTTTTTTAATAAAAATTAAATTTTTCTCGAAAAATTAAAAATGTCTCTAAAAATTAAATTTTTCTCTAGAATCGATTTTTTTATTAAAAATATTAAATTTTGAATTCTCTAAAAACCTAAAATAAAAAATCTTTTTATAGAATTCAAATTTTTGTCAATTAAGGTCGACAAAAAACATAAAAAAAATATATTTATTATTCTTTTGCATTTATTATTTTGCCCAGCACTGTATTAAGTTCTCTCTCACTCTCTCTTGCACCGATACGTTTCCAAATTTTAAGCGGCGACGTACTTGCCAGATCCGTACTGAGTGTACCATTCGGAAATGACCACCACATAAACGATTGCTTGATGTCATCCAGCAGGCAGGAGTCTTCCTCGATGTTGTCGTAATTAAATAATATCCGATCAATATCGCTGGAACTCACAATGTTATCCGGCCAGAAAATGCTGTCGGAATTGTTGTTGGCATTTTCGGAATTGTTGTCATCATTTTCTGAATTGTTGTCATCATTTTTGGTATTATTGTCATAATTTTCCGATTTGTTGTCATTATTTTCTGAATTGTTATCGTCATTTTCGAAACTGTTGTTGTCATTTTGGGAATTGTTGTCGTCATTATCGTCATTTTTCTTTGATGAAAATTCATTATTCTCAGCAACAGTTGTTGTTGCTGGTATTTCTGTAGAAACAACTGTTGCAGCTGTTGTTGTTTTTATTGTTGCTTTTGTTTTATAAGATGTTGTAGTCATTTTATTAAATGTTGCTGTCGTTTTATCAACTTTTGCTTGCGTTAAATAAGTTGCTGTTGTTGTTTTAATAGTTGCTGCTCCCGTTGTACTAATTACTCCTCCTCCTGAATTATCCGTTGCCATTGTTGTTGTTGCTGTTGTTGGTGCCGGATCCAATGCCTCATTTTCATTTAAATTCTCGAAGGGTACCGCTGAGGTCAACGACCTTTCCTCAACGTCATACCAATAATATTTGCTCTCATTGCCAACTCCATCACTTTCATTCACCACTTCATGATTATAGGGCAACGTTTTGTTAGTTTCAATAAATTTGTTGCTACCAACACTAACAAAATTGCTGTCGCTGGCATTAGCAATATTAATGTTGTTATCATTACGATCATTATCATTATTATTATTATTATTAATAACATTGTAAGTACTACCGTTTGACTGAGTTTTTGTTGAATTTACTGGTTTCAGTGTTGCTGGCAGCAATACAACAACAAGTGGTTTATCATTGTTGTTATTGCTGCTATCAGTGTTGGCTGCTTCCGTCGTCACATTTGTCGCAGCAGCAACGACAACAACTGTGGTAGCGGCAGCAGCAGCACCGTTGCTGCTTTTATGACTTCCATGGCTTTCATTGACTGGCGACGTTTTTAAGCCATTTATTTTCAAATAAAAAATCAATATTATAAACGTTAATTTGCAGAATATAAGCATTTCCGCGTATTCTGGCAGGGATTTACAAGGAAATATGAGGTTCTTTTTTTGTGACTTATATTTTTTTAACACTATTTCACAATATATTTGTTGCACTTTCAATTATTTTTATTTCAGTTTTATATTTTTTGGTTTCTATAAATTTTATATTTTTCCAATATCATTTTTATATACATTGTAGCATATGTTTTTATTGAGAGTTTCACTTTGTTATATACTTGAAAATAATAAAGTCAAAAAGCTTATATTAGTATAATTTAAAACTTAAATGCCGACACCCTTAGAAAAGTTAAACACTTCATAGAAGAAAAATTAAATTTTATATTAACTTTTATTTAATGGCAATAATACGTTGTTCAATTCTGTATTAAAGGGTGTACACGAAATTTTATTATATTTTATTTTATTCATAACTTAAAAATTAAACGCGGTATAAGAAAAAATTATATCACAAATGAAGAACAATACTTCATAGTTTTTAAAAATTGAATTATAGATTTATATTTCTGAATGCAATAAGACGAAATTCCGTATTTTAGTCTTCCAGTCCACCACCATCAGTTTAACAAAATTTCAATATCTTTCGAAGAATTATATAAAATAAGCCAACAATTTTAAATCTGGTTCTAGCTCAGGACAGTTTGAAGGGTTACATCCTTTTGAACAAATTGTATCATATTGCTCTATACGGGTTTCAACAGTTCCTCGATCGTTTATTTCGATCTTCTCTAGTAGGAATTGTAATAGGGTCATTACAGGGAACTTATCATTTGTTTCCTTGTCATAACCTGATCAGTTGCATGACGATTATGATCTGGACATGATCATGTATACCCTAATAGGGTAAATTTCTACTAGGGTTTAATCTATTTCTTTGATTTTATTTGGAATTTTAAATGATCTCAATTTTATGCTCATCTTTACTTTTGAAAAATGTGAAATATATTAAATTTGTTGCCACTTTTCTTATTGATTGTTGGGTTTAGATCTAACACTTTACTTTTTTTGCAAATTTACGATTCATAAATCCTGATTTTCGATCTGATTCACGTTGTCCATTTAAGAAGATGGTCTCTCGAAACCGAATTCTAGCAGTTTCCCGGGATTCACATGATATACTTGCAATAATTGCATGCAATATAGAACGGTTAGCTAATTAAATTGTCCACTATTTGTTTTCCCCCTTTTTTCGAATTATTTTTGTAGACGTCGTGATCGATCACTTATAACTGAAAATTAATTATGTTTTATGTTTATCATAAATCAGATAATTTTTGAATTTTACGGGATTTTTTATATTATTTCATTTGACCACAATATCCATATTTGAATTTGTAAAACTAATTTCATTTACACCATTTACTTAATTTATTTTTTATTGATTTTTTTGTATGTATTCAACACAATTCCGACACACAAAACAGCGTTTAACGTAATTCCGTCACTACATGCGCAAAATTCCGACACCGGTGCTTTCGAATATTATTTTAATTGTTTTTATTATTATTAAAATTATTATTTTTTTAATGTTTTAATTGAATATCAAAATTTTAAATGTTTTAAAAATGTATATTATTCCGAAGATAGTTTTCTATGCAATTCCGTTACAACGTGTACATAATTCCGACACCTATTTTATCTTTTGAATATTTATTAATTCAATTACACTATATTTTAAATTATTTAAATGTTTTTCAAATTTGTATTACACTCCAAAAATTGATATTACAGTTAGCTTCGTCACATAATTCGGGCACCTTTTCTTTTCACTATTAATTTAATTGTCTTTTTTTATGAATATTTCGTCACTGTTATGCCAAAGGGGCGAATGTGCATTTTTAAAAATGTTGGAAAATCAAATTTTAAAGTTTGAAGTGCATAAGTAAATTTTGTTTTTTTTTTCAATTTTTTCTGTTATTCTGATTTATTCATCCATTATTATAACGTGTATAAAATATCTTTGGATTTGGACAATTTACTGAATTATAAATACGAATTTTATGAGGCTATATCGTGACTAAATGGCAAATATTTATGTGTTTTAAGCTATAACTTTTTATTAGCGCAAGATAAAATAGTAATGTATAGGCATTAATTGTTTGTTTTTAAAGCACCTATCGATTGGCATCATTATTTAAAAATATTTTGGCAAACATTAATTTGCCATTTGTTATTTGCAGGAAAATGTTTGGCAACATATTTTTTAATTATGATGCCAGTCGATAGGTGCTTTAAAAGCAAACAATTAATACATTTACATCACTATTTTATCTTGCACCAATATAGAGTTATGGCAAAAAAATGAAGAAATTGGAAAAATTGAAAACCTTGTCATGCCAAAAGGGCGAATCTTTTCGTTTTTTTGCTATAACTCTTTATTGGTACAAAATAAAATAGTGGTGTAAAGGCATTAATTGTTTGTTTTCAAAGCACCTATCGATTTGATTTTATGCCAATAAAAAGTTATGTCAAAAAACAAAAAGATTCGCCCTTTTGGCATGACAAGAATTTCAATTTTTCGAATTCGCCCTTTTGGTTTAGTCTTTTGTGGCTTGAAATATAAAATCACACACCATTTTGGCACAGTATACTTAAGGAAAAACCACATTAAAAAAATGTAAAAAAAAACGAAAATCAAAAATTACACATTCGCCCCTTTGGCATGATAGTGATGATTTGTTCTCAAATAATAAATTTTAAACCATATAATCATAGGCAATCACCACATGTACATAATTCCGACACCTGTTTTTGGACTATTATTTGAATTGCTTTATCTGAGGGTATCACAAACTTTTGAACTATTATATTGCACAAATTTAATTATTTAATTAACGAGTGTTATAAATATTTTATAATTTTTTAATCCTGTATTACTAATCGACAGCTCACAAAATCACTACATACAGATAATTCCGACACACAGATCGCTTTGAATGTAATTCCGTCACCACATTCACATAAAACCGACATCGGTTTATTCAGTTAAATATTATTGGAATTGTTTTATCTGAGGGTATCACAATTTTTGTGATACTATTTTCCAGCTTTTAGCAAAATTGGTTCATAAAAGATTTATGTTTTTTACGAATTTCCACGTCATTAAAAATTTATAAATATTTTGTATAATCCTTAAAATTATTATTACTAAAAATTACACACATTTTTTAAAATTTATTAACTTTATTAACTATTTCCACGTATTTCAGCTGTTTATCAACGTTATACATATGTTAGAGTCCTATCAAACATATGACGAATGTTCCATATTTGCTTTACTATTATTTGTTTTATAATTTTTTATTATATTTTTGTTATTATTTTTATTATTTTTAGCACTTAGATAAAATTCCTACATAAATCCACGATTTTTTTTTATTGTTTTACCGCACTTTTTCACTTTTTTTTTGAGTTAAGCACACTTTTTATTTATTTCATTGATCTTTCTCTCTCTCTCACATACATATGCTCTCTTTATGCTCATTTAATCAATAACTTTGCACTCATTGAATTTTAATTCACGTTCCGTATTATTTGCGACCATTACACGAACGCCACTTTGCACAAACTGTTTTGGATTTGGGCCAATATTTTTGGCTTACGGTCAACCTTGCCAGTAGTTTGCAAAAATTTCAGCGTCGACATTTTCCCATATCACAGACATCGGCAGCAGCAGTAGCTACTGCTTCGTGTTATCAGTGATTATTTTGGCGTTCGTATCAAAGCCAAAAAAATACGTTATCAATTTATTATGGCCTATCTTTCGCACGGCGTCCAAATAATGCTCTACTCTTCGCTTCACCTACACCGTCATTTATAACAATCATTTGATTATCATTATCTTTGGCATTTTTTTTTTTTTAATACAACCCCTTTTTATTGTTGTTGTTATTGTCAACCATGGTCTTTTGTTGGAAAGGACCATGACGGCCGACAGACAGATGGCGTGCGACGCATATAGTATCAATGGACTTATGGAACTCTTAAATATTAGGTTTGTGTTATAAAAATGTGTATATAATCTTTATTGTAACGTGAGCTTCTGATTAGGTTATAATTATAGAGTTAAAGGTGTGACTTATCGTGTGATTGAACATAAAATTTAGATACACAGAAAAATCCTCTTTTGAAATGGAGGTTGGGAAAATGAATGATGTTAGTAGTAACAACCAACTTCATTTGGTTAAAACGAATTTACTACAAATTTTTTGGCTCTATTGACATGAGGTTGGAAGAACGAAAAAGTTAGTTGTAACAACCAACTTCATTCGGTTACTGCAAATCGATTGGTGTTTGAAATATTATAATCCAAATAACTGTTCGAAATTATTCTAAAACTGTCAAATTTGATTCTAGCACAAACTACAGCTTTTTAGTTTTTACTATAATAACCGACTAAGCGGTTGAGGAAACCGAATAAGTTGGTTGGGCAAAGATTAGATTGGCGCAACAAATCTGTATTCTTTGTGCAATTCAAATTGAAAATTCGATCGAGAAATCTTTTGTTTTTCTGTTTCATTCGAAATTAAGACCACATTATCGTTTTCAAGAATTTTCCTTAAACTAGCGAATGACAAAATTATATGGCTTATTCTAATCTATTGAAAATGTATGAGCATTGAATGCCTTCTGGCAATGCAGAGGAATTTTTGGGAAGACATGGGGACTATCGCCGAGCAAAACCTTTTGGATTTACAATGATAAGACCGATAATATCATATGCTTCATAGTCCGGTGGAACAAGTTGCGTAGGCGTGACAACTAGTCTTGCCGAGATTCAGAGAACCGTTTACCTGCTTGTTACGGGTGCTTTTCCCATTAAACCTTGACCAGCGACCTAAGATTGCATTCAGCGCTTTATCTTCATCAGAGGCGAAGCCATGAAAAGCTGCTGGATGCTAAAACGAGGTGTTTTTCATTAGACACCTGTCTATTGGAGATGACCTATGATACAATGATAACAGAAATATTACCAAGACGAAATTTTGACATTCAACCTGACATTCAAGACTGGCTAACGCCTGACTGTGAGCCAGGTAGAGGGTCACACCGCATTTTCACCGACGGCTCCAAAACCGATCAGGGATCTGGTGCTGAAGTGTTTGTGGAACCGAAGGACCGCAGACTTCACATCGCCTTAGGCGACAATGCCTCGGTATTCCAAGCCGAAGTTTATGCTATACTTAGGGCTATGGATTACATTGCGGATAATAGATGGCGGAACAGGGCTATATCAGTTTGCAGCGATAGTCAAGCTGCTCTTATGGCTTTTTACAACCCAGGCATCACATCCAAAATTGTACGTCATTGCAGATCACTGAGACTGATCTAGGTGCTTGGTCATAAAGAAGTTTCGGATAATGAAACATCTGACGAACCAGCACGTGATGGATCTGACGATAATCCAGTTGGAAAAGAACCTGTGCTTGGACTACGTGTATCTAGGGGAAAACTCTCCATCAGCTCTTGAGTCCTCCGCACACAAGAGCTGTGCTTGGACTACGTGTATCTAGGGGAAAACTCTCCATCAGCTCTTGAGTCCTCCGCACACAAGAGCAGATGACTGAACGAGAACGAATGCAGATTATCCAAGTTCATGATGCCGACGATAACCAAGAGATCGGCCTCTTTTCTACTCTCCTTAAGTAGAAAGGAGTGTAGATCACTGACGGGACTTCTAACGGGACACAACTCATGTGAAAAACACATGAACGCATTCGGCCTGGCGTTCATGTGTTTTTGGCCGAAAGCGCCTTATACTCTGATGCTACGTAGAAACTGGTACCACGGAGCACCATCTCTGTGACTGTCCAGCATTTTCTAGAATTATGAGGCAGATCTTCACTCTTTATCACATAATAGCCTTCTTAGATTTAATAATGAATCTAAAAAATATCATTAAAAACCAGGGAACTGGATCACAGCACAATGGATATAACCCAGTCTGAGTGCTGTGGCTCTATTTTTATCCCACAAAAAAGATTATAGATGAGTCCACATCTAAGAAGGTATAAATATAATTTTTTGACATTCATTCCACAGATTTCTACCTACCATTTGTTAATTTTTTATGAATTTTAAAAAAGTTATCGTAAATAATGTGATGGACAAATTTTTCGTGTGCAGTCCTTATGTCTGCGAAAAACTCATAAGTAACATATATTTATTAGAGAATTAGTAAATTTCTTTCTTAATTGTCGACAGATACAAACTGCTATAAACTTGAACACTGAGTTCCAGACAAACATTTACTTAATTGACGTATGACAATATCTAAATCGATAATTGGATCGCTGATAAAAAAAGTCATGCTTTATTAATCGAATTAATAATAAATCTCGAGTACGTGACTATTGATTTATTTTTAATTATATATTATGATTTAAAAACTATTGCTATTTCTGCGGTATTCTATAAATGATAGTTCAGTTAATATTTGAAAAGTAATCCAAAGAAGTTCCGATGACACTGACAATAGATATGACAAGTCAAACGAAAATATTGACTGTTTGTAGTACAATATTTTATGCAACATAAAATCGAGAGTTTGTATGGTTATTAAATAATATACATAATGTCGTAGTCTATACAAATTTGTATCTATATATCTGAAATGTGCAAACGATAAGACCACAATATCTGTACCAAATGAAGAAAACATGTAAATCTATCGAATGGCATTTCTACTTTGAAATTTATCAACTGCTTTATACAGTTTTAAGTCTTATAAAGTAATAATATATCGTCGTTGTAGAACGAAAACGCACCAAATACATTTTCAAAATGCCAAATATTCATTTACAAAAATCTTTGTATATCTGTCAATTTTTAATCTAATAATTTTTTTACCACATGATAAGAAAATGAAAATCTATCATTTTATATTTCAACTTTAAAAATGCATTAATTACTTTTTATAATATTTATCAACAAACTCGAAATTTAAGTTTTTCATAACGAAGATATCCAATAATTATAATAGTAATTATAACTTTTAGTGTGAAACACTCTATCGTACAATTCAGATAGCATCTACCTGTATGTTTACAAATGGGCTACATATAATTAGTAAAAATAAAAAACAACAACTATAACAAATTAGGCAACAGGTAAGTCAAGAAAACAAAATTTGTTTGTATACAGAGAATATTTTTATGTGACTATAGCATGTCAGCAAAGGGCAAAAATACACAGACAAAAACTGGTTATACTGTGATGACAAATAATGATTTAATTTATAGCCCTTTGACAAAAGATTAAGAGTTAGGTTTTGTATTCACGCTTATTTTAGATCTACTAAAACATAAAAAATTAACTCTGCAAACAATAGACGATGGGCAGATACATTTATATATTTGTAAAAATACGATAAAGGCCTATAATAAGCTGTATAATTCGACACTGCAAGATAACTTTAGAACTTTTAAATAGTAAAAAAAAAATAATAAAGAATTAGTTTACAAAATACGTTATAGATCTGAGAATTACTGAACGCTTAGATTTAAATTGACGATAAATGTTGAGAATATTTTGGACTTTCGAATGGTATTTTGACGTTTGAGATTCATGAACTACTTCTATAATAATAAATGTTCTTGGTCACTTTTACAACGATTAATTCTATATTTCAGGACAATTCACAGAAAAACTGTAGAATTTTATAGTAGAATATTGTAACATATTTTTTTAAGTATTCTCTAAAATCTAATCAGCAGTGACAGAAAAAGATAATTTTGTAGCGCAATTTGCTCATTCAACTTATTGGGTTCTCGCAAATGTTGAATACGTTTCTCATAGCTTCAACCAAATGGTTTTCGTCTGGACTACACTGAACGCAGTACAAAATTTTAACAATTGAGTGTTTCTCAATGACATTTATAACAATTACAATATTACAACTTTAGTTGTTATATTTAATTCAATTTAAAGAAAGTGTAAACTTAAAAATGAAATTTTGAAATTAACTTACCATAAAAATATTAAAAATTATCGAGACTTTTTTGAGCTTCTTCTTTGCCAAATATATATTAACTTAGAATAATGTTGATCGTATTATTTTCAGTTAATTTCGAACTAGGCATCGTAACCATTGATTTCCAATCATCGATATTTGTTGTATTATCCAATTTTACCTAATCTAAATAAGTAAAAATAAAATCCAGTGTTTTAAATATTTATATAAAAAAAACTTACCGAGTTTTTTTACAGTGTACCAACAGCCTACTTTAACTATGCTGCTCTTACCGCATGCAGAGCAGAGGTTACAACTTTCTCACCAGGTAGATTTTGGCATTAAAATAAGAACAGCTTGAACCATGGTTCAAATACCTGCACAGCATTGCCAAGCCAACGAAAGCGGACATTTGACAGACACTATAACAGGTTACAAGACAGGCTTAGTGCATCTTGCTACAGTCTGGCAATTCTTTCGTGAGCACAAGAGAGTCGTGAAGATGTAGCGATTTGCAACACAACAAAGTGATTTCTCGTGCCTAAAGCAGCCTCTTGCATAGTTTACTGCTTCAGTCTAAAAGAGCGCGTTGCCTACGAAAGACCTCGAACAAACGTTGGACGCGACATAGTTTATTTTTTTCCAAACATGCGTAAATCAAAGCAATCATTGCTGCTTGAGCATGAATCGCGTGCTGGTGGCGGAGGCGGCGGCTCCGAAAGCTACTCCTCCAATTCCTCCTTCAGCGACTCATACAGTGATGGCAGCGATTTGGCCAATTGGGAAGAGCACGTTGGCGAAGATGGTTCGCTCTTCTATGCCGAGTATGTGGCACATGCGGCACTGGCTGGCAGTGGCACAACTCCCGACAAGCAGCGCGTCGAATTTGCACGCAACTCATCGTTGCGCATGGGTAAAAAAGCACGACGTCAACAGCAGCAGCAGAAAAGTAGCACAGAACAGCAGCAGCAACAATCACAGCAACAACCGCCACATGAATTTCTATTAGCACACATCAAATCGCCAGCGCATGCGCTCTGCAAACAACTCGAACTCGTCATCAGTGCCGCCGATCGTTACCGCTATGGACGGCGCTCCACCGCCATTGAGTCCATACTTGGTTTTCGTGTTGTGCCCTATGCTGATCAACCCGAGTGCTTGATGGTGGAGAGCTTTGTGCATGATATACCCGAAGTGCAACAAGCGCCGGAGATGGTGGTGCAGCGCGGTGACTGGTTTTACAGTCTCGATGACATCGAAATACGCGCCAACAATGTAGATGCATTGTTGTTGCAATTTGTGCAGCCGACTCAAGTGCGTCTGAAATTTCTAGGCGCTGCGCTGCCATCAAGCGCTGATGCTGCGCAAACAGCGATGGGTGGTGCAGCAACGAGTGCAACAGTTGATAACTCGTTGCAAAAAATAACGAATTATGCTGCATTTGCGGATGTGTTTGAAAAGTTGCAGCTCACCAAGTCGACGACAACAACAACAACGAGTTCAACGTCAACAGACAATAGTGCTACCCAGCTGCCATTTGCATATCTACTCATACCGCCAGAGTGCTATCAGCAGGATGAGCACAAGGACTCACTCTTCTATTATCCCGCCGATAAAAATTTAAACTTCTTATACAAGGCGCGCGGCAGTTTTTTGACTTTAAACGCTGTGCTAACGGAGGAACTGCTGACGCCACCACTACTGTCACAGCTGAGCGTCGACAATGTACCCTATTTTGTTTGTTATCGGCCATTAAATGGTTTTCTGATGCTCTTCGCCTACTGTGGGCTGCTGCTGACGCAACAGGAAGCAGCTTTGCGCGCCGATGAGTTGCTGACGTATTTGCGCTATGCGCTACCAACATTGCAGCTGGCGGACTTTACAAATGGCAATGAGGAGGGAACATTGGGTGGCAGCGAATTGCGTACGTTTTTGACGCACTTTTGTCAGGTGCAGCGTGTGCGCGTCTTGGCGGCTCATCATCAGTTGCCGACGGAGCAGTCATCTTCAATGCCGCAGCAACAACATCAACCCGCGCTGTTTGAACAACTACTGCCCGGTTCCCGCTATATGCCATTGCCCAAGGAAGCGCAGCTGCGCATCTTCGATGCACTCAGCGAAATGGAGGCCATGGACTATCGCAACTGGAACGATGAGCCACTGCATACGCATCGTGAGTTTTTCATACACGGCAGCGTTTTGTACTATGATCATCTGTTGCTGGTGGCACAGCTACCGCTCGAGGCGCGCTTGCAAGTGGAGAGCTTTTTGCGTTGTAGCGGCATTTTTGAATTTATTACCGCACATGGCGTCAAGGAGTTGTTTGTGTGGCAGGAGCTGCAGCTGCCACATGCTTCTGGGCGTTATTTTTTGATAATCTGCGCGCGCGGTCACTTAATGCTCGGCGTTATATTAAAACTATTTGATGTGCCAGAAGAGGAATTGCCGACGCAACAGTCAAAGAAGCCCGTAGTCGTACCACCGTCATTGTTTTACATAGAGGAGATACAGGAGACGCTGGCGCATCTGACCCAGTGCGGCATTGAGTCGTTGGCCATGTTCTGGTCGCTCTCCAATAAGCGACCCGAGGTGTTGGATCGTATGGAGCCGCCAGCGGGCACTGAAAGCAAGACGCGCAAATTTGAAACGCTGCTAAAGCAAAAGTTGTCATCGTCTAGCGGTGCCGCCGCAGCAGCCAACAAAGATGAAGATGAAATAGCACAGTTATGCTCCTCGCTAGGTGGCTCCTCGATACACAGTCAGACACCCAGCGAAGAGGATGCGAATAGAAAACGTGGCGGTGCCAGTAGCAGCAATATTGGTGCACACAATGCCGGCGATGATAGCGACAGCGGTTCCGATTGGGATGATTTCACTGCACAGAATCCATTGCATTACGGCGACTTTGAGGGTCAAACACAGATGACCGAATCGCTCTGGAAGGAGATCAACAATGTGGTACCCATTAATATATCGCCGGGCTGGCGCAACTCCATCTATTATTTCATCTATGTGGACACGGCGAATAGCAGTATTTTTACGCCCACAAAAGTACATCACGAGACCTTTCCGTTCATGCGTGAGATGCGTTCAGCATGTCACGTGGTGCACGAAGAGCTGCAGCGCGCAAAGAAAGAAATGGTGGAAGCTGCAAGGACTTCAGCGACGCCACCAACAACGAATAACATTAATGAGCATGGCATGACGTTGGTGGTGCGCGAGAAGCCCAAGGAACCTGGTACGTTGGGTGCGGTACGCGGCCGTTTTTCACTGGTGGGACGTCTTTTCGATACACCGGAACGTGAGATTTTAGTTTGTCATAAGCCGGAGGTGCCGCAGAATTTGATAGAATTAGCTTTTCGTTTGTCATTCTTTACAGCGGGTTAAATTATAAAAGTTGGGGATGATGAGCAAGATTGGAGATAGGCAAGTGGGTTTAGCTAGAGGTTGTGTTCAGGAGTTTGAGGTAAGCTGGGTTTGGCTTTATCTTTGTTCTTTTTACAGTGGGTTTAAATAGAAATGGAATGAATTGGGGATGTTGGGATAGCTTGAAAGAAGGGTTGAAGAATTGGAGATGAGCTAGATTTGAAGTGTTCTGAAGAAAGGACGAAGCTATAAAAGAAGTGGCTCTGAGAAAAGAGTTTTAGAAAAGGGTTGTACGTAATATAAAGTAGAGGCGTTGTGAGAATTGCGAATATAGAGGTTATTTTAGGTCACTTTATAATTTCTGAATAAATCTGGAGGTTAAAAAGGAGAATATATAATATTATAATCAGAATATTGTTAAGTTTAACTAATTATAATTTTATTCTTTAGATGTTAATACAAAATATAATGTTCTAAAATTAATTTTTGTCCGTCTTGCATATATTTTATCAGATAAAAGTATGCTTGAAATAGCTTGAAATAAAAATCATGCCATCCTATTAGTTATTTCCAAATTTCCGGTTTCAGTTGTTAATTACTTTAGAAATAGATTAATCTTTTTAGGTTAATCAATAAGTTAAAAGCATAAACAATACATCAAGGTAATTGTTTACTAAATACAACGAATAAATCCAAAATCAAGTAACCCATTAAACTAAATGCTGATTTTGATTAGATTTTTTAAATATTAAATAGTTAATTAATTCCGAGAATTATTCTATAGAACACTTGACTTATATTTAATCTTCTAATTTATAAAATAAATTATCAACATTGAAAAATAAACATCATACAAAAATTAAATTATTTAAAAGTATTATCATTTTCTCGTCTACTGGGTTCCGGCGATATGATTAACATGTTGTCGCTGATGATTAACATGGGCAACATGTGGCACAAACAAATCACACGCGAACATTTCGCAGCAGACGCACAGGTACCACATAGAAAATGAAGACAACATGATTAGCTAGAATTGTGGGGTAGGTTGTCTGAGGTGGGGTGGCTGAACAGCTCGTGCCGCTAATTAATTTTATGTTGGCAGACTGGCTGTGTGTCTGTGTATATTTCATTCATGTTTCGAAAAATATAGGACTATTTTTAAATGATCATGCTAAAGAGATCATACTAAATAAATAAATCATTTGAAATATTTGTCGAAAATTTACTCTATAGCGCCATAATTATTTGAAATATGTGTAGTTTTTGAAATACTGCGCACGTGAACGGTTCGGTATCACGAATCAAAAAATTGATTTCAAGTGGTTTGCGCTATTTTTAAATAATTAATTTAAAACGAAATGTCGTATCTATCAATTAATGATAGAAAAATATATAATAAATAGAAAATAGTTACACACACTTGGTTTTAATCATAATCTAATCATTATCATTACGCTAATCGCACAAAAGAACTTCGAATGTTTCGCACAATGTGTCAACGCTGTGCCAAAGCGTGCTATTGGCGAAATGAAGTTTTCTATGGGTCGTGTGCACCGATCGCATCAATTATACAACGTTTATCACTGTTATTATTTTTATGGTCTATATTATTTATGGTTGGCAATACTTCGAAGATGCAGGGTGCCCTAGGGGAATACATAGAGCCGGCGCAAGGTGATAAAGGCTACGCTGCTAAGGGCCAACACAATGCAGGTGATGGAGTAGGTAAAAAATAAAAAACAGAAATGAGACTCACAACTAGAGATGGGCGCGTGTCACGCCCGAAAATCTGAGCTCGTGCGTGCAAATCTCCGTGCGTGCTAGTTGCTATTGTGCCCGTGCCTCCAAAATCAGGCACGCGCCCATTAAACATTTTTTTTTATAGTTTCTGCCCCAATTTAAAAAAAAATCCTTACGTCGTATTTTAACCTTTTCTTGAAATTCTGTTGTTTTAGTTTTACTTATAGATTTAAGAGAATAAAACGGTATCAAACTTCATTTTTTAATTATTTATTACAGCGACTAAAACCCTTTGGAATATCGGTTCCGATTCGGGTTCCAAGATTTTTAACATTGTGGTTCCGGCTCCGGCTCCAACCAAAAAATTAAATGGGTTTCGAATCCGGTTCCATACATTTTTTTAATAACGGTTCCGATTCCGGTTCTTTGCGTTCCCTGGCTGGAACTATATATGCTCTGGTTCCGAGATTTTTAAAATAGCTGTTCCGATTTCAACCGATTTCTAGAAAAAATATAGTTCCAATTCCACACATTGGACGGTTCGGTTCCGGTTCCGGTATATTTTTCACGTTTTGCCTGCTTTTCATGTTTTTCCGTGATTTTTCCGTGCTTTGTCTTGTTTTTTCGTGTTTTGTCGTATTTTTCCGTGTTTATCCGTTACTTTTTAAACCCGGTGCTTTATCGTGCTTCTCTGTAAATTTAGTCGACGGGTTCGTGCTCGTGCGTGTTACCTATCGACGTGCTCGTGTGTGTTACCTATCGACGTGGCCGTCCGTGCCATCAAAAACAGGCACGCGCCCATCTCTACTCACAACCCCCAAATTTGTGTTTTAAAATAATATTTATCAATTCTTGTGATTAAAACAAAATCAATATATCTCTGGCTCGAAGGACCACAGTTGAAAATCATAGCGTAGTTAAAACATAATATAAAGAAATGAATTAAAAAAACACCAACAGTTGTTTTTTTAATTCATTCAAAAATGTTATTAAAATTTCTAAATAATATTAAAATATCTATGTGAGCGAAATTTATTTATTTTAAAACTACGGTCCTTCGAGCCAGCTTTAATAAAAATGAAATACTTTAATAGCTTACAACAATGCTACACTGAACAATGCCTATTATGTTGATCAAGAACAGCAACAACAACCTGATGATGATGCAGATGATAAGAATCCTAGTGAGATACAAAAGGCTGTGTGTACGGTGACCGCTGGTGAAGTGAGAGCCAGCGCTGAGGCAGTAACTACAAAAACTTTAAAAGGTGTTTGCAGTTCGGCAGAAATGAATTTAGCATTAAAAAATCTCGAAGAAAGACTACACAAAGAGTTGCTATCGATAAAAGCATTGCTAAGGGAACATTTGAAGTTGCCAGCAACAGATCTCGAAGATGCATTCTCAACAAATAACGGTGAAAACATGGAGATGCCATCATTAGCATCAACGTCTACAGAAAGCACTTTTAAATTGAAGCAGCCATTACTACGTTTTCAACCTATGCAACAAAACAAAGACAATGATAATAGTAGAGCCCCAGGATTTAACAGCATAGCTGACAACACTAAATATGTTGCTGACAATTCTAAACATATTAATGACAACATTAAACATACTGCTGACAATTCAAAACATCTTTCTGATAACTCTAAACATCTTGCTGACAACACTAAACATCTTGCTGACAACTCTAAATTAAAATCCCTGCCCCATGTAGTACCGCCAAACGTTCGCGAACAGGAGGTATCGCGTTTTAACAACACCATGTTGTCTGATCGTGACTTTAAGGTGTTTACATACTACTGGAAATTGGAAAATTTTACCACGCACATAGATAGTGGTGAAAGTGAGACTGTCGAGAGTCCCATATTCTCTATAAAAGGTATATTTAAATGCACCTTATAAGATACAATACTAAATGTATGGCATTTATTAAATTCCAGGGAAACCTCTACAAATAAAGGCCTACTTTCAGCACTTACATCGTGATTTTCTATATTTGCAACTGGCTTATGCCACGCTGAATACAGTGAGCAGCCGTTACAATAATATTATTTTGGATACTGGTGGTCTATTTAAAGAAATCACTAATGACAGAGTTTTGTTCAAGCATAAAATATCGATATTGGATCAGGTAATGAAATAAACTAACTTCAATTTTCTTCAAAAATCTATGTTATTCAATTTTACAACAGAACAATCAACGTTCCAAGGATTTGGTTTCGCAGGAGTTTCTCAATTTGGATGCTGGATTTCTAATACCTAACAGTGCGCTACTCTCAAGTCCATATATAAAAAATAATACTCTGTTAATACAAATATTTCTTTACTTATAAGCTATTTTTTATATTAAAAATACAATTGTTTTATATCTTTGTCTAATTAATTTATTCATTAAAAAGTTGCCAAATAAACACTTACAATAATTTAGCAGCATTACTTAGTAACTAAAAAAAAAGAAAACAAACAAAAGTAGCTAATGCATTTAACTAACAATCGAAACGTGTGTTTTTTTTTTGTAACTTTACTATTGAAGAGTTAAATTTGCGTCTTTGAAGCTTTCGTTTGATATATTAGTTTAATTTTAACTATTTACAATTTGCTACGTGCACCCTTTGCTCTAATATCGAGGAAAGGTAACGCTATCGGATATAGTTCCTTGCTCGATTTGAACGCCGACAAATCATTGATCTTGCTGTGACGTTCCATGTTGGTGATTTCCTTATCGGCCTCCTCATTTTCATTAAATTGCGTTGAGTGTATGTGTACTGAAAGTACGCGTCTTTCCTTGCCACAGCGTGTGATGAAGGTCTGCAAAATTTTTTAAGGTAAGGAAGCACAATAGAAGTTATAAAAAAATTTAGAGAAACTTTAAGATGAACTTATGTGATTTTTTGTGGAAATGAAGTATATCTATATATATAAAACTCTTGGACCGCGTTATAACTTGGGACTTACACCAGCTAAGAAGATAAAACAAAAAACCCAAAGAAAAAAAATACCAAAGCAAAAACACAAAAACAAAATCAAAAGCACAAAACTAAAGCAATTACACAAAAACAACAGCAAAATGAAAAACAAAAAACAGATGGAAAAACAAAAGCAAATACAAAGAACAAAAGCAGAAACACAAAAACAAAAGCAAAAACACAAAAACAAAAGCAAATACAAAACAAAGCAAAAAAACAAAAATGAAAAATTAAAACATAAAAACAAAAGCAAAAAAAAAATAAACAAAATTAAAAACATATAAACAAAATTAAATCACAAAAGCAAAATCAAAAAAACAGAAGCACAAAATCAAATCGCAAAATACCATAACCAAAAACGCAGAAACAAAAGCAACACAAAAAAAACAAAATAAAAGCAACTAAATAAAAAAAATGCAAAAAGAAAAAATCCAAAGAATAGCAAAAACAAAAACGGGAAAAAATAATAAAAATACGGGAAAATAAAAATCCCCGTTGCGCAGCCCGGGTAATTAAACAAAGGTATAAAACAAAAATACAAAATTAAAACATAAAAACAAAAACAAAATTAAAAACATAAAAACAAAATTAAATCACAAAAGCAAAAAAAACAGAAGCACAAAATCAAATCGCAAAAACACCATAACCAAAAACGCAGAAACAAAAGCAACACACAAAACCAAAACAAAAGCAATTAAATAAAAAAATGCAAATAAGGAAAAAACAAAAAAACAGAAGCACAAAATCAAATCGCAAAACCACCATAACCAAAAACGCAGAAACAAAAGCAACACACAAAATAAAAGCAACTAAATAAAAAAATGCAAAAAAAGAAAAATCCAAAGAATAGCAAAAACAAAAACGGGAAAAAATAATAAAAAAATACGGGAAATTAAAAATGAACTGCTATGTTTAAAAAATTAAAAATCCCCGTTGGTATAAAAAAAAATGCAAAATTAAAACATAAAAAAAAACAAAAACTAAATTAAAAACATAAAAACAAAATTAAATAACAAAAGCAAAATCAAAAAAACAGAAGCACAAAATCAAATCGCAAAAACACCATAACCAAAAACGCAGAAACAAAAGCAACACACAAAACCAAAAAAACAAACGCAATTAAATAAAAAAAAAATGCAAATAAGGAAAAATCAAAAGAAAAGCAAAAACAAAAAAACGAGAAAAAATACGGGAAAAACAAAATTGAACAGCTATGTTTAAAAAATGGATTAAAAAATTAAAAACCCCCGTTGCGCAGCCCGGGTACGAAATACTATTCATATATGAAATGTTTAAATGATACATTTTGATGTTTAATTTCTTTTTTTGAAATTCCGATATTTCGACTCGTAATTCGCACTGGCCACTTAATGGACGGTGACCAATGGAGCCGCAAGATGTAGCTAGACAAATAATTTATTTTCTCGATAGTACAGTGATAGTATCCCTACCCATTATGTGGTAGATTTAGCTATATAAATTATTTATTTCCCCGATAGTATAGTTAGTATCTAATCTAGATTTAGCTAGATAATTTATATCCTCGATAGTATAGTGATAGTATCACTCCAATTACGTGGTAGATTCAGCTGGACACAATATTATTTCCTCGATAATATTGTGCTAGTATCTGGTGTAGATTTAGATAGATAATTTATTTATTTCCTCGATAGCATAGTGATAGTAACCGCGCCCATTATGTGATAGATCTTTCCTCGATAATATAGTATAGTCATAGTAACACCGTCCACAAAAGTAAAAAAAATGTATTTCCTCGATAGTATAGTGATAATATCCCCGCCCATTATGTGGTAGAAAATTTATTGATTTGATCGATAGTATAGCGATAATATCCCCGTCCATTATGTTGTACAAATAGTATCTGGTCTAGATTTATCTAAACAATTTTTTTATTTCCTCGATAGTATAGTGATAGTATTCCCGCCGATTATGTGTTAGATTTAGCTAGATTTCCGCGATAGTTTAGTGATTCTTCGATAGTATCTCCACTCAGTATGTGACAGATTTAGCTTGACAATTTATTTCCTCGATAATATAGTGATAGTATACCCGACTATTAAATGATAACCCTTATTCAATAAAACATACCTTAAAGCACTCAACAAATTCTTCCTTTGTAATTTTCTTCAATATCGCGACCTCAGCCTCTTCGCGTTCGAAATGATATTGTGCCAATGCGATTTCTGAATAGAATTGACTAAATTGCTGATAAATAGTTTTAGGTTTTTCCAGTTTCTTCAGGGCCAAAGCTTCTTTGTGACGTTCGAATTCGTCCAGTGGCATTTCTTCGATTGTTTGCTGCAAGTAAAATGAAAATTTAAGAATTTTATACAAAAAATAATATAAAATGTTACTAACCACATATGTTGCCAAAAAGTTTTCAATGCGATCTTCAACAAATGAAGGATGCTTCGCTGATTGGACAATAATGCGAATGCCAGTGGCGCCGTTGACCTTGCGCAAGCCGCAAAATACAATGTAGCCAAGTTGTTCCTAAAGGTTTGTAAATTTTAAAAATAAATTAAATATATGAAAATATAAAGAATAAAAATATATATTTAAAAAAATTTTAAATAGTATAGTAAAAATATAAAAAACACCCAGCCTAATTGTAAATATGTTCTAATAAGTGGCATAATTAAAATTTATCTTTTTAAATCAGTTGAAATCTGCGCAATGTCAAACAATTAGAAAAACATTGCATGTTGCACTGTCTTTTTTAATTATTACATTTAATTGCAAATTAATTGAGCTTTTGTAAATTTTGTTAATTTAAAAGATTTTGTCAAATGTTATAAAATTTCAGATTTCCCACAATTTTTGTATAAAAGCGCTGGTTGATTAACTGAAAAATATTATTAAAGTTTTAATATTTGTTGAGAACATGAAAATCTTTACACTTTTAGCTGTATTCGTGGTGCTGTGTTTGATGCAGTTGGCGGTGAGCAAAAACATTTGTTAATATATTAAAATATTGTCTTAGATGTTCAAATCGATGGCTCTTATGAAAACTAACACGTTTTAAATTGAATTCAATTATTCAATATATCCAATCAATATAAAACTTTGTCAATTAATATAAAACAAATATTAAAATTTATTTAAAATAAATTTAAAATTTTCTAGCACCACACTACTGAGGCCCAAGGTCAGATGCCCATGCCACAAATGCCGCAAATACCCAAAATGCCTAATGGTCAGGGCCGCATGCTGAACGCTGGCTTTATGCAGCGCGCTAGAGCACAGCAAGGCGGCGGACAAAATCAACAACGTGGCCCACCAATGGGCGGACGTAATGGAGGTGGTGGTGGACCACAACAACAAAATTAACAAATTTTAAGATTCACATAAATTTGTATTCATTTTAATGCAATAATAAAACCATTGTTTGAGCAAATACAACAATTTTTGTAACAATCATTCATCCAGGACAATTCTTCCTCGGACAATCATTTCATGTCCGATGCATGTGTGAACTACTGATTTGATGTCCGTGGAAGACACGAGAGAACAAAAAATGTCCGTAGTAATGCCTTTAAACAGTTTTACACACCATATGTTGATTTGGTGAAATGTTTTCTTTCCTATTAGATTGTTGTATATTTGATTCATGAACAAAGACGTATTTGATGTCTGTCTATCCTACCCTCTAAAAATGGTATTCCATCTTTGATCAAATATCGGTTTAACGTCTAATAACGTCTCAGTGGTTAGTGCTACGGACTGCGAGCCGAAAGGTCCCGTAACACACGTTAAAATCTGGGCTTGGACTGTCAAAATGTTTTTCTATACTGCGCTACCTCTTGGCAGGCAATAGCAAACCTCCGAAAGTAAACATTGATTTTTTTATTGGAATTTGCTCAACATGGGGGAACTTTTGGATCATTGGTATTCGAATTGAGGATTCCGTTATAGAATTTCTATCTATTTGTTCAGCTTGGACCATACTATTCTTGACGAACCAGGTCACTTCTATGTTATGTCCGGGTGATGCCTCTATTTTTGCAATTCAGTCTTGATCAAAGGAAATGTTGGTATGGGCTAACATTTAGGAAGGGAGAAAATATGTTGTATTGACGGTGATTTTGTCCAAAATGTTCAGGAAAACAGATGCAGGTCGTATCCGTTGTTGGCTTACGTAGGGTGTGACCAATCCACTTCCACTTATGTCGTTTAAAAGGGATCACTATCGGATCCTGTCCACATCTTCTCATCAATTCGACGTTTGTTATTGTTCTTGCCCACCATATTTTTAAAATACGGCGCAGGCATCCCTTTTTAAATACTTGCAGCTTTTTAAGCAAGATGTTGTTTGTCAGCCAAGATTCTCACAAGCTTCGTAGATACAGAGAGAAACAAAGATCTCCTGATTTTGTTCAATTGAGCATAGGCTCCCTTCGTTTTATTTATTCTATTATGAACGTATTCTTCGGCTTCACCATCAACTGTTATTACGCTGCCCAGGTAGGTGAAGCTGTCCATTGGTTCGATGTTGGTATCGCCAATTTTGAAAGAGCTGTTTGTGTCTGATGTGTTGATGAGCATGGTCTTAGTCTTGTTAATGTTTATTTTCAAGTCTACTTCTGCTGATTTGTATAGTAGGTCGTATATTTTTTTTGCATATCTGTTCGTTTTGTAGCGAAGAGGCCTATGTCATCCGCGTAGTCTAGGTCTTCGAGAAGTTCTGTAAAAGTCCATTGGATACCCCTTTTATTGCGGTCTAGGGCCCTGGTGAGCACGTCAAGTACATTTAAGAGATTTAATAAATGATGTTTTCGTCCCCTATTAGTTTGTTGTAGTTCGGAGAGTTCTGCGAGAACCTTTTGAAGTTGGACTGAGGTTTTTTTTTACAAATGGAAGGCTTGCTGTTTTCTTTTTGTTTAACTTGGTCCTTACCAATTTTGACGAAGTGCAGTCTGTCCTAAGTGGTTTTAAGTTGTCTCGTTTATATGATCGATAATGCTACACATATTTCAAAGCGGTGCTAATATCATTTTGTCGGTCTCTCCCATATTCAGAGCTACAGAAGGACGAGTCATTGCATCCACTAAGTCCTATGTTGTTATTTCCGACACCCAGCAGTGTCTGGTTAAGAAGTATGTTATAGCAACGTTTTCGGACAACTAGTCACTGAACTAGATTTAAATGTAAATGACGCTATTGATTTTATGGCTGTTTGGTTGTCTATGTAATTGGTGATCTTCGATGACAGATGATGTATTATATCCTGGATAAACAGTGTTGTTTTTTTGTTATTGCGAAGACACCACAGTGCTTGAAAAATACTAAATTCGTTCGAAAGTCTAAATAACGTCTTCGCTTGTAGATCTTTCAAATAGAAGCCAACTCAATGAGCTACTAATTTTGATGTTTTTAAATATATGAGAGCTTTTTTGTAGATCGAAATATGTCGGAAAATCTAGTGAACTTCAAAGAGTGCCTTTCTTTATTGTTATTTTTTTACAAATTAATGATAATGAGAAAGGATGATAGGTTAAAAGGAAGGAGTAAATATGGAGTAGTGTCGGTGGATGTATGTTTTAAATTTGCCAATATCAAAATTGTTGGAGAAAACAGACGCAGGGGGGGAGATTGTTCCACAAACGTATCGTGCGACTGAAAAACGAAGTCTCTCTCTGTAATGCGTGATGGGTTAACAACGCACAAGTGGACTTGGTCCGATGCTCGCGTAGAATGAGAGAACACCCGACTCTAGTAGACTCTATGGCAAGTAAGAACTTGAAATGTATTTTTATAAAATTACCTTTGTACGCAGACAGTCATAGCAGGGCTCGGTTAAAATCTGCGCTATTAAATTGACCATGACGCTTGTGTGATCTGTCTGTGGGCCACATTGGAAATACATTTCTGCGCAGCTGCTTTTGTGATACTCATTTTCTTTCTCAAACAAATAGCTGTCGCCTAGAAAGAAGAGTTTATAATTTTAATGAATTATATATAAAAAAATGACTCAACGCACCACTACACAGTTTGTATTCGCGTTTCTTGAGCATCTGACGCGCCAACAACGGCAGCACCACTGAGTTGGTGCACTCTAGACGCTTGTTCACTATGGTGCCAATATCGAGCGCCTGCTGTTTGGTGAGGTTGCCATAAATAAAGCACTCGGTGTGCAGACGCTGAAAGAACTCCTGCGCAAAACCAATCACACGTTCATAGGTAACCACTGTGACAAAGAAATAGAACAGAAATAAAGTAATAAATTGAAAAATGAATAAAACTCTTTTAAAAAACACACATTGCATTGCATCCAGCAGCTCATTGTTGGACCACGCATTCTCGGTCATTATTAAAGCCAGATAGTAGATCGCATGCTGGAACGGTTGCTCGGCACGGAAATTCTTTAGCGAACGCACATATTCCTCCTTCAGGATGTCAAAACGTTTCTCATCGATTTTGAAATCAAACAAATGATCGAGCAACTTCTCGAGCAGTACAATCTGTTTGTCATTGTAGCCTTTAATGGTGAACTGTAAAGAAATTTTAATAATTATTAAATTAAATCTATTTAAATTATGAAATATATTAAAAAACCTACATTTATGCCCGATGATTTATTTGTCACCATCAACTTTAGACCCGCCAGTTCACCATCGTACAAATACTCATTCAATTGATCGCGCAACAATGAGACCATCATCTGATTTAGATTGCAGTTCAATGGATCCAAGTATGCAATGGGATTGGACATATCGAAAGTCATGCATGCCTTGGGCTTCAAGTAGTGATCGTCTTGTTTGTGCCAGACGCGTATGATGGGCGAGTCCAGTATGATGGCAGGATGTTTGCAGAGATCCGCATCGAATGGCGCCAACTCAAAGTTGGTTGGTATGAAAGCATTCGGCTGAGGCAGGGCAAGATTCCCATTGAGGGTGCAATTTTCCCAACGCTATAGAAGGAGGAGAAACAAATTTGAATTAATATAGAAAATTTGAATTTTAGAGAAAATTGAATTTTTAAAGAAAATTTAATTTTTAGTGTAAATTTTTGAAATTTTAAGGAAAAATTGAATTTTTAGTGAAAATTTGAATTTTGAGTGAAAAATTGAATTTTTAGTGAAAATTTGAATTTTTAGTGAAAATTTGAATTTTTAGTGAAAAATTGGATTTTAAGTGAAAAAATTAATTTTTTAGTGAAAATTTGAATTTTTAATGAAAAATTGAATTCTTAGTGAAAAATTGAAATTTTAATGAAAAATTGAATTTTGAGTGAAAAATTGAATTTTGAGTGAAAAATTGAATTTTGAGTGAAAAATTGAATTTTGAGTGAAAAATTGAATTTTGAGTGAAAAATTGAATTTTTAATGAAAAATTGAATTTTTAGTGAAAATTTGAATTTTTAATGAAAACAAATTGAATTTTTAATGAAAAAATGCATTTTTAGTGAAAAATTCAATTTTGAGTGAAAAATTGAATTTTGAGTGAAAAATTTAACTTTGAGTGAAAAATTGAATTTTGAGTGAAAAATTGAATTTTGAGTGAAAAATTGAAAAATCTGAATTTTTAGTGAAAATTTTGTTTTAAGTGAAAAATTGAAAAACAACCTTCAAAGTATCCGCCTCAATGCGCACGGTGCCATATTTTGTTTTGTAGTACGGCTCTGCATTGGGCGCCTCCTCCTCATACTGCTGACCGACAACAATTATGCGACACTTCGCGGGCACCAATTCGTTGAGCAGTTTCGTAATTAAATCGGGATTCCATTCGTTGCTCATGTAGGGTGCGGTGAGCACCTCTTCGAGTGGATAAACCTAAAGTGGGTAACATATAAAATTGAATAAAATATATTATGAAATAAATAAATTCATGAGTATGATACACACCTGCATGGAAGAGACAGCGCCTGTGACCAAATTCTCGGGTTGCTCCTTGTCCTTGAAACGAAAACGCATGGCATTCAACTTGACGCACTCATCGAAGATCCATTTCTGTGGGCATTCTTCGCGCAACATGCGCAAGTACTAAAATAAAATAAAGAAATTAATTTTATTTAAAGCACAAATTAGAAAATAAAAAAGAATTACCTGAAAAACAATGTTTACAATGTCATCCACATGTTTCATGCCCTCCTCGGTGAGACCGACATTGATCTCGAAGAAGCCAAAACCACGCAAGGTATTCTGATGACCGGCCATTAAACTGCAAAACAGAATTAAATTAAAATTAAATTATATATCAAGTATTAAATCCTTAAAAATGAATGAAAACGCTACTCACTCATTGCACCAGCCTAATTTACGCAACTCGGACAAGATGCTGCCTTTGCCCTCGTGTCCAATTAAGTGCGACAAATAGTTATCGGGCTAGAAAAAGCATATTTTTTTTATAGTATTTAATATAATTTAATATGTTTTTTATATTAATAAAATATATCGAAATTTTAATTAAACTGACCGAAGATTTATAAAAATCACTTAAATCATCGGTGGTAAAACTCATTGTCAACGAGCGTATATCCTTCACCGGCACAATCATCAATTTTTGGCCATATTGATCGTCGTCGAATGGATGTCGTGGCCATGAGGGCAACTCGACGTTTTTGTTTTCGATTTCCGAAAATTTATCAATGACCATTTGTTCGAGTTCATTGAGTGATTCTAAAAAAATACATTTTATATATTTATTTTAAATTATAATTGGAGTTTAAAGTGTAGTTAACAAACCATTGCCAATTACCGCCAGACTCATAATGTTTGCTGAATACCAATGTTTGTGAAATTTAAGCAGTTCATCGCGTACATCAATGTTTTGCGATTTGGGTATTTCATAGAGTGTGCTTTTGTTGCCTATAAAAATTAATGATATGGTATATATCAATCAATTAAAGTTTTAAATTAAATTAAAAATAATTTTTAAACTTAAAAAAAAAGAAATAAATTTTGAAATTTTATATAATAAATTTTAATTGATTCAATTAAATATTTTAATTGATTTAGTTAAATTTTTTAATTGATTCAATTCAATGAAAAATTTAATTTTTAGTGAAAAGTTGAATTTTAATTTTTAATAAAAACTTTAATTTTTAGTGATAATTTTAATTTTTAGTGAAAAATTGAAATTATAGTGAAAAAAACGAGTTTAGTGAAAATTCTAATTTTTAGTTAAAATTTAGATTTGTAGTGAAAAATTGAATTTTTAGTGAAAAATTGAATTTTTAATGAAAAAATTAATTTTTAGTGAAAAATTCAATTTTGAGTGAAAAATTTAATTTTAGTGAAAAATTGAATTTTTAGTGAAAATTTGAATTTTAAGTGAAAAATTGAACTTTGAGTAAAAAATTGAATTTTGAGTGAAAAATTGAATTTTTAATGAAAAATTGAATTTTTAGTGAAAAATTTAAATTTTAGTCCCAACCTACCACTGCCAAACTTGCTGTACGCATGATCCTTCTTGGCCAAATGCCGCTGCACCTGTCGTATGCGCCAAATATCGCTGGACAAATTCTTCTCATGCTCCGAGTTCACAGCATTGATCTCGCGCTCTGTGGCGCTCGGTGTAAACAAAGGTTTTATAAAGAATTGTGCAAAACGATCCAAAGCACCGTCCAATTTATCGGGTGCAACATGAAAATAATATTTAGTCATTAAGGGATATGTAGCAGCATTACTGCTGCCACTGCTCTGTGTCAAGTAGACAGTGTAGCCATTTTCGTGGGGATATTTTTCAGTGCCCAAGAACAACATGTGTTCGCAGAAATGCGCCAGACCGGGCAGATGATCGGGATCGGACATGTGACTGCAACAATTGATTGACAATTATATAAATGACATTGTTGAATAAGCAAAAAATAAACAAAGAATTTTAAAACAAATAGAAAATTTTACCCCACTTGTACAGCCAAGGCTGCCGCAGAAACATCTGTCTTAGGATCGCTTATAAGCAGCACCTTGAGACCATTGTCCAACTGCAGTCCACGATAGTCGCGCGTATCCTGCTCTGATTTTTCAATATTATTTAAGCTGTAAAATAGAAATTTATTTAGTCTGTAAAAGAGTAAAGCTCCTCTTCTCTACTCACCGCAGCAATGGCTCCAGCTCGAGTGGCTTCTTCATGGGCAGCTTATTGATTGTGGCCTCCTCCATATTTGTTGCCTGACTGATGTTGCTGCGTCGTACGCTGCCGCTGCTGCCAATAAATCTGTGTGTCGTCGTCGTCCAATCGAATCTAATGATGAGTCAAATATTTAATTTTAACAAATAATAGAAACCTGTTTTTTTTTTTTTTATTTGTTAATTTTTTTATAGACTTATTAAATCACCTGCACTTGAGTTTGGTTTTTGCAAATATAGCTTGTTGGCTCGTTGTAGCTAAACAACAGTAACGCGTCACTTGCCTAATAAACATGTAATAAGTACACGTTTCCTACTTTCGTTGCAACTGCACCCTGTACTTTAATATTTTGAACTGCTGCCTGCTACCACTTCAATTAACTCTTTTATTTTTATTCTCGATTTTTTTTAAATTTTCTTAAATTTTCGTTCACAAAATATAACTATTTTAATTCAACGTTCTATTGCTTGAATTTTACGTGTTCAAATATTGTATTTATTTTTTTGTTGCAAATTTTCCAATTGATTTTTGATTTTGTATTAATTGCTGCAATTGAATTTCACAAAAAAGAAAAATCACGAACAGCTGTTTTTGACGGCAACTGTGTAGAGAGTACAGGGTTGTAAAGCACTATTAAAACAGGATTGGCTAGTGTAGAGTTTGAAATTACTAAAACTAAATACCTATTATTATGAATATTGTTTAACAAGTACTGAAACCAATTTCAAATCGTATCACTTTAAAAAGATTACAATCCAGAGTTGGTACCCTTATGAAATTCGGCAGAACTTTACGTTATAAGGCTGGTCGAAATATACAAAAAAAATTGTCACGACCTTTTAATTGGGGGAAGAGTGACGAGAGTGCCGCTCGGACCCCTGGATCCGACTAAATATCGAAAACCGACCGAGGTCATAAGTGGTTTTTGAATTATAGCGAAGTGGGCGGGGCAAAAAAATATAAAAGAAATTGTCAAACGATGCAGAAACCAGACCTAAATATAAAAAAATTACCTCAAGATCACGTCGTACCCTTTAAAAATCAAAAACCTGTTTTCTTTCAAACTCAAATTCCTGGAATGGACATTCAAGAAAATTATGTTTGCTTTTTATTGTTTATTTGAAATCTTTTTCGAAAATTGTTTAAAGCTTTGACATTTTGAAAGACGAAAACGGAGCATTTTAAAATTTGTATACCTGGTTGATAATGTAGAAATATTAAAAAATATGTTACCTACCCCATTTCATCATATCTGATGTGAACTTCGGCTGGCTCATGAGTGGTCAGGGTAGGGTAATAGACCCGCCCGCCACATCAGATCGTGGGTGTCACTATCACTCAGACGGACATTTTATATTTTTTTTTTTATTAAGGTATCTAAATTTATTTTATTATCATTTAATATTTTCAGGGCCCCGGAACACGATGAAGACGTTGGAAAGTGTAAGTATATTTTTAATTTTTCAGGTAATGCCAGATGGCTTAGGATGGACCGCTACATATATCAAACTATTTTTTAAAAAACTGTTCTGAAGCCGCTGTTTTCAAAATAACTTAACTATGGCTGCATTCCGCACACTCAACAGTTGTGAAGATGTTTTAAGGTTGAATGACATGTTACACGCAACATGTTTAGTAAGCGGTGGCCATTTTTTCCATTGTAAAATGTTAACGCTGCATTTGCGCTACCTCTGTTATCGATGACATTCGATAATATTCAATGACATTTTAATATATAAAAAAATATAAACAAAAATGGAATTTAGATTAAAAAAATATGTTTTTAATCAATTAACGAGTTCTAAGTAACTTTAATATAATTTTAAATTCCTTTATAAACTGACATATGAGGTAGCGGTGAATTCGGTTCCACCCAATATGCCATTGCACTTAATATTGACTTGCGAATGCTTTGAAATCAATCATTACTTTGAAATCGTTGAGTTGAGGTTAACGTTTGAAACACCTATAACCTAAATTTAAGAATCATAGCTTTTTCAATAAAAACTGGTAGCTTAACCTTAACTTGAAAATTTCCTTATATTCAAATCAATATTAACACTAAGTCTTAAATTGATTTCAACGATTACTTCATTTCAAAATTTAGCCTTATTTTTAGCTCGATATCAAATTAATCTACATTTAGTTTTTTTCTTTTCAATATTGACTTAATCCTGCAAAATTAATAAAAAAAGAGCATTTTCAATTCATTATCCCGTTATATGTCATCCAACCAATATCGTACACTTCAAGCCCGGGGCCAAGACAACTTCAGAAAATCGATGCCAGCATCCAATATGTGGTAGACGTGTTTTTCTAAGCTTGTATGTTTCAAGGTCTCGAATATAATTCTGGAGCCTATTCATGGTTTGCGGGGGCGGTCGGTATATTGTTTTAAATATTCACAGAAGTCCAAACACTTGGTAAGCTATTAGATTTGGATGCGCGTTGTTATGTTATATTTTTTGTCAGGATTTCTATTGCAATCATAAAAAACATACTGTTTTTAGCGTCACTACATTTTTGCTCCTTATTTCCACTGCTCTTTTTGGTAATATTATTATCAAATCATTTTTAAATTCAGAGTAATCTCTAAAAATAGCACTTCTTTTATATTTGAAACTGATTTGAAAAACACCCTAGTTCTTAAAGGCAATTATGATCAAACGCTTACCCTGTGGCATATTGGGCAGTGAGCGATTAGTTACTGCGAAGTTTGCAACTCTTTAATGTGCTGAATACAGCCTATAACAAAAGTCTCCAATTAATATATAAACAATATTACTTATTCATTTAAAAAAGTATTATTGTACGACTGCGGACAACGGCAACCCTGTCTTGACAGCAACAATAGCCAACAAGAAGGAAACAGTTTCGTTTCAGTTTTTAGCCACTGCGAAAGTGCGCGAGAATTTTTTCAAATATAAGCAAAAAAAAATAAAGTAAAAATTAATTGCAATTAAAATAGGAAAAAGAAATTCAATTGCATTTAAATATTGATAAATGTGCGATAAAACATAGTACAATAAAATATTAATTAAGTCAGTGAACACGAAGAAACAAAAACGCAAGAAAATTCGCAAGCGAAAAGTGGAAAATCGTGGAAAATAAAAGCAAATATAAAATAGAAGGTAAATTGAAAAAGTGCAATAAAAACTGCAGCACAGCAGTAGAGGATGCTATAAAAGAAAACTAAAAATTTAAACCAAAAACAATTAAAAATAAAAATTTTAATCAATTTAGAGCTGGTGCTTGCTGCTACTGTTAAATACTACTGCAAATAATAATAAATATAAAAACTACAAAAACAATTTGTTGCTAAAATTACTACGCATTTGGGTTAAAATCTCTATGACAAAAACAAATAAAAGACGACTGAAAAAATAATGATAATTTAAACAACAATATTTGAAAATGCGACGCCAACCATTTGGAGCAGGCAGCAGCAGCGCATAAAAATCAATTTTCCGCCAGCCATTCATAATAAAAAAAAGAAAACAAATTTGATTTTTCTTTTGCAAATTCTTTTGCAAAAATAATATTGGCTTCAATTGGCAAAAACAAACTACAAAAAAAACGAACGAAAAATCAATAATTGTTTTATATTTTTGCATGCGAACCAATTTTTTAAATTAAAATATTTCACATTAAAGTTGTTGCTGTTGCTGCTGTGAATAGCGAGTGGCGAACGTGTTCAACAACACGCCGCGGTACCAATACCACCGCTGTCATTGTCACCACCAGCACGACCTTTGTTGCTGCATCCAGCCAGCCGCCACCCATTCAGTCACTGCGTCCGCAGTTCGCTTCGTCATCTGTTTGATTTTCTTTGTTTTTTTTTATTCACTGGCTTTGCAGGTATTTTTTTTATTTATTTCTTCTTCATTTCTTTAAATTCGTATTTGTCGTGTGCTAAGCTCTCTGCATTACTATTTATTACTCTATTTTTATTTTAGTTGGTGTTGCGTGTTTTTTTCATTTGTACGGAGGTGACCAAGTTCTTCTTAAAGCTATTTTTAACTATAGCCATAAATAGTGACCCTCCTCTAATTTTGGGTTTTACCAAACTGAATAAACATTCTTTCCTCGAATTAATTAAGGTATTAAATATAATTTTTACCTATGCTAGCGACTTTTGAATCGAGTTTTTGTGAATTGTGTATACAGTAGGGGTTCTAATTCCGAGACCTTCGAGATTTTAAAAAGAAATTCCGACATTATTTCCGAATTATTGAAATTTGTATTACAGGATACAAAAATAGTATTGAAAATATTTTAAAGCCTTCAATTTAGAATTCAGCAATTTTAATTTTATCTCCACGTAATTTTTATAGGCAATCCCGGGATATCAATTCGGGATTTTTGGTACTGATTTTTTTCGGGATCCTGGGATTTAGATATTTCAGGATCTATCATGGGATTGGACGTCTAAGTAGACAGCATTAACTGCCGGCTTCATTAGTCCAGTGGTATGCGCGCTGGACTTTTTTTCTAAATGTCTTAAGGTTCGACTCCCAGCTATGGGCATGGATGTTCGTGTTTATACCCATTAAGCAATTTAGGAGCGCTCTTAAATTGGAGTCATAAAGGAGACCAATTTTGGAGTATTTTATGAGCCCTCAGAATAATGACTTTTAAAAGAATCTCATTTATGACTGTTTTCGGAGCTCTCCAAAATATTACTCATAACAGATTCATATTTAGGAGTTATTTAGGAGCCCTCATAAATTAGACTCCTAAAAGCATCAAACATAAAATTGTTTCTGAGCGCTCAGAAAATAGACTCATAAAATATCTATATTTTGGAATGTTTTAGGAACGCTCCAAAATTTGACTCATAGAAGAGTCCCATTTATGAGCGCTTTAGGAGCGTATAAATTAAAATGTTTAATACAATTACAATTTATCATTACAAAATAAATTTAATTCACTTGAATCTAAACAATGATTTTTAATTGAAAAACAAATAAATTTCGCATGGAATTAAAACAATTTACGATGCTCATAAAATTGTTCTTTTTAATGGATAAACAATATATTTTATAAATGATTTATAGTGTGCCATATACAATATTTATAGTATCGTATTAAATAAAGTATATACTAAATACAAATTAAGTTAATAATTTATTTACAATCAATCAGTTGCTGCCGCCAGATACGACAAACACATGATGCATTTATTGTCTGATTTATTAATGATTTCATGCAAAGCAGATAAGGTGTGCTTTCAGATTATTTAATGCATCATTGAATAATGTACGCATATTAACTAGTGTAATGCAAAATATGTTAATTCATGTATATATCGTCGTTGTAGAAAGAAAAGTCACCCAATACATTTTTATGAAAAACCTAAATTTCGAGTTTGTTGGTTAATATTATAAAAAGTAATTGATGCATTTTTAAAGTTGAAATATCAATTGATAGATTTACATTTCTTTAACATGTGGTAAAAAAATGGAGATCATCGATTAAAAATTGACAGATTTATAAAGATTTTTGTAAATGAATATTTGGCATTTTGAAAATGTATTTGGTGACTTTTTGTTCAACAACGACGATATAATCAATTAACTTTATGTTGGCAGTAATATCCGCAATATTTTAATAACACTGTGGTAATAAATGATAGTTGTATACTTTTTTGTTGTTGTTGAGAAATAACATTTATTGGCTGAAGTTTATAAAAGCAATTGCCATACCCATTCCTTATAGGGTGAGAGTTCCAAAAATCGAAAAATTTTGCCGCTCGGCACCCTGGAATCGACGGATTTAGTTCCCATTTTTAATTTAAAGGGTTTTTTTAACAAGAGACGCTACAAAAGTAGAGCGACAGGGACAGCAAACGACGCCATATTTCTTGCCGCTCTTTTGAAATTTCTCTTCAGTAAGGTTTGCCATTTCATGATGGAAAGATATACGAATTCAAATTTCGGTAGTAAATTTTAATAATTTCGACTCGTTATTGGCTCGTATATCTTTTCATCATGATATGGCAAACCTTAGTGAAGAGAAATGTCAAAAGAGCGGAAAGAAATATGGCGTCGTTTTCTGTCCCTGTCGCTCTACTTTTGTAGCGTCCATGTTGAAAAACCCTTGAAAAAAACTTTTGTAGCGCTCTTATTGAAAAACTCTTTATATCATTAATACATGAGAAGTTTACCCAAATGTCCGCTCGAATAAACAAAAAAATTGCCACACACCCTTAAAGGGTCGGAGAGTTCCAAAAATTGATTTTTTTTTTGAACCGACCATAAATCTAATACCGACGGAGGTCACAACTAGTTTTTGCCTTATATCAAAAAAGGTGGGGCAAAAAGTTTTTCAAATTTCATTTTCCCACCTTCATATTACAGGTATTGAAGTATGAAACAAACCGGTTTATAATTTATAGGGGGTATCACGCGACCACTTTGATATAATCCAAAAACTAGTTGTGACCTCGGTCGATTTTCGATTTTTGGTCGGTTTAAAACATTTTTCAAAGACTGCGGGACAAAAAGTTTTTCAAATTTAATTTTGCCACTCCCATACTCCAGGAATTGAAGTTTGAAACAAACCGGTCTATGATTTATAGGTGGTACCACGTGACCACTTTGATATAATCCAAAAACTAGTTGTGACCTCGGTCGGTTTTCGATTTTTTGTCGGTTTAAAACATTTTTCAAAGACGGCGGCGCAAAAAGTTTTTCAAATTTAATTTTCCCACTTCCATACTCCAGTAATTGAAGTATGAAACAAACTGGTTTATGTAGGTGGTATCAAAAAGTACTTGTGACCTCGGTCGATTTTCGATTTTTGATCGGTTTAAAACATTTTTCAAAGACGGCGGGACAAAAAGTTTTTCAAATTTCATTTTCCCACTTCCATATTCCAGGAATTGAAGTTTGAAAAAAAACGATTTATGATTTATAGGGGGTACCACTTGACCAATAAGATGTAATCCAAAAACTACAACATTTACAGATTGAATTCAAAAACGGTCAGATTGAATTCTAAATAGTCAAACTGAATTCAAAAACGGGCAAATTAAATTTGAAATATTCAATTTGAGTTCAGAAAAGGTCAAGTTATTTCAGAAAATGTCAAATGAAATTCAGAATAGTCAAATTATTGAATTCAGAAAAAGAAAATTGGAACTCAGAATAATCAATGTAAATTCAGAAAGGACCAAATTGAATTCAGAAATGGTCAAATAGAAATCAAAATATTCAAATTGAATTCAGAAAGAGTCAAATTGAATTCCGATAATGGCAAATTGAATTTATAATAGTCTAATTGAATTCAGAAATCGTACTCTATTCAGAAATGGTCAAATGAAATTCAGAATAGTCAAATTGTAATCAGAAATGGACATTTGGAATTCAGAATAGTCAAAATGAATTCAGAAAGAGACAATTAGAAAATTGAAACTCAAAATAGTCAAATTAAATTCAGAAAGGACCAAATTGAATTCAGAAATGGTCAAATAGAAAACAAAATGGTCAAATTCAATTCAGAGACGGTCAAATTGAATTCCGATAAGGGCAAATGGAATTCATAATGGTCAAATTGAATTCAGAAACCGACGATTGTATTTAGAAATGGTCAAATGAAATTCAGAATAGTCAAATTGTAATCAGAAATGGACATTTGAAATTCGTAATAGTCAAAATGAATTCAGAAAGAGACAATTTGATTTTAGAATAGTCAATTTGTTTTCAGAAAGAGTCGAATTGAAATGAAAAACGGCCAAATAAAATTCAGAAAGAGGCATTTGGAATTCAGAACAATTTTTATAGTGTGTGTTTTATTTACTACATAAAATAATAAAATTTAAATAATTATTAAGAAGTAGGACTATTTAAAAAAATTACAATATGTTATTTAGGTACTCTTGCCAGTGGGTAGTCAAGTAGACTAACGGCATCGGAATGAAACGTTGTGCTGTGTTGCACTGCCCTGGCGAAATCCCCACCTCTAATGTTTTTTCCCATTTGTATTGAAAAACATTTTTTTATTGCTAAATTTTAACTTCTGCAAAAACGTTATGCTTGTTATTTTAAATATTTAAATATTTTATAATTTGAAATATATAAATTCAAAATTAAATCAAACAAATATATTTTATAGCTTCGCAATTAATATTAATTTACTCATAAAACGCAGACAGCAATCTTTATGATTATTAGCTGCTGCTGCTGCATTTGCTTCCTGCTTTGTTGCCAACATCATCACATTGCTCCCTCCCATGCATTCATCCTACCGCCTGCTCGCTCTTGTCATCTGTAGATTTAAAAGAAATGTTTCCATCTTCCCGACTACATTGCTGGTCAATGATTTTGTACTCTTTTTGTTGTTGAGTTTTTCATATAGTTATTTTTTTATTTTTTATATATATATTCGTTGAGATTTGCTGCACGACTTAAGAATTCATTGACCCGTCGCCAACGCCATACAATGCAATGATGACTTTTTTTTATATTTATTTTTTGTTATTTGAATTTCTTGCGGTTCTCGGTTGTGTTTATTTATTTCACCACTGAGTGGCGACAAACATGAAGTGGAGATTAAATACTGTGGAGAATAAATAGAGTGGAGATTACATAAAGTGAAAACCATCAAGTGGGCGAAAGGTTCAAATCTGCGTACGTGCTGGGGGGATTATGGGAAAAATTATTATATGTGGGCATTATTACATTAGAAGAGTATGTGAGATATTTTGTTCTTGAAAATGTTGGATTTTTTTTTTAGTTTAATGGTAAATGAAAATCATTTCAAGTCATTCAAATTAAATAGCCTTTAAGATTGGCAAAAAGTCTTAAAGATGTCGGCTCTCTTTCAAAAGAGGACACCGAAATCTTACATAAAGTCAAAATCTTTAAAAGATTTGAATTTTCATTAAATCATATTCGATTTGTACATTTTTAATTCGTTTAAAAAAATTGTTAAATTTAAATAAGACACAAACAGAAGGGATTATTGATCGTTACAAAAAGAAAAAATAATTTTTATGATGTTTGGTGGGAATATAGTAAAAATAACTCCGCTTCAGTGTTCTAAGTAGGAGAAGATCTGTGCTTAAATGAGAATGTGTGCTGAAAATAGTAATGTGTGCTATAAATAGAGATGTGTGCTAAAGGTGGATTTGTTTTCTATAGATCGCAATGTGTGTTAACCCTTAAAAGCCGGATTTTTTGTTTTGAGTTGGAAAAAAATTATGTTTATAAAGTTCGCGATTTGGAATAACTTTTGTTCTAAGACTTTGCTCAAAGGTGACACTTTACTGAAATATGTGAAAAAAAACATCTGGTCGTTTGGCGAAACTGCTTGGAAGACCCGCTAGGGACCCGTATTTCAAAATTGAAAAAAATGCAAAATTAAAAGACAGTATAACGACAACGAACATTTTATTTCATCTCCTATTTCAAAGAATTAACTACAAAAATATTTTTTTGTAAGTACGAAATTTCACAAAATTGTCTTTTTGAGAGGTTGGTTCCCCCTAATGATCAGATTGCAAATGAGATTGGTTTCAAGCAGCGATGGCCGCAAATAGCGGCGTTTGGATTAAGATAAAGTTTTAAAGTTGCAACGGGAAGTTTAAATAAAATTCATTCAATGAATTTTTGATTTTAGTTGGTTGATTACTGGCGGTACCAGTGGGCATTGAAGGGTTAAAGATGTTGATGTGAACTAAAGGTGGAGATGTATGCTAAATATAGAGATGTGTACTAATTATAGAGATGCGTGCTAAAGGTAGTGAAGTGTGCTATAGATAGAGATGTGTGCTAAAAATGGAGATGTGTACTAAAGATGGACATGTATGACAATCGATTGTAAATAGTATTAAAGAACAATAAGAAGATTATTTTTTTCATTTAGAACAGCTGATATTTAATTTGCGAGAATGACGAAATTTACAAGAAATTACAAAGATAATATAGAATAGTATAATGCACGAAATAATAAATATCAGTGAGAATTTGTGCGTGTGATCGTTCAGTGTTAGTTTATGCAATGAATAATAGAAGAAAACTAATAAAATTAAAACCGATTGACAGACAAATGAGCACATGAGCGTTGACTGCATAGCGTAAAGAGCGTATCTCACATTTTGTCTGTCAAAAACATTGAGAGTTTAAATAAACTACGTTTAAAGTTCACTGAAAACACGATTCTAAGTTTAAACTAAGTTTAAACTACAAATGGAGTTCAACTACCACTGAAAAACTGGCCCTGAGAGTTTAAACATAGTTTAATCCTGCGATGTCGGTGGGTTTAATGTTTAAAGTTCACTGAAAAACACTATTCTAAGTTTATTTAAGCATATTTATTCTTTATTTATGTTTAATATACTAGCTGCGGTAGCTCAGTGGTTAGTGCGTTGGACTGCGAGCCGAAAGGTCCCCGGTTCAAGTCTGGACTGGGGTTAATAACATCTTTTCATAGAAACATTTTTCTATACCGCGCTACCTGTCGGCAGTAAATGGCAAACCAACGAGAGTAAAACCATTGCCTATGAAAAGCTCTCACATGCCGTTCGGATTCGGCAATAAACTGTAGGTCCCACCACTTTGAGTATGAATATAACACGCACAGCTCAAAATGGTGAGAGAGTCGGCCGAAGTTCTATACAGGACTGTAGCGCCAAATTATTATTATTAATAATTATTATAATTTTGTAGTATTGTGTGCTAAAAACGGTTATGTGTGCTATAAGAAAATATGTTTATTTCGTATATTAAGTACTTTGAATTGGATGATTGCAAATTAGATGGTTGAAAATTGTGCAATATATAATTTAGAAAATTTCAACATTCGAACAATTTTATTACAGAATCAATTTTCTATTGTCAAATTGTTCATTTCTACTCTTGCTACTCCGTTGTGTATTGAAAATTATGAAATGTGTGCTTAAAAAGGGACTGTGTGCTAAAAGAGAAGATGTGTGCTTAAGGATGAGAGCTGTGCTATAGAATAGACTGTGTGCTAAAGTAGTAGATATTTGTTTGTGTAGGCAGTAGTTTGTGTTGGCAGATCTGAACTTTCTTTTTTTCCAACATATAATTTAAATAACTTCTAAAGCCTTTCATATTTTTTTGTTACAAGCATAATACTCATTCTTTTAGTTATTAATATACACTTATTTATTTATGCCTTATTTATAAAAATTCAAAGAAAGAGCACAAAGAACGCAAAAACAACCCACGCATTTAATAAGCATTCAACGCCTACACATATGCAGCATTTTTGTTATTATTTTCTTTTTTATTAGTTCCTTTTTTTAGTTCCTATTTTTTTAATTCCTTTTTGAGTTTATTTTTTGTTTGGTGTATATGCTCTGTATTGTTCTTATTGTTAGCTACTCTTTTGATTGTTTGCTTTATGGTTGGCTTCTCCTTTATTCTTTTTTTTTTAATCCGCAAAATCTGATTCATTTTAAAATGTGCACATTGAGTGATGGCTCATGCCATTTACAACCCCTCCTTTTTAAGTCTTTTATTACGTGATATTCACCCATTTTACATACATTAAGTTTTAGATTTATAGATGATTTGTTTAGAAATCTGCATATTAAAAATATATTTTTTTTATAAATTATATCGTCTTTGTAGAAGTAAAACTCACAAAACAAAATTTGTTTAATATATAAATCATTAAATTACAAAAATCTTTATAAAGAGTGACCAGATAGAAAAGGAAGCTTTTCCAATTATTATTATTGTTCAGCAGCTGTCAAAGTTACCAAAGACATCCAGCTGTCAAAATATGCATTGTTTGATGAGGTTTATGGCATGGCGGCATCATTGGACCTAATTTCTTTCGAAATGAGTGAAAAGAGACTAGATTACCGTCAATGGTACTCTGTATAGAGCAGGGATCAGCCAGTATTTTTAAGTTGAATCCGGATACTGTTGAAAATTTTTATCGAGGTACAGAAAAAATAACTCATAATGCTTACTCATTTCAGTAATTAAATAAAACACAATATATAAAAAAGCCGCGGTAGCTCAGTGGTTAGTGCGTTGGACTGCGAGCCGAAAGGTCCCCGGTTCAAGCCTGGACTGGGGCTAACAACATCTTTTCATAAAAACATTTTTCTATACCGCGCTACCTCTCGTCAGTAAATGGCAAACCATTACCTATGAAAAAGCTCTCACCCGCCGTTCGGATTCGGCAATAAACTGTAGGTCCCACCACGTTGAGTACAAATATAACACGCACAGCTCAAATGGTGAGAGAGCTCGGCCGAAGTTCTATACAGAACTGTAGCGCCAAACTATTATATTATTATTATATAAAATTATTGCGAAAAATTACACCAGAGTTCAACCTTTCGCGGTCCGAATACGGTAAGGATTTTGAATGTAGCTTCAAAATAAAGCCAACATCAATTTGATATCTTACACCTCTGTGTTATTTAAATTTATTTTCCTTATAGGTGACCAGCTGTATAACTGACAATTTTTCATCGATGAGGAAATCTTTAAAAACTGAAACATAACGGTTTCGATTTTAATTTTCTCTCGTACACAGAAACAAATAATCGACGTAAGTATAGCAAGCGATATTAATTGCATTCATTAATCAATCCAGCAATGAAATTCACTAATTTAATGAAAACATTTGCTTCTATTCGTTATATAAGAAATTGCCTTTGTTCATATGAATATTTGTTTGTCAGTGCAGCAAATAATTTAGTCGGTGCCGTTTTAGCAAATCTAATTGCTGCAACTATGCCGACTAATTAATTTGCTGCATTGACGTAAAAATATTCATATTAGCAAATGGCATTGCTGAAACTGCGCCAACTAATTATAATTTGCTGCATTGACGTACAAATATTCATATTAGCAAATGGAATTGCTGATTTCGTTTAATTAGTGAATTTCATTGCTGGATTGATTAATGAATGCAATTAATATCGGTTGCTGTATTTACGTCGATTATATTTTACTGTGTTTGTCAATTGTTGTTTGTGTCATTCCCCAGTACATAGCACTTTGTATCTGGCAAGACCTATTTTAGGTTGAAAAAAAATTTACTTTTTTAAAACCTATTTAAAACTATTATATTATTATATATAAAAAAAACCGCTGCTTCTGATGGTCACCGCTTTTAAAATGAAACGGTTTTAAACGGATATCATTTTTGTTTTCGATTACGGTTTTAATTCCTGCTTGATTCCCTTCTATTATCTACTCTGTCGAGTGTTTTAAAAATAACTCCCACTTAAAAAAGCAGCAGTTACCGTAATAAAATCAACCCACTTATAAATAAAGTAGCTAAATATTTTTTTTTGCAAAATTCAATTATGGTTTATGCAGCGGCATGCATGCTGCATTTCCGACTGCCACAGCAACAGCTACATATTGTCTGGCAACAACAATAGGCACGTCAAGAAGTACAACAACAATATAGAAATGACAACAACAATGCAGAACATAAAAAATACTATACATTGAAAAAAAAAGAACCACTATAATGCTATGTTCTAGAAGTAAAACCAACCAACCATTTTTTTTCGAACACCATTTTGTGAAATGTATTGCTTAATATTTTAAAAAATAGTTGATAAATTTAAAAAAATGTGTATTTCATTCGAAAGATCAAAGTTTTTCCAACTAGAGATGGGCGCGTGCCGTGCCTTTTTTTCGTGTCACGTCCGAAAATCTGAGTGAGGGCTAGTTATCAATATATTTCCAACTAGAGATGGGCGCTTGACGTGATTTTTTTGTGTTACGCCCGAAAATCTCCGTGATGGCTAGTTATTGTCCTGCCCGTGCCTCCAAAATCAGGCATCCGCCAATTAAAGATTTGTTATAGTTTCTACTCCACTTTAAAAAAAACATCCAGCTACAGAAAATAAATACTTCGTGGTATTTTAACCTTATCTTAAAAATTGTTTTAATTTTACTTATGGACTTAAGAAAAAAAAAACAGAACCAAACTTAATTTTTGAGTTATTTAATACAGAGACTAAAACCTTTTGGAATATCGGATTTTGGTTCCAAGATTTTTAAAATAGCTGTTCCGGTTCCAATCAAAAAGTTATATGGGTGCCGATTCCGGTGTCACACATTTTTTAATAACGAATCCTGTTTTTTGCGATCCCTGAGAAGAATAAAATATCGGTTCCAGTTCAAAGATTTTTAAAATAGCGGTTCCGGTTCCGAATCCGTTTCCTACAAAGAAAAATTATATGGATTTCGTATTCAAATTTTTGTATTTCAAATGGAAATTTCTGGATTTCAAATGAAAATTTCTGAATTTCAAATTAAAACTTCTGAATTTCAAATGGAAATTTCTGAATTTCAAATAGAAATTTCTGAATTTCAAATGGTAATTTCTGAATATCAAATACAATTTTCTGAATTTCAAATGGATATTTCTGAATTTCAATTGATCTTTACTGAATTACAAATGTAAATGGTGTAGTTTTTCCAGATTTTTCTAGTTCAGAAAGAACTGAAACTCAAATAACAGTTTCGATTTCTGTTTTCTTCATCGTTTCGAATTTTGTTTTTGATTTTTGTTTTTGATTTATTGTTAGTTTTTTTTTTCATATTTTCTTTTAGAAAAAACTTTTTCAACTATTTCATTCACACGAGGAAAAAAGCTGATTATCAGTTTTTGTTGACTATTAAAAGCAGATTTCCGGCATGAGAAGAAAATAAAAAAAAAACTTTGCATACAAACTCTGCCTTTTGTAACACTTAAAAGCACAGGAACCAACCGACTAAAATCCAAAAATTCGTTTTTTTTTTAACTTCCCGCTGCTACTTTTAAAATATACCTTGATCCAAGAGCCAAAATTTGGCCGATGATTTGTTTTTGCCATTAAAATAAAGGGAAAATGCCAGAAATCTTGGAAGTTTGATAATTTTTGTGGAATGTTCAAGGCAGAATTCCGGCAAATTTTGTAGGCAGGCAGAATAATAAAAAAGATTTATAAACTACCTTCCCGAGATAAAATTTCTGTCATTTTTCTGAAATATTTTGGGCATATTTCCGGCATACACACAGATAAATCGATTATTTAGGGAAGTGTATAGCAGGTTATCAAATGTTATGGAATTTGAATGACAGATTCACGCCATATTTTGGGAACGGGCAGAAAACAGATAGCTTGTGATACAAACTTCGACTCTGTTGGAAATATGCCGTAAAATATGTCTAAACTGCCTCGACTCTGCCAAAAATTTTGTCTGTTGATACTGACAGAGAATATTGATAAATCTTATGGAATTTTAAAGACAGAATACAGGCAAATTTTAGAGAAGGGCTGAAAAAAGCAGCTATAGATACAAAGTCTGCCATTGTCTACCTCAATTACAAAAAAAAGTTGATAAACCGTCTGAAAGAGTTTCAAAAAGATTTCGGTTGTGGTAACATTTTCAATCTGTCGTTATGATTAGTCTTAGATATTTTAATATATGGCTATAGCCATGAATATTTTTTAAATTTACCAAAATCTATATTTACACTTGTGCCATGGTGTTTATTTTTTACTAGATTTGCAATAATTTTGTGCACATGTCAACACATTTACATACAGGGTGTGTTCTACGTTCTGCGTTCTGTGTTGTGCACAATGCATTTGTTCTCTTTCATCTTGGTTGGACCTTGAAATTGTATCAACAAACTTGACTGCAATGAGCAGAGCTTTTATCAGTTAAGCTGCTGCTGCATTGTTGTGTGGTCGCGCTAGCGCCATTGTTGTTGTCTGCTCACATAGTTCGACTTTTACTTCTACGTTGCATCTGTGTATCGGGTACTATATATAGTTAAATATATACTATATAGAGGACGTAGTGTGTGATGTACACGATTGACTGGTTCTTACTTTGTTCACAGTTGTTGCCTCATTCACTGTACCGCTTAGTACCTAGTTGCTGTACCGTTTTTGTATTAATTTTCTGTCTTATTTAGTACCTATATCATATATTGATTTTGCTGTCTCTATATTAATTTGTTTATGGCTATTAATGCATTAATTTGGACAACCTTAAATATCTGTTTAATTTTCAATCATTCAATTGTAGTCGTAATGCTGATATATATTAAAATTATTTTTCAAATTAATATGTTCTTCAATACTCCTTCATATAATTGATTTATTCTTCGATCTATAAATATACTCTTCTATATCTTAATACCTTTCTAAGTCCTTTTCGCATCACCCTTTTCCATAACATTGCCATCTACTTTACCATACATTTTTCCTCAAACTCTTCAATAATATCAAAATTTTTCTTTTTATCAAACTCTTCCTCAATATGGTCCTCAATATCTTTCTTAACCTTTTTGTTGTCATACTCTGATACTGCCTTTCATTATTATCCATTTTATCTTGCACTCTCTTCCAAAATCTTTCCTGCTAACTCTTCCACAACATATTCACTAACCTCAAGCTCTTCCTCTATCTCTATCTTTACATTTTCTTCGACTTCGACTTATTTGCTCCCTCTCTTTCATTCTTTCTACTTCTATTTCCTAACGTTCCAAAATTTGTCATTTTCTCTTCCTCGACTTATTCTTCTTCGAAATCCTCATATTCAACCTTTTTCTCAAACTCTTTCTTTTTCTTCTAGCATAGACTTTCTTTAAAATAATTTTCATTCTAATTTTTTTTTCTCATCCTTCTATATATATATAGCCTTTAATTCTTAGCCTTTTTCTCTTTCACTGTCTTCCAAAATAGCTCTTCCTCTATCTTTACCTTTTCTTCGAATTCTTTCTTCAATTCTTTAGATCTCTCTCCTAATACGTTACTCAACCTCTTCCCAATCTATTCTTCAACTTCTTCCTCAACCTCTCCTTAACTCCTTTCTCACTCCAATTTCAATCTCAAGTTCGTCTTATTTCTTTACCTTTTCTTCGACCTCAACCTCGACGTGTTTCTAAACCTCTTTCTCGACCTCTTTTTTGATCTCGCCCTCGAAGGCAACCCCTTCCTCGATCTCAACCTCTTCCCCAAACTCTTCCTCAGTTACTTCCTTTTCAATATTTGTTCCTTCTCTTTCATTCTTTCTATTTCTATTCCCAAACGTTCCCAAAATTGTCATTATCTCTTCCTCGACTTATTCTTCTTCGAAATCCTCATATTCAACCTTTTCTCAAAACTCTTTCTCTTCTAACATAGACTTTCTTTAAAATAATTTTCATTCCAATATTTTGTTTCTCCTCCTTCTATACATCCTTTCATTCTTAGCCTTTTTCTCTTACACTCTCTTTCAAAATCTTTCCTACTAACTCTTTCACAACATATTCACTAACCTCAAGCACTTCATCTATCTTTACCTTTTCTTCGACTTCTTCCTTGATCTCTTTCTAGATCTCTTTCCTAATACGTTACTCAACCTCTTTCCAATCTATTCTTCAAATTCTTCCTCAACCTCTCCTCAACTCCTTTTTCATCCTCTTGCCTATTAATTCTCTGTAACTATTCTAGAACCTAACCTCCAACCTCCAATCTCAAGGTCGTCATCTTTCTTTACCACTTCTTGATCTCTTCCTCGACCTCGACCTCGAACTCAACCTCTTCCTCGACCTTAACCTCTTCCTTAACCTCTTGCTCAAACTCTTCTTCAATCTCTTATTTTTCCATAATTGTTCCCTATTATAATTGATCTCTTTCTAGATCTCTTTCCTAATACGTTACTGAACCTCTTCCCAATCTATTCTTAAACTTCTTGCCCAATCTCTTATCAACTCCTTTCTCATCTTCTTCCGTAATAATTCTCTCTAACTCTTCCAGAACCTATTCTCCAACCTCCAAAATCAAGATCGTCTTCTTTCTTTACGTCTTCTTCGACGTCATCCTCGACTTCTTTCTAAACTTCTTTCTCTATATCTTCCTCGACCTTGAACTCAACCTCTTCCTCGACCTTAACCTCTTCCTCGACCTTAACCACTTCCTCGACCTTAACCTCTTCCTCAAACTCTTCCTCAAACTCTTCCTCAAACTCTTCCTCAACCTCTAGGTTTTCATAATTGTTCTCTCTTTCTCTTCCCAATCTATTCTTCAACTTCTTACTTAAGCTCTTATCAACTCCTTTCTCATCCTCTTCCCTAATAATTCTCTCTAACTCTTCCAGAACCTAATCTCCAACCTCCAGTCTCAAGTTTGTCATCTTTCTTTAAGTCTTCTTCGACGTCATCCTCGACTTCTTTCTAAACCTCTTTCTCTATATCTTCCTCGACCTCGAACTCAACCTCTTCCTCGATCTTAACCTCTTCCTCAACCTCTTCCTCGACCTTAACCTCTTCTTAAAACTCTTCCATAATTGTTCCCTCTTTTTCACCACCTATTCCCTAACCTTCCCAAATCTGTCATTATCTCTTCCTAGACTTATTCTTCTTCAAAATCTTTATATTCAACCTTTTTCTCAACCTCTTCCAAAATCTTTCCCTTTAACTTCGACCTCTTACTCTTCTCACATAGACTTTCTTTGGAATATTTTTCATTCTAAACACATTTCACATTTTTATCCTTTCACGCTAGTCTTCTCCTGAAAATCTTTATCACTCATTTGAATTGGTAATCGAAAACATCCACAATTTCATATATTATATCTCACGTACTTTATTCTAGGGCATATTTCCCATCATATATCCAAAATAGCCTATTTCATCGTCTATCTCGTCAATAAATCTTTCCTCATTCTCAATTTAGTTTTTTTTACCTTAATCAATTTTTTTCACAATAGCTTCCTTAATTTCTTTCACAACCGCTTTTTTAATTTCATTCACAACCGTTTCCCTATTAATTATTCCAAACTCTGAACTCCTTAATCTGTTCTTTAGTATCTTACTCTACACTAATTTCATAATTGTTCAACCTTTTTCAAAACATCTTAATTCTGTCTTAAAAATTTCCAATATTTCAATATAATACACAATGTAGTAATGAATCTCAAAATTTCTATATTTTTCACAGCATCCTTTATAATGTTTTTCGCAATCTCTAACTAAACAAACTAAAATTCCTCATTATATTTGCTCATCTATAATTATACATTATAGGTGGTATCTCATCTTCTTCAACATGGTCATCTCGTTTATATCATCTTTCTATTTCTTCCTCCTGTTTCTTACCCTTCCTCTATTTTCTTATCCTCATTCCATGTCCCTTTCTCAAGCCTTTGCCAGCTAAACTATTCATTAGTCCATTAAGCCTTATTTTAATTGTTTGTCTCTCAACATATTGATTTTATTCTTCATTGCTTATCTCGTCTTTTATTCTATTTTAATACAACTCGTGCTCGGTCGTACATATATTGACATATCATATATTTATATAATTCTTTTTTTTTATATATTTTTCGCTTCGCTTAAGCATTTTATTTTATAGCTATTCAATCAGACATTCTGTCAGTCGGTCCATCACACAAACCATCAATGGAAAATTTTTCCTTTTTTTTCGCTGTTGCTCTCCGTGTGTGTGTTGACATCTTGTGTATCAGCAAAGTTAATGAATTGTTAATGGAAACATATGTTGATAGAGTGTTGTCTAAATGAATATTGTACATATTGATGGATTCTAAAGTTTGGAAATAAACTCAAAATATATAAAATTATATTTTTTCTTATTCAGTTAATGGTTTGTATAGTTTTTTTTTCAGTGCATTAAGTATAATATTAATTTAATAGTATGAGTAATATTGAAACAATACTTAGGCTCAAATAGAGGCATGTTTAAGGCAGTTAAAATCCATTTTTTTAAAGATTTTAATCAGAAAATTCGGAGTTTGTATTCAAATTCAAATTAATGTAGTGATATACCATTAAAATTATAGTATACCATTTAAATTATAATATCCCAGTCTGTCCTGTTTCGGAGACATTCGATGCATCGAAGCTTTATCGAATTAACTTCAATAAGAAAACAGATCAAATATAGATCTACATACCACATATGTCTCGTCAGTTTATGGCAAACCTACGAGAGTAAAACAGTAAAACATATGAAAAGCTCTCATTCCGATTTTCGGATTCGGCATTAAAATATAGGGTCCACCACTTTTAGTACAACAATTACATGCACATCTCAAATGTGCATGAGCTCGGCCTAGGTTCTTCAGAGTTATTAAAATTCTAGTAAATCATTAAATTTATACAACACTATTTAAATTATAGTATACACCCAGAAAAAATTCCCTCAAATCCCATTAAAATTGGTAAATTGGACAATTATGATTAAATAGTATACAAAAAATAAAAATATTTTCCGATTAAAACAAAAATTTATCCTATTGACTATTTTTAATAGTAAAAAAACTATTATTTATATAGTATTTTTTTTTTTGGGTGTACAATTTGAATAACAGTAAAAACATCAAATTTATTTGACACTTCAAATTATAGTACATCATTAAAATATAATATTCTATTTAAATAAAAGTATATCTTATAAATTATAAAACGCCATTAAAATTATTGTATATCAATCAAATTATAGATATTTCATAAATTTCATATATATACCATTAAAATTATAGTATACCATTCAAAAAAAGGTAAACCATTTAAATTATATTACATAATACAATTATCTTTTCGATTTATACCCAGTACGATTTCGGAACGAATGGCATCGTTCCGAAATCGTTACGAGATCAATGCGAGAAAAAGGAGAAATCACACGATAGCGGACACTTTATCGTACTGATATCAAGCGTCAAATTGAACCTACACGATAGGTAGATATTGATGCGTTTTGTCGTAGTTTTCTCGGTAAGAGAAATTTTTTGAAATCGGAACGATATCGATAAAAAAAATGATCAAAGTTCAATATTGCTTCGAAAAATATTACGATATCGATGCGATAAATGTTTATATATAGTATATTGTCATGTACGAGAAATTATAATAATTAGAATCGATAAAGCAATGAGATCGAACTTTCTTCTCGAAGTTATTCCGAGACATGTCAGACTTTGTAGATATTACACAAACTTTCCATGATATTTGAATGAAATTAAAATTAATTTATCATTCAAATATTATGGAAAATATCTGTAATTTGTACAAATCGAATGGTATACGATTCCGCAAATTATTCAAAATTATAATACATTATTAAAATAATATCGCATTAAATCTATAGTAAATCTTTCATTCATAGTATATTATTAAAATATTTTATATAGCTTTAAAATACAAGACGTGCTGAAATGTCATTTAAATCGGGAGTCCCAAATAACTTTTTTGTGTATAAAAACATGTTGTGGGTGAACACATGTTGATTTGATTTTTTGAAGAACAATATTGCCCAGAATGACGAACTTTGGTCTGAACTTTGTTTTGCTATTGTTTTCTTCGATCACTTGTATAGCGGTAATTCGACAAAAAAACACACGCAACTCCAAGTACAAAATAGACAAATCTATTTGTTTCTTTTTTTTTCGATACGCTAGTGTCGTTCGTAGTGCGACTATGCATTATTTTTCGCTGGAAATTGTTTTGTGCAACAAACATAACTCGTGAGTGTTGTTGTACACGAAGTTTTTGTTGCCAACTGGTTGTACTAAAATACACACACATACAATGTGGCCGTGTGTCTGTTATGTGATTTATACAAGGTAGCAACAAAAACAGAGATAAACATATAAAAAGTAAGCCTTTGTTTATGTAATATATGTACATTAGACTGACAATGGAAAATCCTGATTTTGAATCGAGAGGAGGTTACCCCGTAGAAATGCTCTATTGAATAAGAAAATCGTTGTGGAGAATTTTCAGCGAAATCCAAATATGGGAAATGGACCCGCCGGGACCTCAAAGTATGCGTTTTCGTACCTAAATCGATAATTTCAAAATTGTAGTGTAATTATGTCTCTCAAACGCATTAAACAAAAAAAAAATGGCTAAGTCATCAGTTTTAAATTTTATTAGCATTTCAAAAAACTATAAATGAAAAAAATCGGATAAAAAATACAGAAGTAGTGATTATTTAAACAGGCATTCTTTGTTTTATATTTTCATCATTCACGCCTAGCCTGAAACACTTTAAACTCAAAAGTTCGATTCTCATCTAAAATTTATTTTGAATATGTTTTTGACATCTCTTGTCATTTTTTTAGGACAGATGACATACCCACATATTTAGTTTATTGCGTTTGAGAGACATCATGTCAATTCAATTTTGAAATTGTTGATTTAGGTACGAAAACGCCTACTTTGAGGTCCCGGCGGGGACCTATCGTTTTTAGTTCTTCTGTTAGTAAAATATTTGCATTTCTTGTTGAAGAAATTAAAATATATGGAAAAAATAACAATAACATAAAAACCGAAAACGAAATCGTAACTTGAAACCGGTATACCGAAACCGTTTTGATTTAAAAACTATAAACCGAAACAAGGAAGAAAACCAAAATGGAAATCGTTTTTCGTTTAGGTTTCAATCCTATAATTCAATAGTATTGATTCTATAATTCAATAGTATTGATTCTTTAATTCAATAGTATTGATTCTTTAATTCAATAGTATTGATTCTTTAATTAAATAGTATTGATTCTTTAATTCAATAGTATTGATTATTTAATTTAAAAATTATACTTATTTAAAAATTTTATTCATCAGTCAAAATTTATAAACGGTCTAAATTTACATCAAATTGTGTTTTTTTTTTAAATCTCATTTAATAAACTTACTAAAAATTAGTTAAAATTAAATATCTTAATTTTTTCCCTTGCTAGACTTTACATTTTGTAATCAATTAGTTAACACATAACTGTACTATAAATTAACACATCCAATTATTATAATTATTACTACTAATAGCTTGAAATATTTTTAATAAACATTTCTATAAAATTAAAACAAGTTTATAGTTTTATTCATAAGTTAATAGTTGTTTATTTGCCATTAGAGTTTAACATTTTATACTATACTTTCTTCAGTAAAAAAAAGAAATAAACATAAATACAGCTAAAAATACGTATTATTTTCACAAATATTAGTTATTTGCCATACAAATCTTATTAATAGAAACAACAAACTTGTTGTAGGCATTGAATATTAAGTATTTGTATAATAGGAATTTGCATAATCACGTGTTTCAGTTATACTAATTAGTGGTATAATAGTTGTATGACTTTGACACAAGTTTTAGCCATTAGTAGGTTGTATTTATTATAAGAAATTGGAGATATTATAAATACCAATAATGTAAACAATCAGAAAACAGACCTGTGTTAATTTGGCAATTTGATTTTTATAAAATTTAAAGAGTATAAATGAAAACAACATCAGCAGAAATTGTAATGGGGCCATGTTTCATTACACAGATAAAAATAATCGACGTAATAATAGCAACTGATATTAATTGCATTCATTAATCAATCCAGCAATGAAATTCACCTATCTAATGAAAACATTTGCTATTCTTCGTTATATAAGAAATTGCGTTCGCTAATATGATTATTTGTTCGTCAATGCAGCAAATAATTTAGTCGGCGCAGTTTTAGCAAATATAATTGCTGAAACTGCGGCGACTAATTAATTTGCTGCATTGACGTACAAATATTCATATTAGCAAACGGAATTGCTGATTTAACGAAGAATAGTAAATGTTTTAATTAAAGATTCAAATTTTAATAAAATTAAACTCTGAAAAACTAAAATGTCAGCCTATCATAATAACTGCAACAATCAGTTTATTTAATTAAGACACTAAAAATAATTTTGCCTTATCATAATTCAAGCTTTATTTAATTAGCAAAACCACCTGAGGGTCATAAATAAAAAGGGTTTATTTTTAGACTAGCTTTTTAATAAATTATAACATTTATATGCATTATTTTTTTGTTTTTGTGATTATTGCAATAAAATAGCACGCAATCATTCAATGAATGTTCTTTGTGAGTAATAGGTAGCACTCTAATCTGTTAGATTTCAATCTTTATTTTTTATATTTAATTTTTTTACTTTTTATTTACTTTTTTTACTCTATATTTACTTTTTTTATACAAAACAAATCGTTAAATAGATTTATAGCGCAGCAAATGTGTTTTTTTAAGTAAACAAAATCAACAAAATAATTATCGGTCTAAATTTTTGACCCCATAATCGGGAATAACAATCTGGCTAATATTTTTATTTTCTTTTTTTTTCAGTTTAAGTTTTTTTTTTGTAAAAAATTGATTTTTTAAACAAAAATTTAATTTACAGAAAAAAATATTTTTTTGTGTAATTTAAATTTTTTAGTCATATTTTAATTTTGAGTGAAAATTTAATTTGAGTAAAAATTAGAATTTTTAATGAAAAAATTGAATTTTTTGTAAAAATTTAATTTGAGTGAAAATTAGAATTTTTAATGAAAAAATTTAATTTTTTGTAAAAATTTAATTTTTGAGTGAAAATGGGAATTTTTAGTAAAAAATGAATTTTTAGTGGAAAATTGAATTTTTAGTTAAAATTTGAATTTTTAGTGAAAATTTGAATTTTTAGTGAAAATTTGAATTTTTAGTGAAAATTTGAATTTTTAGTGAAAATTGAATTTATAGTGAAAAATTGAATTTATAGTGAAAAATTGAATTTTTAGTGAAAAATTGAATTTTTAGTGAAAAATTGAATTTTTAGTGAAAAATTTAATTTTTAGTGAAAAATTTAATTTTTAGTGAAAAATTGAATTTTTAGTGAAAAATTGAATTTTTAGTGAAAAATTGAATTTTTAGTGAAAAATTGAATTTTTAGTGAAAAATTGAATTTTTAGTGAAAAATTGAATTTTTAGTGAAAAATTGAATTTTTAGTGAAAAATTGAATTTTAAGTGAAAAATTTAATTTTTTGTGAAAAATTGAATTTTTTGTGAAAAATTGAATTTTTTGTGAAAAATTGAATTTTTAGTGAAAAATTGAATTTTTAGTGAAAAATTGAATTTTTAGTGAAAAATTGAATTTTTAGTGAAAAATTGAATTTTTAGTGAAAAATTGAATTTTTAGTGAAAAATTGAATTTTTAGTGAAAAATTGATTTTTAGTGTAAAATTTAGTTTTTAGTGAAAATTTAATTTTTAGTGAAAAATTTACTTTTAAGTGAAATTTAAAATTGTTAGTGAAAAATTTAATTTTTAGTGAACATTTTAATTTTTTTAGTGAAAATTAGATTTTTTAGTGATAAATGGAAAAATTGAATTTTTATGAAAAATTTAATTTGTAGTAAATAAATTGAAAATTTGTTGAATAATTTAATTTTTATTGAAATTTTAATTAAACTTAAAATCTATTTTTCATTTTCATATAAAATATAACTCATACGTCATGTGTATCCAATGCGTTTATCTAAAATTATAATTACCATGTTTAGTTTGGTCTTTGTTATTTTTTAAAAACCAACTCTATTTAAATCAATAAAAACAGTGTCGTTTAAATTGATTATCAACTGCAAAGCAGCTAAACCAAAAACAAAATAAATAAAAACAGGTAGTAAAAACCATTTTAAAACAACTGCGAATAAAATCTGTTCGTAATTTAAATGAACGGCACGTGAATAAATAAATGGTAAATATTTAATATCACAGAAGTATAACAACAACAATTCAAAACAACAATAATACCACTAAAAACAAGTATAGCAAAAACAATAATGATAGCAACAAAAACAACAGACGACGACACCAACAGCAGCAGCAGCAGCGGCGCAAGTTAATCACAACAACAATCACCATGATTTTTTGCATATGTATCATGTGAGCAGCCCAAAAACAACAGCAACAACAAAAATATTAAATGCAAGCACAACAACAACACAATAACAATAAGAACAACAAAAACAATTGTAGTATAAATTTTGCCATCACATGCTTAAAAGCTTTATTTGATATTTTCAAAGAGATTGATTTTTTTTCATATAATTATGTTATTTATTGAAAACACGTGCAAATTTTGGTAGAAGATTATTTTAAGAAAATAAACCACAAAGAAACAAGAAAGATAGAGAAAGCAGAGAAAAGTTACAGAAAAGATACAGAAGATATACACAAAATATACAGAAAAAATATAGAAAAAATATAGAAATTATACATAAAAGATATAGAAAAGATACAGAAAACTTTCATAAAAGATACTAAAAAGGCATAGAAAATATACCAAAAAAGTTACAGAAAAGATACAAAAAAAAGGCAGAGAAAAGATGCAGAAAAGATACAGAAAACTACCGAAAAGATACAGAAAAGATACAAATAGATCAAGCAAATGTACAGAGAAGATAGAAAATATATATACAGAAATTACGGAAAAAATACAAAAAAAGATACAGAAAAGAATCAGAAAAGACGCAGAAAAGACACAGAAAAGACACAGAAAAGACACAGAAAAGATATAGAAAAGATACAGGAAAGATAGAGAAAAGATAATGAAAAATTTATATTTTAAATATTTCACTAAAAATTTAATTTTTCAGAAAAGATTTGGAAAAGTTACAGAAAAGATACAAAAAAGACACAGAACAAATACAGAAAAGATAGAGAAAAAATACAGAAAAGATACAAAAAAGATACAGAAAAGATACAGAAAAGATACAGAAAAGATACTGAAAAGATACTGAAAAGATACAGAAAAGATACTGAAAAGATACATAAAAGATATAGAGAATACAAGAAAAGATACATATAAGATACCGATAAGATTCAGAAAAGATTTGAAAAATATACAAAAAAAAGATCACAGAAAAGATGCAGAAAATTTACAGAATAGATACAGAAAAGATTCAGAAAATATACTAAAAATGCACAGAAAATATACAGAAAAGACAGAAAATATAGAAATAAAATTACAGATAAAATACAGAAAATATACAGAAATAATACAGAAAGAACACATAAAGGGTTTTTCAAAAGGGACGCTACAAAAATAGAGCGACAGGGACAGCAAATGACGCCATATTTCTTGCCGCTCTTTTGATATTTCTCTTCAGTAAGGTTTGCCATTTCATGATGGAAAGATGTACGAATTCGAATTTCGGTAGTAAATTTTAATAATTTCGACTCGTTGTTGGCTCGTATATCTTTCCATCATGAAATGGCAAACCTTACTGAAGAGAAATGTCAAAAGAGCGGCAAGAAATATGGCGTCGTTTGCTGTCCCTGTCGCTCTACTTTTGTAGCGTCTCTGTTGAAAAACCCTTAAAAAAAACTTTTGTAGCGCTCTTATTGAAAAACTTTAAAATATACAGAAAAGATACCGATACGATTAAGATACAGGAATGATACGACAAACATACGAAAAATGCACTGAAAATATTCTGAAAAGATACAGAAAAGTTACAGTAAAATTACAGAAAAGATACAGAAAAGATACGGAAAAGATTCAGAAAAGTCACATAAAAGATACACAAAATATACAGATAAGAAACAGAAATGATACATAAAAGATATAGAAATGATACAGAAAACTTTCATAAAAGATACTATAAGGCAAAGATAATATACAAAAAAAAAGTTACATAAAAGATACAAAAAAGGCACAGAAAAGATGCTGAAAAGATACAGAAAAGATACAAATAGGTCAAGCAAATGTACAGAGAAGATATAGAAAATATATAGTGAAGGTACGGAAAAGATACAAACAAGATACAGAAAAGATACAGAAAAGATACAGAAAAGACACAGAAAAAACACAGAAAAGACACAGAAAAGACACAGAAAAGATACAGGAAAGATAAAGAAAAGATAATGAAGAATATATATTTTAAGTATTTCACTTAAAATTCAATTATATATACTAAAAAGCTGTGTTTTATCTATCTAATGGAAAACTAATTTGTATTCGATTATTTACTAATGAAAAAAATGTCCTATTAACTGATTCAAAAAAATGTCTTTTCGTCTACAATGCAATGATATCGTGGTAATGTTGTTACCATAGCTAGTTATAAAAGCACTTTCAAAATAATTTTTTTTTTTTATTTTCCTAAAAAAAGAATTTGTTTTATAGACCAAAATTTCTGTCTGGCACAACTATGCGCTGACGTAGTTAACACGCAAGTCAATTTCTTTATTTTTTGTATTTTTTGCTTATTTGATTTCTGTCTAGTTTTTGTTTAGTTTTGCTGCTCACGTTTTTGTAATTTTATTGAATTTTATGCATTTTGTAGCCATGCACAACAGCGGACCAAAATGACAGCTGAACGCAGTGCGGCGAGCTGCAAAGGTGCAAAGCTCCAATTGGCGCCAGACGTAATCACTTCAATTAGAGCCAAACAGGGAAGAAGTACAATGGCCAAAAAGTGAAAAAAAAACAAAATATATAAATAAATAAAACACTTAGTAATGTTTTTGGTGACGCTATTTGGAGGCAGTGACATTTTTGAAAAATTAATTTTTAGTTAAAATTTAATTTTTTTAGTAAAAAAATCAATTATTAGTGAAAAATTTAATTAAAGGGTTTTTTAACAGGGACGCTACAAAAGTAGAGGGACAGGGACAGCAAACGACGCCATTGTTGGCTCGTATATCTTTCCATAATGAAATGGCAAACCTTACTGAAGAGAAATGTCAAAAGAGCGGCAAGAAATATGGCGTAGTTTGCTGTCCCTGTCGCTCTACTTTTGTAGCGTCCCTGTTGATATGAACCCTTGAAAAAAAAACTTGTGTAGCGCTCTTATTGAAAAACCCTTATTAGTGAAAAATCGAATTTTTAGTGAAAAATAGAATTTTTAGTGAAAAATCGAATTTTTAGTGGCAAAACTTAAATTTTAGTTATAATTTGAATTTTTAGTGAAAAACTGAATTTTTAGTGAAAATTTAATTTTTAGTTAAAAATTGAATTTTTAGTTAAAAATTGAATTTTTAGTTAAAAATTGAATATTTAGTGAATAATTGAATTTTTAGTGAAAAATGTAATTTTTAGAGAAAATTTTAATTTTTATGGAAAAATGGAATTTTTAGTGAAAAATTGAATTTTTATGGAAAAATGGAATTTTTAGTGAAAATTTAATTTAAGGTAAAATTTGAATTTTTAGTGAATAATTGAATTTTAAGTGTAAATTTGAATTTTTCGTATAATAAAAAAATTTGATGAAAACGGACAAAATCAAAAATTAAAATTTCGACAAATTCCAATTTAGTCGAATTTTTTTTAATTAAATTAAATTTTATGTTTGAAATGTGATTTAATTTTATTTGTTTGTTTTAATTTTATTTGTTTTTGCTTTTTTGTTTTTTTTTTCATTTAATATTTATTAATTTTTCTTTTATTTATTTTTGTTTGTTTAATTTTAATATTTTTATTTTTCTATATATTTTAGTAGCCTTTTATTTATTGTAGACCTAGGTTATTTGTTTAAAATAAAATGAGTTGTTGTTGACTTTGTTGTTGTGGTTATTTTTGACGAATTGACGAGCAGTCGCAGCAGCAGCAGAGCACCAAACAAATAATGTTAATAAATTGACTAAATTGTCTAACAAAATATTTGAAAATAAAAACAAATTTATAAATATTATTGCCATAAATTTAGAAATGTTTGTTTTTCAATTAGATAATGAAATATTTATTGTTTTTTTTTTTTTATTTCATTTTTTTAACATTTAAATTTTTCATACCATGGAAAATTACGCGGCGCGTTGATTGATTGAGTGATTAATGTGCTAAAGTGTTCTTTTTTTTGTAATGTTTGCTGTTTTTATGATTCTGATATATGATATGATTTGAATTTGAATAATTACAATTTTTTCATATTAATTAAGTGCAAAATAAATAAAAAAGTGGGTGTGTTTAAATGATTTAATAAAATTTAATAATCTTTTTAAGAGAGCGCCAAAACACTTAGCTATAAGCTTGCAATTTAAATATCTCTAAGAAGCATGATTGAAAACTTTATTTGCTTAAAATAAAGTGAAAAAAAAAATCATATTTTAAATAATTTTTTAAGTAACAAAAAATACCTCTTAGCTCCTACGGCCAGATAACGTGAAACAAATACGAATTTGCTGAAAAACGTCAGAAATCACGTGAAAGAGATTTTTGGAATGTCGAATGATGTGCGAATTTAAAGAAAACTTGATATTTTTTAAAACGAACAAAAGAATTATCAAATTTGACTTATTTGATGTAAATTAAAAAAAATCAAGTTTTTCTTACTTTGACAAGAAATCACAAATTTGTATATGGAAAAATTGAGCGATAATAAAATAATGAATACACTCAGAAAAAATACTGTAAAATCAATAGTTTTTTTGCTATTAAAATTATTTAATAGTATAAATTATTATAATAGGTAAATACCATTAAATAATACTATTAAATAATACTAAAAAAATAATATTACTATTAAATAATATTAAATTGTTTTTGTGTTTATATGAACATATTTTATTTTTTTTTTGTATACTATTGAATCAATAACTGTCCCATTGATCAATTTTAATAGTGTAGTTGACAACTTTAGATTTTGACATAGATTTCTTTAACGCATCGGGTTGACTGACCATACGAAACGAAAAAGTTACTTATAACCAATTTTTGTACGAAGTGATTCCAAACAAATCGTCCGGCTGTCACACGAAAAGTTTTAGGTAATAAGGCCGCTAGTTTAATTTTAATATATTTTATTTGAATCTTCTTAAGGAAAAAAACTTCTTTTATAATAATTTTTATTCGAACATGTTTTGTAATTCAATTTATAGAAAAATTAAATATTTGACCAGGTGCTCGCGAGACCTCGTACACATCGACCACGAATTTGAGTACGGAAGTATTAATTCACCCAGTAAAAAATAGCGGCGGAAATATTAACTCCCCAGTGGAAATATAAGCGGAGACAATAACTCCCCTAGTATAAATAGCGGCTGAAGCATTAACTCCCCCAGTAGAAGTAATGGCGGAGGTATTAATTCCCCAGTAATAATAGTGTTGGAGGCATTAACTCCCCCAGTAGAAATAATGGCTTAGGTATTAACTCCCCAGTGAAAATAGTAGCGGAGGCATTTATATCCCTGTAGAAAAAGCAGCAGAGTTATTTATTACCCAGTAGAAATAGTGTTGGAGGCATTATCTCCCCCAGTAGAAATAGTGGCGGAGGCATTAACAACCCCCTAGTAAAAATAGTGGCGGAGGCATTAACTTCCCAATAGAAATAGCATCGGAGGCATTAACTCTTCAGTAGAAAAAGTGGCGCTGCAGCGGCATCAAATCAATAAAATCGCTCGCTGTTTTTGGTAGTTTTGATTTATGAAATAGAAAACCCCATTTTGTTGGTAATGTTGGTAATGTAAACTGCTGGGTTACTCTGTTTCACGATTCGAAAGTCAATGCTATACGAAAGTCAATTCTATTCGAAGAACAAAGGGCTACAAAGGCAAAATCACACAATCTAACGGAATTGCAATGGTAGACGTGTTATTACTTTGTTTGTTTTAATACGAAAGTTCCAAATTTTAATGCGAAAGTCACACTACCAACGTACCATTTATTCGAATCGCGTTACAGAGTAACCCCTCTGTTTTTGGCAGTTTCGATTTTTTTTTGCTCTTTTTTGATTTTTTTTCTTCTTTTGATTTATTCGATTTTTTATAAATAACATAATTTCAATAGAATTTATCATTATTTTAATGTTATTATTTCCTACCCTTTCGCTGACGAGAACAGCTAAATAATCTTTGGTTGAAACATTCTTTGTGGAAAAAAATCTTCGTCTTGGATCTAGAAGTGGATCAGATATGTTTATTTACGCCGTTTCCCTCTACTGAATTATTCATATGTGCCAGAAAATTAAAGGAAATGAAGTAATAATAATAACAATTTGGCACTACAGTCCTATAAGAACTTAGGCCGAGCTCTCTCACTATTTTGAGCTGTGCATGTTATATTTGTACTCAAAGTGGTAGGACCTACAGTTTATTACCGAATCCGAACGGCGGGTGAGAGCTTTTCATAGGCAACGTTTACTCTCGTAGGGTTGCCATTTACTGATGAGAGGTAGCGCGACATAGAAAAATGTTTCTATGAAAAGATATTGTTAGCCCCAGTTGGACTGCGTTGGACTGCGAGCTGAAAGGTCCCCGGTTCAAGCCTGGGACCTTTCAGCTCGCAGTTCAACGCACTAACCACTGAACTACCGCGGCTACTAGGAAATGAAGTGCCTAATGGCTAATATGTTGTTGACCGTTGAAACTATTTTTTGCGGACCACTGAATATTTTTTTTTATCCATACGGCTTTCATTGTATATGTGAAATTCTTTATTCATATCAGGCTTCGGAATTGTGCGCTCGCAAACAGAAGGCGCTCGTATGTATTTGTGTCATAAACAATATTTCAGCGTTCATGTGTTCCCGCCGCGCAACAGTCGTTAGCTCGCCGCTGTAAAGTGAGAAACACGAGCTAACAGAAATTCAATCGTCCAACCGAGCTGAGCATGCAGCATCGTACTCGCTGGTCGATCTTTTGTTAATTGAAGCGCTCGAAATGTACAGCGCTCCTACATTTCGAACGGATCGGAGTTGCTCGTTTTTAAATTATTTCGTTTGCAACAGTTCTGTTGTTGTTATTTGCGTTTATTCTTGTTTATTATTTAATTTTATGCATGTATTACTAAATATAGATATAAATATGCATTTAAAGCAATTTTACAAAAAGAGCGAGTCAATCGAGCGGTCGAAATGTTGTGATGCTCGGAGTATCGCTAGCGTTACAGCTCGAAACTCTGTAGACCGAGCCGTTGTGTTTGTTTGCGGCTCTACATAAATTGAGTTCGGCGAAAAACAACAGCGCTCGAAGGTCAAAGCGAGCGCGCTGTTGTTTGCGATGCGCAGTTTGTTTACAGTTCCGAATAAATATGCTGTCACTCGTTTGTTGTTGAGAGAGCTAGTTTTGAGCTTTTTTGCGTGCTCTTGAGCGATCTTTCCGAAGCCTGATTCATATATACTATTTAAATTTTGAATCATTTCATTATCGACTTCTTCCGAGATTTTATCCAGCCGTGGACCATATAATTGTTTTCGATTCGATGGTTTATATACAATTCTTAAATTTTCAAAAAATAAATCCTACTTGAAAACCACTTATATATTTCATAAGTTATAATTCGTATTAAAAAAATGAATATTCCTGAAAAAAATAGCGAAATAAATAAAATCAAGAAAAGTTCAAAAACCACGGATATTTTTAAGTGGATGAAATTCAAAAAAATGTTTTTGGACTGGAGAAAATGTGTCAGCCCTGGTTTTTGGTAACAGTGGCACCTAATGTTATGTCTACAGTATCAATATGGAGTTGATCTGACATACCATTCCCGTTTTAGAGCAAAAATAGACTTTGTCCCGGTGTCGACATAGTCCTGGTCTTCCCTACATATAAAAAAATTTCAAACATACAAAATAGCTTTGTAAAAATAAATTTTGTGTTTTACAATTTTACACACAACTTTCTTTCCTTGATAATAGCTCATTCCGAACCAAAGTCACAAATTTTTGACTGCCAGATGGAATTTTCAGACCACTTTGCGGCGGAGATATTAACTCAGCAGTAGTGATGAGATTTGATTATTGATTATTATTTGATATGATTATTTTCCTAATTTTCTGTAAACGAACCCGGTATAAAACGAAACTTCTTTACAGATCGAATTTAATTTATTGAAATGGGTTATTTTTCTATTGTAAAAATTAATATTGAAACAGAAAAAACAAAAAACAAATTAGAATGAATACAAATTTTAATACTTAGCAGCAGTTTGAAAATTCCGGCACCGAAAAAATATTGTATTAAAAGAATATATAAAATGTCTTTAAAATAAATACATATGTATTTGATTTATTTTCAAAATCAAACATATACATTGCATTGACGTATTTGTTTTGATATTCAAACATTGAAAATAATGATTTTATTTATTTCTATTTCAGGCAACATCTTTACAACATCTAAAAAATTACATTAAGAACAAGTAACACATACGCCCCACATATACTCGGTAATGGCAACATGGACAACGAACAGCCGCATCAAGAATTAGTCAAGTGCGTCCTGGTGGGCGACACCGCCGTTGGCAAGACACGACTAATTTGCGCACGCGCCTGCAACAAACATGTTTCGCTGTCGCAGCTGCTATCCACACATGTGCCCACTGTGTGGGCGATCGATCAGTATCGCATCTATAAGGATGTAAGTAATAGATAGGAAAACAACTTTTTAAAAATGAATTTTCTAATTTTTCAAATAACCCTAAATATTTCATTAAAATTATATAAAATATTTAAAAAAAATTAAAATTGAAAAAAATTCTTTATATTCAAAAGGTTCTTGAGCGCTCCTGGGAGGTGGTCGACAGTGTAAACGTCTCGCTGCGCCTGTGGGACACATTTGGCGATCACGACAAGGATCGTCGTTTTGCCTACGGCCGCTCCGATGTGGTGCTGCTGTGTTTCTCCATTGCCAGTCCGATTTCGTTGCGCAATTGCAAAGCCATGTGGTATCCGGAGATCAGACGTTTTTGTCCCGATGTGCCCGTGATACTGGTGGGTTGCAAAAATGATTTGCGCTATATGTATCGCGATGAGACGTATTTGTCGTACTTCGGCGAACGTAGTCCTTTTGTGCGGTAAGTTAATTTTTAAAAATTTAATTTTAAAAATATAAAAAAATTTGTTTCTTCTCAGTGCCGCTCTTAAAAGCGATCTAGTAATGCCCGACGAGGCGCGCGCTGTCGCCAAGGAGCTGGGTGTCGCCTACTATGAGACCAGTGTCTTCACCTACTTCGGCGTCAATGAGGTCTTTGAGAATGCCATACGTTCGGCTTTGATTGCGCGTCGGCAGCAACGTTTCTGGATGACAAACCTGAAGAAGGTACAGAAACCTATGCTGCAGGTAAGTTTTGCATTAAATTAATCGAAAATAATTTATTATAAAAATGATTTTCCTTTCAAGGCACCATTTCGTCCGCCTAAACCGCCACCACCAGAGGTCACCGTTGTCGTTGGCAATTATCGACAGGACATGTACAACATGTTGCTCTCACAATCCTATTCGGATCTTATATTAATCGTAGGCTCCACAAAGTTTGCCGTACATAAATTTATGCTTGCCGCCGCCTCGAATATATTCTTTCGTCTGTTGACCACGGAACTCAGCGATATGGGTGGTCGCAGCAGCAGCGAATCGAGCATGGTATTTAATAGAAAAATAGTGATTTTAAATCTTTTGTTATTCAGGCTGTGTCTATGTTTTGGATTATATTAGGTTAGTTCCACATTTGGCGAGGCCACAACGGCTGATTTTAACGATGACACCGAGTGTCTGATACGTCATGAAACGCGCACGCAGAGGTAAGTGTTAAAAAAAACCTATATTTTGTTAGTCACACTACAAAAGCAACAAAAAAATTATATCAACTAAACTGGAATTCTTCTCGAAAAGCTAAGCAACACAAATCTTTTATATTTAGGCTTTAAAAAATTTCTTTAAAAGTTATTTTTTCATTTTATTTATAAAGGTCCTAAATATATGATTTAATGTACTTGGGACAAGTCTTTGAAATGTTTTTTTTATTTTATTAAAAAAAAAATGTTAATTTAAAACCGTCTTAGATATTTGTTATAAAAGTTCTTGAGACATTTATTTTAAAGCTTCTATTATTCTTCTTTAAAAGTTCTATCTCCGTTCTTTAAAAACGCTCCACATGCTTCTTTAAAATGTTTTTAAAAGTCGTGGAGACTTTTTTCATTTCATTTTGGTTCTTTTCATAAACAACCATTATAATTTTTCTTTTAACTTTTTACCATAATTTTCCTTAAGCTCTTAACACTTTTTGTATTAAGTTCTTGAAAATTAGCTTTAAAAGCTCTTGTGATAATTTTTAATAAGCTTCCAGTTTATTTCTTTCAAAGGTCAATCCACTTTCATTAAAGCTTTTAACTCACCAATTGTTTTATTTTTTCCTTTTTATCAAAACTCCAAAAAGTTTCACTAAACTATTTTCTTTAAAAAGCCTTTTCTATTCTTGAAAAGCTTTGAACTCACTTCTTTAAAAGCTATTAATATTTTTCTTTAAAAGCTTTTGACATATTTGTTTTAAAGCTTAAAGCTCATTATAAATTAAAGCACATTATTATAACTTTTCTTTAACTTTTTATTATATACTTTTTGTATTAATCTCTTGAAAAATTGATTTAAAAGCTTTTGGGATAATTTTTTATAAGCTCCCAATTCATTTCTTTTAAAGCACTATCAACTTTCATTAAAGCTTTCAGCACATCATTGATTATATTTTTTAAAAGCAATATTCTTCTTTGACAGCTCTTACTTGTCATGAAAAACTTTGAACACATTTTGATATTGAAAGTTATCAATATTTTTGTTTACTTTGACACATTATTTTATTAACTTAAAGCACATTGGTAAAAAAGTTATTTGCTGGAAAATGTATACAGAATAACTTTAAAGCTTTTCCCAGAAAATGTTAAATCTTTAATTTTCATTTCTCTAAAATATTATAAACTTTCCTTTAAAAGCCCTTACCGCGCGTCGTTAAAAGCTTTTAGCTCCTTCCTCTAAAGTTGTTTTCATTTACTTTAAAAGTTTTCGACACTTGTTAACTTAACTTTTTCTAAAAAGTATTTAACTTTAAAGCTTTTTTCGTAAAATGTAATATTTTCAATTTTCATTTCATCCAAACAATTTTCTCCGAAAGCTCTCTGAACTTTTCTTTAAAAGCTCTCAACACGCACGTTTAAAAGCTTTTAGTTTTTTTCCTTAAAAGTTGTAAAAGCTTTCGAAATTTTTGAAAAGCTTTTGCTTAAAAGTTATTAACTCTACAGCTTTTTTCTGAAAATTTAATATCATAATTTTTTTATAAATGTTTATAAAAATTGTTGGATTTCAATTATATTTCTTTAAAAGCTCTCTAAACTTTCCTTTAAAAGCTCTTACCGCGCTTTAAAAGCTTTTAGCTCCTTCCTCTAATGTTGTTTTCATTTTCTTTAAAAGTTTTCGATACTTGTTAAATAACTTTTTTAAAAGTATTTAACTGTAAAGCTTTTTTGTAAAATGTAATATTTTCATTTCTCTAAAATATCTAAACAATTTTCTTCGAAAGCTCTCTGAACTTTTCTTTAAAAACTCTCAAAACGCGCGTTTAAAAACTTTTAGTTCATTTCCTCAAATGTTGTAAAGATTTTCTTTAAAAGCTTTCGAGACTTTTTAAAAGCATGCGCTTAAAAGTTTTTAATTATAAGGTTTTTTTCTGAAAATTTAATATCTTAATGTTTTGATAAATGCTTATAAAAATTGTTGGATTTCAATTATATATTTTCTTTAATATTTTTTTTTTCAATTTTACATAATAAAAAAAACTAGAGCTTTATTTGTTGATTGAAATTTTTCTTTTGGAAAGCTTTTTCTGTAAAACTTGCCAGCTAAAAGTTCAATTTAGTCAGCTTAAAGTTTATTTGTATTAATTTATCCTTTTAAAATCTTTTTTAAGTTTGTTATTTAAAGAAAATCTTAAGGAATTTGTTTTAATAAGCTTTTTTTTTAATTAGTTTAAAGTTTTTTCTTAAAATATTTTTTATTTATAAAAAATATTTGCTTCTATTATTGTATAATAAGATTGTTATTTCCGTAAGCTTATGAACTTTTCAATTATACATAAACTTTAAAAGATTTTGTTTTATTTTTTTTTAGGTAGTCTATAAAATGCTGCATTGTTTTGTTTTTATTTCATAGAAAGCCTTTGTCAAAATGTTCAATGTTTTCAATTTTTTACAATTTTTGCATAAAAAAAATATAAGCTTACAAAAAATGTTTTTTTTTTCCTTTATAGAATGTGGGAACACTTGAAACGTCGCTCCAGCTATCAAGCACTTCCATTAATCGAATCCAAGAGACCCAGTGATCTCTACAAAGATCTACACCATCCGATATTCCAGAACATACGCATCGTGCAGATGGAAAATCAACGCGGCGCCAATGTCACACAAACAATTGTCACACTCACCAAAATCATAACAGCTTCAGCGCTGCAACAATGTTTAAAATTCATCTATACAGGCACAATCGAAAAGGAATTTCACAATTTGCAGGTAATACTTTCAGTGAAATTTTAATATATCTAATTTTTGTAATATATTTATTGTTATTTTTTTGAAACTCTACTTGTAAAAATCTTTTTGGTTGTGTGTTTTTATTTTGAAACTTTAAAGGTTTCAATAGACTTTATTTGATTTTTAAATATATTGTACAGCGTTTTCCTTTTTGAATTTTGTTTTATATAAAACTACTCAATACGAGTTTTACAATTTACTTTCCATTGTTTATTTCTATTTAATTTGAGAATACTGATTTTGACTGCTTACTCCGTTTTTGTTTACTATCACTTTACGAAAATGTCTATAGAAATTTCATTTTTAAATTGAAAAATTACAGAATATTCAGAATGTAATTTTTTCCAAAATATTCAACAGGTTTCAGAATGTTAGTAATTTTGTTTCTAAGTTTGGACTATGTTCTAAACAAACATGAATTGTTTTAATTTTAATTTTTAGGTTTAGAGCCAAATATCTTGGAAACTATATGGAATATTGGCATTCCGTTTAATATTAAAATTAGCTTTACCAATTTAGAAAAACAATATTCTAATATATTTTTGAAAACTACTTTTGTAAAGTGCTGTCAAAAAATTGTCTAAAAAAATCATTATTATTCGAGTTTAGTGACCAATATCTTGAAAACTATATGTAATATTGACATTTCTTTTAATATTAAAATTAGCCTTAACTATTTGGAGTAATAATACGCTAATATATTTTTGAAAATTACTTTTGTAAAGTAGTGTCAAAAAATTGTCTAAAAAAAGTGGTGTCAAAAAATTGTCTGAAAAATCATTATTATTCGAGTTTAGTCCCAAATATCTTAAAAACTATGTGGAATATTGACATTCCTTTTAATATTAAAATTAGCCTTAATAATTTAGAAAAACAATATCCTAATATATTTTTGAAACTATTTTTGTTAAGTGGTGTCAAAAAATTGTCTGAAAAAAGTGGTGTCAAAAAATTGTCTAAAAAATCATAATTATTCGAGTTTAGTGCCAAATATCTTAAAAACTATGTGGAATATTGACATTCCTTTTAATATTAAAATTAGCCTTAATAATTTAGAAAAACAATATCCTAATATATTTTTGAAACTGTTTTTCTTAAGTGGTGTCAAAAAATTGTCTAAAAAAATCATTATTATTCGAGTTTAGTGACCAATATCTTGAAAACTATATGGAATATTGACATTTCTTTTAATATTAAAATTAGCCTTAACAATTTAGAATAACAATACCCTAATATATTTTTGAAACTACTTTTGTAAAGTAGTGTAAAAAATTGTGGTTTAAAAAAATTGTCTAAAAAAATCATTATTATTCGGGTTTAGTGCCAAATATCTTGAAAACTGTATAGCATATTGACCATTCCTTTTAATATTAAAATTAGCCTTAACAATTTAGAGCAACAATACGCTAATATATTTTTGAAAATTACTTTTTTAAAGTTGTGTAATTTTTTTATTCTAAAAATTTGCCAAAATTTCGATTGTAATTTTCTTTTAAAAAACGTTACATGTTATGAAAAAAACTGAGTATGCTGTCAGAATCAGCGCTTTAAAAGTATATAGAAATATTATATAGGATGTCTATAAAAAAAACTCGTTTTTTAGAGTAACTTTTATCTTTTTTAATCTTTATTTTTTAAGTTTGCCTTCAATACACACAACAGACAAAAAAAAAACACAACACAGCAAATTTAACTCAAAATCTTATTTGTATTTCCACTTTTTTCATAATATTCTATGTTTTTTTTTAATGTTTACCAAAAAAAAAATTGAAAAAAAAAGACTGCTCCAATAGGATTGCTTTTGGTAAATACATTAGACAAAATTCAACATCAGTTTTATAGCAAAATAAATATTATTGAAGCATCTGTTTAAATTGTTCATTTAATAATGCTAAATAATTTTCGCTAATGTTGGAATGCCAACAATTATTGTTATATGCTTCATTAAAGCATCTTCATTTTTATTCATTTTAATTTTACTCACAACCTGTAGTTTGTAAATGTCTCTTCATAAATTTTTCATCAATGTTTGCAATGTATTTTTTTTTTAAATATAAACGTTTTATTAATTAAATGTTATATTTATCAACATTGAAATCAGGAAATCAAACAAGCTGCTGACTTTTTAGAACTGCCACAATTGACTTTATTGCTTTCCAAGCCACAAACCATTTTGGCAAATCTCAGTGAGGAACCAACACAACATTACTGTCTGGTAATTTGTTTTTATTTATTTATTTTGCATTCATTTTAAAATACACTCTAAATTTATCGCAGAGCATTAAGGACAACATGGAGAAACATTGCATTGGCGATGGCTGCTTCAGCGATGTCACCTTTGAGCTGGACGATGGACACATGAAGGCGCATCGTGCCATTTTAGTGGCGCGTTGCGATGTGATGCGCGCCATGTTGGCGGGCGATTTTCGTGAGGCGCACTCGAGTGTGGTAAATGCTACAAATTTAATTTGTTTATCACAATTAGCGCTTCTTTCTTGTCTAGCGAGCATTTATATAATAATATTTTTTATTTTAATTTTTCTTTGTATTTCTCACAGATTGTTTTTCCCGGTGTCACTCTCTACACATTCCACAAACTGCTCTGCTATTTATACACCGACGAAATACCGCCCATATGCGCGGACAAATGTCTCAATCTACTTGAGCTGGCCAATCGTCTCTGTCTGCCGCGTCTACTCAATCTCGTGGAATTTCGTGTCATCGAGGATCTCACAATGATTTCACAAAATGAAACCAATGAAACGGTCGATCATTGCCTCAAGCTGCTCGAGTCGGTGAAGCTGCACAATGCGCATCAATTGGCCGAATGGTGCATGTCATATTTGTGCGTCAATTATAACATAATATGCAAATTTTCGCTAAAAGGCCTAAAGGCGTTGCATCAGGAGAATCAGGATTATTTGCGTGAACATCGCTGGCCACCGGTGTGGTATTTGAAAGACTATGATTACTATCAGCGCTGCATCAATGAGATGAACAAAGAGTTGAAATTATCGCGACGCGATTCACGCAGTGATGACGAAGGCTGTCTGTGTTTTTCGGGTGGTAAGTGTGTGTCGACGAAGATGTCGGTTTTATTTTTTAGAACAAGAAATTATGGGAGTATTTGGTGAGGGATTTTTATGTTTTTTTAATGCAGAACGGAGCGAATATAAAAGTTGGTTTGTATACATTACACCCAATTCATTGCCTGTGACAAACTCAGCATGCATCATTATTCTTATTGTTGGAATTACATTTAATAGTAGTTGATTTAATCCTCTTTTTATTTAATTTTATTCGGCGATTTCATTTTATTCGATAACACTACACAACAGCCATTCTGCGCAGCAGTCAAACCCATTTTTGTATTATGTAAAATGACTCCCTGATTTCGAAAATACGGTAATTTTTTTTTTCTTTAAATAGGTTTGCGAGATTCGGGCAATAACTTTTTACAATGCTTTCAAAAAGGTGGTCACATATATTTGAAAATAACTCGCGTTTTAAAAAACTGATATGTTCAAGTGTTATACCAAATGAAAGGTAATTAAAAATACACTAAATATTTCTCACAATATTTTTAAATTGGTTTACTAGTCTAAGAGAATTCGATAGGAGAACTTAAAAAAGTATTTTTATCAACAACAATTTAAATCAAAAACGCAATTGTAAAAAAACGAGGAGAAGATGCACAGTTTATAATATTACAAAATTAGTCCACACTCTTTCGAAGAAATTGAGCTATCAATGACTAAAATATATGGGTAATATTTGAGAACAAATAAAAATATGTGAAAGCATTATAATTGAGTGCTATATAAATGGGTATAAAAATAAAAATAAATGTAGGCGGAGTACGCCCAATTTTTGAGCACGTATTGACAGATAATTGTTTATAATTAATTTTAAATTTTATAACTTTATCTTGAATACTATCCGAGATATGGGATCCTAAAAAGTAAACCCATATCTTGTATGGGATGTAGTTGAGTACGTTGACTAATTCGACTCATTTTCGAACTTAGAATTACTAATCTACTAAAATATATTGAAACTAAACTTTATCGCATTCGGAATAGCATTTCTCAAGTTATCGTGTATAGGCGGACAGACAGACGGTCATGTCTAAATCGACTCGGAAAGTGATGTTGATCAAGAAAACTTTTACATATCGGTCACACCTCTTAAGAAGCACTAAAATATACTCATATACATTTTATAACATGTAATCCATGGATATAGGGTATAAAAACAAAAAAAATGGGATTTTTAGTTTACACTCAATTTAGGTCTCACATGATTTGTTCTGTTCTCAAAATGTATCTATTGATTTATTTTATTTTTGCGTCATTTTCTTTAGAAAAGTGCAGGTTAATTTTGGAATATTACAAACTGCGCATCGTCTTGCTATTTCGAATTTTTCTAATTTTTTAAATGTATTTTTGATTTAAATTTTGATCGAAAAAAATTAGATTGAGTTCTTCTATATAATTCTCTTAAGCCAGTGAACCAATTTCAAAATGTGGTGAGAAATATTTATTGGATGTTTAATAAGCTTTTATTTGGTATAACACTTGATCAAATCAATGGTTTAAAACGCGTAATATTTGTAAATGAATGTGACCACCTTTTCAAAAGTTATTGGTCAATATCTCGTAAACCAATCCATAGAACATTTTTTAAAACATATATTCAAAATCTGTGGGTCATTTCCAATAATACAAAAATAGTGATACAGGGTTGTTCAACAGGGACGCTACAAAAGTAGAGCGACAGGGACAGCAAACGACGCCATATTTCTTGCCGCTCTTTTGACATTTCTCTTCAGTAAGAATTTCGGTAGTATATTTTAATAATTTTGACTCGTTGTTGGCTCGTATATCTTTCCATCATGAAATGGCAAACCTTACTGAAGAGAAATGTGCAAAGAGCGGCAAGAAATATGGCATCGTTTGCTGTCCCTGTCGCTCTACTTTTGTAGCGTCCCTGTTGAAAAACCCCTATGACATCTTTTTGACATCTGGAAATATTTTCCATTCAGAATCTGTCTAAATCTAGATATAAAGGGTTTTTTAACAAGGACGCTACAAAAGTAGAGCGACAGAGACAGTAAACGACGCCATATTTCTTGCCGCTCTTTTGACATTTCTCTTCAGTAAGGTTTGCCATTTCATGATGGAAAGATATACCCTTGAAAAAAACTGTTGTAGCGCTCTTATTGGAAAACCCTTACTAAAAAAATAAATTGAAATAAAGCTAAAAAAGAAAATTAAATTTAAATATCTTGACAATTTATTATAATATAGGAGTTTTTATTTATATTGAAAATGTTCTTGACAATGGTAACAAAACGAGCTTTTAAAGTTTTTTTTTTTAGAAAATAGCTCTTGTAAGTTGCTATTTTTGTATTAAAAAAGTGTCAGAAAAAGTCTCAAATTTTTTATTTAAAACGTAACGTCTTTGAAAAAAAAACTGAACACAATCTTGTTATATAAAAATAATGTATGGGATGTCCAAAACATATTTTAATTTATTTATTTTATATATATTTTTTCTATTATTAATTAATTCATAAATTCTTTTTTTTTAATTTATTTCATTTTTGTTAATTTCTTTATTTTCTATAAATATTTTCCGTATATTTAAAATAATAAAAGTTTTTATTTATTTTCTCATTTCATAACATTTACCCTCCAACACCAAACAATCAATTTATGAACCAATCAACAAATACATCAAACAATCAACGCACCGCCATCCAAAACCCACCAATCAATCGAATCGAATCAAATCAATCAAAACCAACCCAACCCAAACCACCCAACAACAACACATTTCGTTTTGTGTATTAATTTTGAAATTTGGCAAAAGTATTTTCTTGGCTATCAGGTAAATCGCGTCGCAATCCAGCGGAGGAGGCAGCGGCGCAGGCAGCCGCCACCAGCAGCAGCACAACCGATAATCAAATGTTTAATCACAGCACTGCAAACTCAATGAATCACATTGACCTGGAGGCGGACATCGATCTGAATCTCTGACATCCAGCGATGGGGCACAGAAAGTAACGTCATTTAAGTTCAATAATTATTAAGAACAACAAAAAAAAAATCTATTTAACAAATTTTTCATCTTATGCTGCTACTCCACGCCACTTCACTCGACTCCACTCAACTCTCCTCTACGTAGATCACTGCGTTTCATTGTGATTCTGCCCGTGTTGATTTGTTTCATTTGTACAATTTTAAGTATTTTAATTTTATTTCAAATCTACACATAACAATTGCAATTGTTTACAATAAATGCGTCTGCAAGAACAGCTATGGCAATTGTAAGAACAGCAGCAACAACAACAACAATTGAAGCTGCAAGTACAGCAACAACAATTGCAACTTTGTCTGCAGACAATATATAATAAGTTAAAATATATAAAACAAAAGATATGAAAGAAAAAAAATGATACTGTTTAAAACATTCGACGCGTTGTCAGTTTGTGATATAAAATTGCAGCTTATTTTTTGAAAAATATTATTTTATAAAAATAGTCCAAATATTTTTTTGTGATACGAAAAAGCTTTAACATACTTGTTGCAGAAAGGATATTTAACGATGCAATCAATGCAGATTTTCTGTGAAAAAATTTTATATTATAATAAAATCGATTTGAATGTTTATTTTAAAAGTTTTAACTTGAAAGTTTTGACATGAAAGCTGTAATTTAGAAAGCTTTTTTTTATATTAAAAAATACATTTTTAAAGCTTTGTATTTGAACAAAAGTTATAAAGCTTTGTATTTATTTGTTTTAAGCTTTTCAGTTTTTTTAAAAGCTTTACAGTTTCAAAGCATTTTCAAAGCGATATATTTTCAAAGCTTTATATTTAAAAAGCATTTTTTTTCATAAAAGCTTTTTAAGCTTTATATATAAAAAAACTTTTAAAACTATATATAAAAAGCTTTTAAAGCTTTATATGCAAAAAGCTTTAAAAAAACTTTATAAATAAAAAAAAATTAACATAAAAAAACTTTTACAAGCTTTATATATAAAAAGCTATTAAATGATTTATGTATTAAAAAGAAACGTTTAAAAGCTTTATATAAAAGCATTTTTAAAGGTTTATATTTAAAAGCCTTTTCAAAGCTTTGTAAATCTTTTTACACACAAAAGCTTTTAAAATATTTTTATTTAAAAAAGAGCCTTTAAAAGCTTTATATATTAATTAAGCTTTATATATTAAAATAAAACTTTAAAATCTTTATATGTATAAAAAAAGCTTTATAGAAGATTTTAAATATTAAAAAGAACCTTTAAAAGCTTTATATATAAAAAAGCTTTATGAAAGCTTTTAAATAAAAAGCTTTTTAAATATTAAAAACAACCTTTTAAAGCTTAATATATATAAAAATGAAAGCATTTTAAATATAAAAAAACTTTAAAAGCTAAATATTTAAAAAAAGCTTTGAAAAGCATTATATATTTAAAGAAATCTTTTTACTTAAAGCTTTTATTTAAAAGCTTTTTGAAAGTTTTATATTTAAAAACCTTTTGAAAGCATTTCAAAAAGTGTAAAGTTTTGTCCGGAATAATTTTATCGTTCATTTGCTATTATGAGTAAAGTAAAAAGTATTATTACACTTAAAGTTCTACTTTACAGAATACTTCAAATTTAATTGATTTATATGAAATTGAATTATTTAACAATTAAAGTTCGATTAAATGAATTGAACTTTTTATTTAAATACAAATTTTAAAAATTAAAAATACATAATATTTAATATATTAAAAATATACTAAAAATATAATAAAAAATAATAAAAACAAAATAATAAAAAGACAAAAGCTAAAAATATAAATATATAAAAAAGCTTAATTAATAAAAATTCAAAATATGAAAAATTTAAATAAAATTATACAAAATGAAATATAAAAAATTAAAAACATTACAAGAATTAAAATATGAAAAATTCCAAAATGTTCATTTACAATATAAACATTTTAAATAAAAAAAATTAAAAAAACAAAACTTAAAATGCAAAAATTAAAAATACAATAAATAAAACTATGCAAAAATTTTAAAAAGTAATATTAAAAATTAAAAACGTTGACGAAAATTAAAAAAATTAAATATCAAATTAAAAATATAAAAAATAAAATTAAAAATATAAAAAATAAAATTAAAAATATAAAAAATTTTAAAAAATATAAAAATGCTTGAAAATAAAAGGCGGAAAATTAAAAATGTAAAAAATAATAAATAAATAAATAAATAAATAAATAAATAAATAAACAAATAAATAATAAAATATAATAAATTAAAAATACAAATAATAAATATGCAAAAAATTTAAACTGATAAAATTTTAAAAGGCTAAAACTGAAAAATTAAAAATGTAAAATTAAAACATATTTTAATACACAAAAATTAAAAATACAAAAAAAATAAAATAAAATGCTGAAATTATTACATAAAATTAAAAAGACAAATATTTAAAAAGCTAAAACTGAAAAATTCAAAATGAGATATTAAAATTAAACAATATTTTTAAAAAAAAATTGTTTTTATAAAAAATAAAAATAAAAAAATAAAAAAATACAAAATAAATAAATAAAAATAAAAAATAAATAAACAAAAAGTTCTAAATGCAAATATAATAATCTAAATAATTTAAATTGATAAAACTGAAACAGAAAAAAATTTAAAATGCAAAAACTGACAAATACAAAAATAAAAAAATTAAAAATGCCTTAATTGACAAATACAAAAATAAAAAAAAAATAAAAATTAAAATATAAAAAAGATGAAATTATATTACAAAAAAATTTAAAATACAAAAATAAAATTGTATAAAATTAAAAAAGAAATTTTAACTAAAAAATTCAAAATTAAAAAAAATAAACAATTAAAAATAATAAATTGTTAAATAAATGAAATAAGTAAAAATACAAAAAATTAACAATACCAAACATAATAAATGCAAAAAATTAAAGACAAAAAATTAGAAATACAAATATAATAATACAAAAAAATTTAAATTGATAAAACATAAACAACAACAAAAAAAAAAACGCATTAACTGACAAATACAAAAAAAAACAATAAATAAAAAAAATAAAAAATAAAACAAAATGGCGAAATTAAATTACCAAAAATTTTGAATACAAAAAAAAATAGAAAAATAACATTGTAAAAAATTTAAAAAGACACATATTTAAAAAAGCTTAAATTGAAAAATTCAAAATGAAAAAAAAAAAATTAAACAATTAAAAATAACAAATTTTAAATAAATAAAATAAGTAAAAATACAAAAAAGGAATAAATGCAAAAAATAAGACAAACAATTAAAAATGCAATAGTAACAATACACAAAAATTTAATAAAAAATAATAAATAGTGCAAAAACTGACAAATACAAAAAAAAATGCAAAAAATTCAAAAAAAAAAACAAAATTTAAAATGCAATTCATATTAATACAAAAATCAAAACCTGAAAATATACAAAATATAAAATACAAAAAAATTAAATTCAAAATATGTAAAATTTAAATTCCCAAAAATACTAATACAAAAAATTAAAATTGAAAAAGCTTAAAAAAAAAATAAAATGCAAAAACTAAAAATAATAACAAAAATATACAATAAAATGTTTGACAAATTTGAAAATACGAAACGAATATGCAAAATAACAATAGAAAGAAATTAAATTGGTAAAACATAAACAGACAAAAATTTTAAAAAAAATGCAAAATCTGAAAAATACAAAAAAATTAAAAATGAAAAAAATTAAACAAAAAAAAACAAAATTTAAAATGCAATTCATACTAATACAAAAATCAAAAACTGAAAATTCACAAAATATAAAATACAAAAAAAAGTAAAACAAAATTGCAAAAAATTAAATTCAAAATATGTAAAATTTAAAATACAAAAAATTAAAATTGAAAAACTTAAAAAAAAAATAAAATGCAAAAATCTAAAATAACAACAAAAACATACAATAATATGTTTGAAAAAATTTGAAAATACGAAACGACAAAATACCAAAACATAAAACTGAAAAAAAAGAAATTTAAAATACATTATAAATACTCAAAATTAAAAACACAAAATACAACGTTTTTTTTAGTACAACAACTACTTTTTTGTATCATCTGCTGACAACGCTGTTAAACTTTAAACATACAAAAAAAATGAACATAAAAACAAAACAAAAAAACCCAAAACAATCGAAAAACAAAAAAAATAACTAAAAAATTTGCCATTGAAATTGTTTCAAATTAGGGAACGTAACTAATACTAATATTTATGATGTCTAGCCATATGCTTTATTTATACAAAGCATTAAAAATATTAAAGCTTTTTTTTATTACTACTTTTATTATTTTTTAAAATTATTATTATAATTATTAATATTATTAAATTATATAAATGTATTTACGATATATTTATATGTATTGTGTAAATATTTATAGCTATAAACAGTGAGCATTATATAAGGTAGCGCTCACTTAAACATTTTATATACACCAAACAATTTTTAGGCGTAGCTTTTAGCAGAACTGTAATTTTTTCTTATATATAACAAAAAATAAGAAACAAACAAAAAAACCAAAACTAATATGCGATCCAGTGAATTTATAAGCTTACAAATTAATACTATTTTTTTGAACTACTTTTAATATTTTTCTTTACTCAAAACTCAAGCCATAATTGCTATTAAAAAAAAAAACATTTATTAAAAGAAAAAATACCTACTAAATATATAAAGTATAGGCATTTGAAATTCTTATAAAGAAATTAAATCCCAGTGTGAACAACAACAACAACTAGTAAAACAAAAATGCAATAAAATTAGGGACATATTTCAATCTCATTTAATTGTTAAGTATTTTTGTATTTATAACACACAAACAACACACCACACACACACAAACTATTTGTGCAATTTGAAATTGTGATCATTACAAAGTATATTTAAAAATAAAATATTTATAAAATAATAAAACAAAAAATGCAAAGAATTCCAATTACAGTGAAAACCATATAAAAGAAAATAATTAAAAACAATAAAAACTACAATTTAAAATTTTAAAATAACCCACAAAAATTTTTTATTTCAATTTTAATAAAAAAAAAATAATTAAAAACAATAAAAACTACAATTTATAATTTTAAAACCAACTGCAAAAACTTTTTATTTCAATTTAAATAAAAAAAAAAAAACAATAAAAACCACAATTTTTAATTTTAAAATAAACCGCATAAACTTTTATTTCAATTTAAAATAATTTAAAACATTTAATGAGTGTTTATTTTTTATATAAAGCCTGCCATAATAAGTTTAAAAAATTATTTGAATATTAAAAAAAAAAAACAATACACAAAAATCTTTATTTCAATTTGTTCTAACAATTACAAATTTAATTTGTTTTACATTTATTTTCGTTTTTATTTAAATTTTGTATAAAATATTTATGAAATAATTTCTATGCCAATATTGAGTATTGTTTTTAGCTTTAAAGCTAAATGATTTTCAAACATTTAATTTTTTTTTTTTTAATAAATTATTTTAAATTTCTTTACTAACATAAAATATAAACATAAGAAAAAATAATAATCTTTATTTTCAACACTTCGAACAGTTGAACTTTACAACTGCACACTTGCCATGCGCATTGTCTTCGCCGGCGAGTTCATCTCCACATCTTCGAGACTGTCGAGCATGGCCAATAGCTCGGCATCGCTGATTTCTATTTGATGCACGGTGGCATTTTGTGGCGCTGCATTTTCAGCTGCCGGTTTGGCACTAGTTACAGCTGCCGGTTTGGCGCTAGTTGCAGCTGCCGGTTTGGCGCTAGTTGCTGCTGCCTGTTTGGCAACAGTCGCCGCCGCCGCACCACCTGCTGTTCTCTCGAGCTGCTTCAGATCTGCTTCTTCGCCCATTATCTGCTTTAGTTCCTGCTCCAAAGCATCTTCATCGCCGAGCATCATGTTGTCAGCGACACCTGATGTTGCCAGCGTCTCTTGCACCTCGTTGTGTGTGTCCATCGTGTCACGCACATCCGCAATAACCTCATCCACATTGTCGTACTTCAGGCCAGAGGCGTTTAGCATGTTCTGCAATGCCTTGGAGCCGATTTTGTAGGCGTCCATAATCTCGCCATTCGATTTGGCATCATCGACGCTGCAGAGCAGTGTTTCGACGTTATGCAGCGCAATGCTGCGTTTGTCTACAGGAATAAAATGTGGTATAAAAATAATTGAATATTGAATCTCGCATATAACTACGCCATTTACAAATTTAATTTAGAGAAGATCTATTGAAAATCAAAAAAGATCAATTGAAATTCATAAAATATCAATTGTAATTCTGAAAAACCATATGAAATTCAAAATACATCGATTGTAATTCAGAAATTCCATTTGAATGCCAAAAGACATCAATTGAAATTCACAAATTCCATTTGAAATACAAAAGACAGCAATTTAAATTCAGAAATTCCATTTTAAATTCAAAAAACATCAATTGTAATTCAGAAATTCCATGAAATTCAAAAGACAAAAATTGTAATTCAGAACATTCATTTGAAATTCTAAAAACCTCAATTGGAATTCAGAAAATCCATTTTTAATTCAAAAGACATCAATTGTAATTCAGAAATATCATTTGAAATTCAAAGAGGCATCCATTGTAAATCAGAAAATTCATTTGTAATTCAAAAGACATCAATTGTAAATCGGAAAATCCATTTGTAATTCAAAAGACATCAATTGTATATCAGAAATTCGATTTTGAATTCAAAAGACATCAATTTAAATTCAGAAATTCCATATGAAATTCAAAAGACATCAATTGGAATTCAGAAAATTCCATTTAAAATTCAAAAGACATCAATTGAAATTAAGAAATTTCATTGGAATATCAAAAGACATCAAATGTAATTAAGAAAATCCATTTGAAATGCAAAAGACACCAATTGAAATTCAGAAATTCCATTTAAAAATCCAAAAGACGTCAATTTAAATTCAGAAATTCCATTTGAAATTCAAAAAACATCAATTGTAATTCAGAAATTCCATTTGAAATTCAAAAACACACGTTTAATCAGTGCAGTATTCACTAAATTAATTTTATAATGTAAATAATAAACCTCATACCATGACTTTTCTCGAGTAGCTGCTTTTTGCGCAAATACGTTTTCGCCAGCTGTCGCTTGCCATCCTTCAGATATTGACGCGCTTTATCCTCATTCAATTTAATGTCTTCCTCAATTTGCTCCAGCTGTTTCATCAAATTGCGCTGCGTCATTTGTAGATTGTGAACGGCACGATTGGTTTCGCTGATATCGGGATTGGGATCATTTTTGCCTTGAAGCGAAGATAATTTTAAATTTATATAAATAAGAAATTGTTAGAAAAATTTATAAACATATAATAAGCTGTTCTGCGCTAAGGCAAAAGCTATTTTTTGCGAAATAAGGTAAAATATGTAGCAGGGTTTGGTATGTGATTTATATACCGAATGTTATTGGTAACGGAGACATCAAATACTTATTTTTTATGCTTTATACTGATTTGTGGAATATATTCAACTTTTATTTAAGTTTATTTTAGAATAAATCGTGTTTGGTATAGCATCTTAATGTCCAGAGGTCTTCAAGTAATATACCAACGTTGTAGAGGTAAAAAGCTTCAACTATATTTTAAAATCTGTTTTATGGGTTGCCAAAATCGTTATAAATTTCACAATTTCTGTGCATTGAAGCCAATATTCATATAAAATGAATAGAACCACCTAAACTTGGGTCGGATACATCTCATACCAAGTAAAGTTAGACCAAGACATCTCATACCAAGATACCTCATACAAACGGACATCTACCGAGACATTTCATACCAACGGACATCTGCTACTAAGACATCTCATACCAACGGACTTCTCATACTAAGACAACTCATACCAAGACGTCTCATACCAACGGACTTCTACCAAGACATCTTATACCAAGACAACTCATACCAAGACACTTCTTACCAAGACAGCTCATACCAAGACGTCTCATACCAAGACATCATATACCAAGACATCTCATACCAATACGTCTCATACCAACGGACTTCTCATACCAGACATCTTAAACCAAGACATCTCTACCAAGACATTTTATATCAAGACAATTATACCAAGACATCTCATACCAAGACAACTCATACCAAGACGTCTCATACCAATAGTTCTCATACCAACTTACATCTCATAACAAGACAACTTATACTAAGACATCTCATACCAACACATCTCATACCAACGGACTTGTCATACAAAGACTTCTTATACCAAGACATCTCATACTAAGACAATTCATACCAAGACAACTCATACCAAGACACTTCAAACAAGACAACTCATACCAAGACATCTCATACCAAGACGTCTCATACCAATACAACTCATACCAATACAACTCATACCAAGACATCTCATAGCAATACGTCTCATACCAAGACAACTCATACCAAGACAGCCCATACCAAAATAACTCATACCTAGACATCTCATACCAACGGACCAATACAACTTAAACCAAGACATCTCATACCAATACAACTCATACCAAGACATCTCATAGCAATACCAAGACAACTCATACGAAGACATCTCATACCAAGGATTTCTCATACCAAGACATCTTATACTGAGACATCTCATACCAAGACAACTCATACCAAGACATCTCATACCAACGGACTTCTCATACCAAGACATCTCATACCTGCGATGACGCCCGTAAACTCTAGAATGGCATTTCAACTTTTAAAATTAACAAACTGATTTTTACATTTTTAAATCAATAAACAATGATACAAATAATTGTATCATGCACTAAACTATAAAAAAAAATTGATTAAGAGTTTAATTTCAACAATGACGATATATTTAAGCAAGCAAATATAACTGACTGCAATAAACGGCATCAAAAAGATGCATTAAACACCTTAATACACCTTGGACATCAAAAGTTATTTATTGAAAGTTATGCGTCAAAATTTCAGCAAAAATTTATTAAACAAAAACAAAACTGTTTATCAATTTTTGGAGCAACTTTTGTCAAAATTTTAGCAAAAACAATAAAAATTCTAATAGCCAAAAAAAACCTACCCGGTATCTTGACCAAATGTATGATATCATTATTATGATCATCTTTCAAATACTCAAGGCCTATGCGCCGGCGATGATGCAGGCTTCTCAAACAAACGCAGAGGGTGTCGCTGCAGAGCTGCATATGCTGATCGACAAGTTCCTTCAACGTGTCGAAGTGCAGTATTTGATCTGCCTGTTGCGCTATCACTTTCGTCTGTAAGTCGCGGCAAAATTTCTGAATATACCAAAAAATAAGTAATAAAAATTATTCAAGTACATAACAACAAAAAAGTGTATTTTTCCAAGAGTATATTTAATACGTACATCAACCGTTTCCACGTGCACGTACTGTATAGCGGCAGCATCTGTTTGCGATGCACCGCCACCACCAATGAGCGGCAATTTGCTCATGCCCCAAGACAGCGGTCGCTTCACAAAACTATTGATGGCCCAACCTTTCCAGCTATTCTCTGGCATTGACTGTTGTTGCTCGTAGTCGCTGCGCAACTGTATCGTCCCCACGCGCAACATCTCCTCCAGCACCAGATCGAGACTTTGGGGCACACGTTTATGACGCTCAAACGACGTGAGGAGCTGACGCTTGCTAAAGCAAGCGCAGCCCATATGCTCGCAAAACATACCAATCATATTCTGCCAGAAATTCATAATCAACTCGTAGTATTCCCGATTGATGGCATAACGTTGTATCGGTCCCATTAGTATTTGCATGAGTTCGTAGTCGTACCAGGAGACGGGATACGGAAAATTGATCATGGTGCGTTCGCCAGTGCGGTTATTGATGCTACCGCTCATGTTGAAGTGGCTGATGCTGGGGCTGCTGCTGCCAATATTGCTGCTGATACTTTTATTTGCATTTGTATCGTATTTCCTTGGCGTATTGTTGCCGTACATTTTTTAGCTTTATTATTCGCCGATCTTGATGTAACAAAACTATCGAAATTTACGAATGATTTTACTAGAATTTATAGTTTTCTTTTTTCCTGCTTTTTGCAACAAATTCTAGCGTTTTTTTGTTTTGACTGAAATTCTACGCAAAAAAAACAACAAAAAAATGTTCAACTGTTGGATTTTGAAAAGTACAGGGATGGAAAAATAACTAACTTTTTAATGGGCGACAGGGATGCATAGTGTTGCCAGTTTGTAGGAAAAAACATGATTTTGGTAATTTTTCGTTTGTTGGATGTGGCAATTGATACTTGCAGCCGCGGTAGCTCAGTGGTTATTGCGTTCGACGGCGAGCCGAAAGGTCCCCGGTTCAAGCCTGGACTGGGGCTAACAACATCATTTCATAGAAACATTTTTCTATACCGCGCTACCTCTCGGCAGTAAATGGCAAACCTACGACAGTAAAACCATTGCCTATGAAAAGCTCTCACACGCCGTTCGGATTCAGTAATAAACTGTAGGTCCCACCACTTTGAGTAAAAATATAACACGCATAGCTCAAAATGGTGAGAGAGCTCGGCCGAAGTTCTATACAGGACTGTAGCGCCAAACCATTATTTTTTATTAAATTACCACATTTATTAGTTTTCTTTTGTGTGGGAAAAATTGAAATCAACAGAGTTGAGAGAAGTTCACTTTACTGAGCGGGCTTTAATCAAATCCAGACATATACAGTTAAATTTAAAATAATTACATATAAATGGTTTCTACTTATGTGAATACTTACAAATTTATACAATAAAAAAATTGAATAATATAATATATTCACTATTTTATTAAAATTTCACTACACAAATTAACTATTTTACATTCTAAATACACGATGGTTCATTTTGAAGTCCTGTAGATGTTAAAACTGTTTTAAATGTTGAGTTTTGTTGATGTTAAAATTTTGAGTTTTGTTAATTTTGTGAAATTGTAAACAAAGCATTGATGTTCTGTTTTAAATTTTTCGTAAACAAATGTTGAAATTTTCAAACAGTTTTCAAAAAAAAGTAAATGGCACCTGAATTTTAAAGATGACTAAACCTGTATATACTTCAACCATGATTACAATGAAGTTAGTACACTTTCATTCAGATGAAGAAACTTCTTTCCTTGAATTCCTATCATTTAAATGCAGAACTGTATTTCTTTTATTTTATGTTCTCTTTTTAACATATTTTTTAATAAAAAGTTATTGAATTTTTGTTTGAAAGTATTTGATATTGGATATTCATATATCGATTATAAATTATTGGGTACCCGAAGAAAAACAATCCCTGTGTGTCAGTGTTGCCAGGAAGTAGTTTTCACTTTGGTTTTCACCAATTTTTAATTCATTATATTTGGACTGAGAAATTAGAAAAATATAGACGGAGATGGTGTAAAAAAGCATACCATCAAACTAGATACAACGTTATATTAAACATAATAAAAGATCAGTATAAAATCACGTTCGTTTTATTTTGAATTCGGTTTGCTCTTATTATGAACAAAGAGTCGAAATGCAAATATAAAAGTTAGCAATAATGTAAAAGTTATTGATGTAATTGATGGAATAAAAAATATTTTAATATAATAAAAAATAAAATAAAATTTAGGAATTATTATTTTTGTAAAATAAAACTTATTTGTAGAGGGATTTCTGCGATTTCCAGGGGCTGTATTTTTTCGAGTCTGGCAACACTGTTGTGTTTGTGTGTGTGTGCTGCGCCTATGACGTTAAGGCCAAAAAGAATCGTGTGGTCGACGAAAATTTTCCTTTGCAATTAAAGGTTCACCATTTCTCTTTTTCTTTTTTTGTTGTATGCATATTTTATTTGTGCATTTCGTGAATTAATTAAATATTAATAAAATCATAAAAAGCGCTGAACATTTGCAAGTGTATGAGCGGCACATAGTGTTGAAACAAAAACCAAACAAACTTTTTACAAAAAAAACTCAAGTGAAAGTCAGCAAACAATTTGGAAAAGAAATTTGCAATAAGAACCAAATAAAGGACGACATTCAGAGATTCAAAGTAGATGCTGCAATATTTAAGATCCTGACCTTTGACAAGCGATCCAGCAACTGCGCAGAGCAACGATATTCCAGCATCAGCATAATCCACTCACTGGTCGACTGAACGAGTTACGGGTTTATATTATTTGGAACAATTAAAGGCAACAAAAAAAGGTAGTCAGTAAGTCAGTCAGTCAGCCAGTCAATTGCAATTGCTGAAACACCTACAACGTGTCGTGTCGTCATTGTTTATAACGCTGACTCGTGATAATTTTGATTTCTTCATCTCTACGTTGGCCGTAACATAGTTTTTGTCAGTTGTTGCGCAGCCTTTGATAAATACACACAGTGTCTTCAGGAACAATAATATGCAGCTAGCCGACGACCACGACGTCAACATGCTGAAGTCACAACTGGCAAAGGGTGAGTCAGCGCCTGTGACGTAGGGCCTTCTTATTTTGTTCGATACTATAGTTTGTTTTTAAACGAAATATACAGCAACTTTTTTTGTTTGTTGTAATGCAACATTTTAATCAGCACATACATTTTTAAAATTTTATACTTAAATTTTAATAATTGAAATTGTGATATTTTTGAACTTTGTTTAGTCATTTTGAAAATATGTTGTTGATAAAGATTGCATAAAATATAACGTATTTGTAGGAGTAAAATTATCATATATAATTTACACGGAGAATTTGTTTTTAAATTTGCTGTTTTAGTATTTCAAGAAATATATAACGTTGTAGAAGTAAAACATGTAAAACTAATCAAATAGGTTTTTAATAAAACCTAATATTTCGAGTTTGTTGCTTAATATTATAAAAAGAATTGATAAATTTTTTAAAGTTGTAATGCCGATTGATAGGTTGACATTTTCTTATCATTTGTGAGCTCATCGATTTATAAATACATATTGTTGTAAATTAATTATTGACATTTTGATAATGTGTTTGATGAGTTTTACATTTACAACGACGATTTGTAAAAAATATATATTTTTTTAATTTATGCCATTCAAAAGTACAATATGTTCTTACTTGAGACCAATTTTGGCATGATCAAATGGAAATATAACGTTTTTAGTAAACAAAATATGTTTGGTAAGTTTTACTTCTACTTAGACGATAGTGGTTTTAAATTTATATGGTTTCTGCTGAAATTTTTTATATTTAAAAAACCGAAAATAATTTGTATACATCTACATATTTAGAAAAAGCTCACAATATATTTTAAAATACAAAACAAAGCTTTAACGATATATAAAACTTGATGATCGGACATTGAATAAATAAACTATGTCGATAAAACGGTTTTTAGCGGACTCAAAAAAAAAACGGTTTTCTGACATTTTCACGAGCTTTCATTTTCACGGTCTTTCAAACATTTTTTTTTTCAGTACATACTAGGTGTCCCAATCCCGAAGCATTTTGACAATCCCCGAACTTTCGGATTTAGAAAATAAATCCCTGGATTAGTTCCGAAATATTGAAATTTGTATTACAGATAACAAAAAAGGAAAAATTTGTACATACAGCTTAGTGAAAAATAATAGCAGAGATATTCTTACATGATTTATCATCAATGACTGTTGAAAAATAATGAAATAATGCTAACGACTTGAAATTATGAATTTAGTAGTATTCATTATATCTGCAGTTCCTTTCTGTAAATTAATCGACAAAATTGTCGATTTCTGTGACGTCAAAATTGTTCAAATGTGGACAAAATTATTCGACAAGAAATGAAAATTTCGTCATTTTGACGTCAAATCGAAAATATGAAACGACAACTTTGATCGACAAAATTACAGAAACCACCTACTGCACATTATTTTCAGTGGCAATCGCGGTATTTAATTTCGGCATTTTTCGTATTGATTTTCTCCGGGATTCCGGTATTGGAAGCCCTAATATATACTCATTCTAAATGCTTACTGAGTTTTTTTTAAAAAATGTGTAAAGCGCATTTTTTTTTGAAAGTTGTTATTTTAATTCGTTAGTTTGGAGTAAGTACTGTATAACAATGAACAATTTTCTGCTTGATCGTTAAATTTTAAATACTTAAAAAATAATTTAAAAATAGTCCAAAATTTGTTTTTCATTTTCCGAGTTTAGATTCAAATATTTCTAAAACTAATTAGTATATTGAAATTCCTTTATATATTAAAATTAGCCTCAATTAAAATACACATTTTTTCAAAGTATTTTTTTTTTATATTTTGATAAAGTTATAAATTTTTTGTATTCAATTGTGACTTAAAAGAACTTTAAATTTAAATTTATTGAAAATCTTAAATGAATGGATATAAACTAAGTATGCAGTAAATAAAAGTATCGAAAACTAAATATAGGGTTTTTCAATAGAGACGCTACAAAAGTAGAGCGATAGGGACAGCAAACGACGCCATATTTCTTGCCGCTCTTTTGACATTTCTCTTCAGTAAGGTTTGCCATTTCATGATGGAAAGATTCGAATTTCGGTAGTAAATTTTAATAATTTCGACTCGTTGTTGGCTCGTATATCTTTTCATCATGAAATGTCGCTCTGTTGAAAAACACTTGAAAAAAACTTTTGTAGCGCTCTTATTGAAAAATCCTTTATATGACTCATTTTAACACATGAACTTCTCGTAACTTTGGATTCCGAACTTCCCATTGAAGCCTATCAGACATGTTCTGAGTTTTACTTTCAATCGAAAATTGAAATATTTAACTACACACTGGTTTAGCTGGTTATATAAAACTTGATCGAATTGAATTTTATTAAAATATGTTTTTTTATTTTTGTCCATTTTCCTGCTTTCGATCGTATTCCGATTGAATTTCATATGCAAATTTGTAAACAAACGTTTTTGAATTCGATGTCTCAGTAGAAAGTTTTTTTTTCAAATGAATTAAATCTATTTCCATTGATTTGAATTCGTTTTTTTGTATTGTGACATCGAATTAAAAACCGTTTGTTCACAAATTGTATATCAAATTCAATCGAAAACGAGAACATGGCTCTTTATATTGGAAATTCAAACTCGCAAACATAAAACTCGGGCTGTGCTTTTAATCAATTAATCATAATCTTGAAATCTTAATTTATTAATCAAAAAATCAGAAATGGATTAATCAAATAAATTGTTTAATCACACAACCCTAATCGTTTGACTTAAAATTTCATTAGATTTTTCAATATATGTTTTTGTATAACAAATTTATTTTGGAACTTTTTTAATATAGCTAATTTACTGTTCTTTCACGAAACAATACTTCATTTCTACATCGAGACAATTATGCCACATACAATTCTTTTCCGAGACAAATATGATTCCTTCACAGACATATCTTGCCCGACACATTTCTTCGCTGGACAATTCCATACCGAGACAATTCTGATTCCTTCACAGATTCCCTCCCGAGATATTTCTTCGCTGGACAATTCAGACAATTCCTTACCTAGACATTTCTCCCCTGGATAATTCATTCCCGAGACATTTTTTCTCAGAATTTTTTTAATTTCCAATTAGTCTATCTTCAGATACTTTTTAGTCGAAACAATTTTTTCATGTACATTTCTTCCTCATCAAATTTTTTCAAGAGACAATTCTTTCTCGTGACAATTCTTAGCAGAACCATTATTTTATTTGTTGATTAATATCACTTTTTAAGCATTTCTTATGTCTTCTTTATTTTTTTATATAAATTTATAAGCTATTACGTGTGTTTTTAATATGCAAAATTTTGTATTTGAAAAATCATTCAAAAAGAAAGGCAAAGCGAAATTAATTGACAATTACAAAAATCAGGTTTTCATGCACTCCTTATTAATTTCTAACTAGTTTTAATTAAATGCACATAAAAATTAAACAAATGTATATTATACATAAACTATAATAATTTCTGCCTCAGTACATTTGCACTCGCACACTTTGCTTATGTAAATCCACGTTGTATCTTTGTACAACTACATGTATCATCACTTGACACAACAGAATACAAAAAATAATAATAATGAAAAAATAAAAAAGAAAAATAGCTACGGTACTTCCATCTGTATGTATCATATGAAGTGGCGTGATTCCGCTACAGCAAGCAACAGCTTCGGCTTCAGCAGCACGCAGTTCCATGCGTCGATCAAGTAAACAAATCATGTCTGCCCGCACTTCATGTTGTTTTGCTTTTTGTTTTCTTGTATTTAATTTATTTTACTTTTTTCCAATACATTTCTGAATTATATAAGAAGAAAACTCTGTTAAACGACGACGACAATTAATTTAAGTGGAAGCAAAAAGAATTGCTTTAAATTATTACACTATACTATCAAAAAATTGGCAAAAGAAAGTTTTCACAAATATGTAAAATATAAAATTATCTGTAATATTAATTGATATTTATGCTGTTTTTCTAATAACATCATTTTGAACATTTTGGCATGAACATTTTTGAACATTTTGACAGAATTTTATCAAATTAACAAAAATTTATATTTTAAGTTATGAAAAATTCGTTCCTGGATAATATTTCGGTCGCGACACAATTTTTCAGCGTGTAAATTCTTTCCCGAGATAATTTTTACAAGATATTCTTTCCCAATATCATTTCTCACAAAAGAATTCATCCCTGAACAATTCTTTCCTAGACACTTCTTCCCTGAGTCAATTTATCGCAGAGAGAATTCTTCCTCGTGAGAGGAAAAAAGAGAAAAAAATATCTCTGATAGAATTCATTCCAAGATAATCTTTTCCCTAGACACTTTTTCTTCGAGATATGTTTCACCAAGATAATTTTTCGCCAAGACAAATTTTCCCGAGACCATTTTCCCCGAGACAATTTTTCCTTGTGACAATTCTTTGCCGAGATAATTTTTTCGGAAATGAATGCTTCCCCGGACAATTATTTTCCGAACAATTCTTTCCTGAGACTATTTTTTACCAAGACAATTTTTACCGAGACCATTTTCCCCGAAACAATTTTTACTTCAGACAATTCTTTCTCGAACAATTCTTCCCTGAGATAATTTTTCCGAAAGAGAATGCTTCTTGGGACAATTTTCCGAAGCAATTCTTTCTCGAGACAATTCTTCCCCAATTCAATTTTTCCTTGAGACACATCTCTACTGAGACTATTTTTCAACGATTCAATTATTCCCTGAGATATGTATTCCCCTATGGAATTACTCCTTGAGTCAATTTTTCCCCTTTTTTTCAATTTCACAACAAATTTTATTTTTGAGTTACGTAGAATTCTTTCCTGGAGAATAATTCTACCGCGAAACAATTTTTAAGCGTGTAAATTCTTCCCAGAGATAATTTTTAGAAGATATTCTTTCTCGTGTATCAGTTTTCACGAGAGAATTCATCCCTAAATAATGCTTTCAGAGACAATTTATACTTACTTACTTAAATGGCCCTTACAACCGTGGGTCGGTTTTGGCCGCTGAGATGAAGCCGCGCCAGTCGGATCTGCTTTGCGCGCGCTGACGCCAGTTAGAAATACCAAGCGTTGCCAGGTTGTCCTCAACTTGGTCTTTCCAACGCAGATTTGGACGCCCTCTTCTACGCTGTCCACCTTCGAGTTTCGATTCAAGCACCTTCTTGGCTGGAGTGTTTTCATCCATTCGTTCGACATGACCTAGCCAGCGAAGCCGCTGGATCTTGATGCGCTTGACTATGTCAATGTCGTCGAATAACTCATATAGCTCGTGGTTCATCCTGATTCGATACTCGTTAGCAAAGCAGATAGGGCCAAAGATTTTACGGAGAATCTTTCTCTCGAACGCTCCCAGTACTCTCTCATCGGTGGTGGCCAGCGTCCATGTTTCTGCACCATAAAGTAGGACGGGCATGATGAGTGACTTGTAGAGCGTTATTTTTGTCCGGCGAGAGAGGGCTCTGCTTCTCAATTGCCTACTGAGCCCAAAGTAGCACCTGTTGGCAAGAGTTATTCTCCGTTTGATCTCCAGGCTGACGTCGTTGTTGCTGTTTACGCTGGATCCCAGATAGACGAAGTCCTTCACAATGTCGAACTTGTGGGTGTCAAAATCAGCTTTTTGTCCAAGACGCACGGACTCTTTTTTGCTTGTTGACACAAGGAACTTCGTTTTGTCCTCGTTCACCGCTAGACCCATTCGACGCGACTCTTTCTCCAATCTGGAGAATGCTGCGCTGACTGCTCGTGTGCTCCTGCCAATGATATCAATATCGTCGGCATATGCGAGCAGCATGACACTTTTGTTGAGGATAGTGCCGCTTTGACGGAGTTCGGCAGCTCGAACTATTTTCTCCATCAATAAGTTAAAAAAGTCGCACGATAGGGAGTCACCCTGTCTGAAACCTCGTTCGGTATGAAATGGCTCGGAGAGGTCTTTTCCTATTCTCACTGAGCAACGTGTGTTGCTCAGGGTCATCCTGCAAAGCCTTATAAGTTTCGCAGGTATACCGAACTCAGACATTGCGGCGTATAATCGTTCCCTTATCGGAGTGTCGAAGGCGGCTTTATAGTCGACTAATAGGTGGTAGGTGTCGATCTGTTTTTCTAGGGTCTTTTCCTGGATTAGGCGCAATGTGAAAATCTGGTCTATGGTGGACTTTCCAGGTCTGAAGCCGCACTGATAAGGTCCAATCAGTCTGTTGACGATGGGCTTCAGTCTTTCACATAATACGCTCGATAGAACCTTGTATGCGATATTGAGTAGGCTGATCCCACGGTAGTTGGCGCAGATAGTGGGATCCCCTTTCTTAAGGATTGGGCAGAGTACACTGAGGTTCCAGTCACTTGGCATGCTTTCATCCGACCATATTCTGCTTACGAGCTCGTGCATGCTCTCTATTAGCTCTTCGCCTCCGGTCTTAAACAATTCAGCAGGCAGGCCATCAGCACCTGCGGCTTTGTTGTTTTTCAGCCGAGCAATGGCTGTTCTGACCTCGTCATGGTCGGGTGGCGGAATCTCAACGTCGTCATCAAGTACTGGGGTTGCCGGGTTTGCTTCTCTATCGGTGGAATTGAGGTCATCATCACCGGTCAGCAGTTTAGAGAAGTGATCCCTCCATATTTTCAGTGTGCTCTGGATATCTGTCACTAGATTTCCGTTCTCATCTTTACAGGAAGAGGCTCCGGATTTCGAACCTCCGGCTAGGCGTCTTATTTTCTCGAAGAATTTTCGAGCCTCATTCCTGTCCCCATGCATCTCAATCTCCTCAATCTCCTCACACTCACGTCTTTCTGCCTCGCTTTTTTTACGCCTGAAAAGACGTCTCTCTTCCCTCCTCTTCTCTTTGTAACGCTCCTTCGCAGCTCGCGTAGCTACTGACTGCAGGGTGGATTTGTACGCAGCGTCTTTCTCTGCAGTGGCCGCGCGACACTCTTGGTCATACCACTGATTCCTCAGGGGGCGTTGGAATCCAAGCACCTCTTCGGCAGCCGTACGCATAGAGCAGGAGATATGATTCCACTGCGCGCTTATATCATCGAGAGGAGGAGTGCTTTGTCTAAGCAGGTGTGAGAGTCGAGTGGAAAAGGCTTGCGTTGTCTGTTGTGATTGCAGCTTTCCGACGTCTAGCTTTCTCTGCGTTTGATTCCGTACGTTCTTCGCAGCGCTTAAGCGTGTGCGGACCTTGGCTGCTACAAGGTAATGATCCGAGTCCATATTGGCACCTCGGATAGTGCGTACGTCCATCACGCTTGAAGAGTGCCTTCCGTCAATCACAACGTGATCAATTTGATTTCGAGTTTTTTGATCGGGCGACAACCATGTGGCCTTGTGGATATCGAAATGTTCGAATCTAGTGCTACTAACTACCATGTTTCGTGCTGCGGCGAAGTCGATTAGCCTCGTTCCGTTATCGGAAGTGTTGGCATGGAGGCTAAATTTTCCGATTGTGGGACAATAGATGGCTTCTCTGCCCACCTTGGCGTTAAAATCGCCTAGCACGATTTTGATATCGTGGCGGGGGCAGCGCTCGTATGCGTTGTCTAGGCGCTCGTAGAAGCGCTCTTTTGTCTCGTCATCTTTCTCGTTCGTCGGAGCGTGTGCACAAATTAGGCTGATATGGAAATATTTAGCCTTGATGCGGATTGTTGCCAGCCTTTCGTCCACGGGTGTGAACCTAGAGACAAGGTGGCGGAGTCTCTTGCCGACCACAAATCCACATCCAAATTCGTGTCTCTCCGCATGGCAGCTGTAGTAGATATCACAGGACGCTTGTTTCGAACAGGCCTGTCCCGTCCATCGCATCTCCTGGATAGCGGTGATGTCAGCCTTATATTTTTCGAGGACATCTGCCAGCTGGATAGAGGCACCTTCCCTATAAAGGGTCCGGACATTCCAGGTGCATATCCGTAAATCATGGTCCTTAAAACGTTTGCGTGGGTCGTCATCGTTGTAATCGGTCGTTATCCGATCGTTATCGATCTGCTTTCAGAGACAATTTATAGCAGATAGAATTCTTTCCTGAGACAATTTTTCACGAGACCATTTTCCCTGAGACAATTCTTTCTTGAAAAATTCTTCTCCGGATTCGAAACACTTCTTCCCTGATACAATTTTTCCCTTAAGACAATTCTTCTCTAAAAAAATCTTTCTCGAAAAATTCTTCCCCGAACAATTATTTTTCGAAACACTTCTGCCTGAGACACTTCTTTCCTGAGACTAATTTTCACCGAGAACATTCTTCATCAAGATTAATAATTCCGAATAATTTTTCCCTGAGATAATTTTTCACTGAGAAAATTCTTATTTCCGAAATTCTTTCCCGTGACTAGACAATTATACCTCAAAACAATACTTCCCCGCAGATAATGTTTAGCAACCCGAATTCCCGGACAATTATTTTGCAAGACAATTTTTCCCCTAAAACAGTTTTTACCCAAGTCAATATTTTCCTAAATATACCTAAATAAAAAATTACTAAATAAAATTCTTCATCGCGACAATTCTTTTCCTAGAAGAAGTCTTCCCGAGAGAAAATTCTACCATGACAATTCTTTCCCTGACAAGTATTCCTTGAGACATTTATTACCCTATACAATTACTCCTCCAATTACTTTTTCCCCAAGAGATTTTATTCCAGAGACAATTTTTTCCAAAAACAATTTTTCTTCAACACAATTCTTCCACGAAACAATTTTCAGTGACAAATCTTCTCCTAGACAATTCTTCTCCTAGACAATTCTTCTCCTAGACAATTTTTCATCAAGACAATTTTTCTTCAAGACATTTTTTCAATTGAGACATTTCTTCGAAGAGAATTCTTTCCAGGACAATTCTTTTCCTGAACAATTCTTTACCGTTATAAATCTATACCGATACAATGCGTTCACGCGTCATTTTCCCTGGATAATTTTTCCCCGACACAGTAATTTTTGGGAACATTTCTTGCAGCACATATCTTCTTTCATATTTTCCTCGGACAATTTTTCCCCCGAGACAGCTTTTCCTAAGAGAATTCTTCTCCGAAACAGACATAGTATAGTTTTTTTTTATTTTGCAAATACGAATAATGAGTTTATTACGTTAAATAGCTCTGAAACAGTTAAATAACTCTTTTAAACCACTATACGGTTACTATATAGGTCCTTTGCAACATAAATAGTGACTTCCAGTTGCAGTGTAAGTGGAAATAGTTAAATGTCATATTATGTATTATTTATGATGATTGTTACTATCATAGATAACGACATTATTTCGATAATTACAATTTAACAAATATAAATTATGATTTAATTGAATTAAACAGCTCTAAAACAGTTATAAGAATGTTTTAAACAACAACAAAAATGTATAAAACAGTTGTAAAAAGTTATAAAATGGTTTTAGACAATAAATTGGTTACAATACAGTTTTTTTTGAAACTTAAATAGTTAATTTTCATGTTTTTTTTTTTTTATAAAATGCAGTAATTTTTATAATATTGTAATACAAGAATTGATTTGACTGAACTAGAAGGTTTTGAATTTTATAAAGTTTGTATTCAAAAACTGGATTCTGGAAACACATAAAACATTCAATGGCATTGAAATTTTAATATTTAGCGCGGATTTAGATCGGAAGTGGATACATGCCGGTTAATTTACAAATATTTATTAAGTTCTAAATATTCATTACTTTCCAAATATTTATTATTTTTTAAATATTTACATGATATTTTTCAAATATTTTTTAAATATTTTATATTTTTCAAATATTTTTTAAATATATTATATTTTTAAAATATTTTTTTTTTATTTCCAAAATACAACAAGTTGGCAACTCTACTGTAACGCATACAATTAGTTAGTACATTTTTGTTTTATCATTTGCGCGGCGCTTTATAGATTTATATATATTTGTTTGTTTAAGATAAGATTTGTTTAAAAGCTAAAGTTTTTCAAATTTCAGTTTTTTTCAATTACATAAAGTATTTTTATAAACAGCAACAAATCTAGAATGAATTTAGCAATTGTCTACTTATTATATTTAATGTAAAGCTAGAGTAAGTTCAAAAATCTACCTTAAAAAACAAAAACAATAAAAGCGCGCCATCCAAAGTACAAAAATGTGAAATAAATTAAAAACAAACTTTTGCCAAAGATCAACATAATATTAAATGTTTGCTTTGATTTTTTCTTTCGTTCTCTTTTTATTTTTTGCTTTCATTAATGAAATATTTTAATTCTAAATTTCAGTGCACTCTATAGAGTACTCTTGAACTTAGGTACACTAAAAAAAAACACAAATCTCCTGCAGAATTAATAAAATTTTAAAAGATTCTTTTTCCACCAGACAATTCTATCTCAAACAATTCAACTCCGAGACAATTTTAAAGCATTACTCTTCGAGACAATTCTTTTCAATTATTCGCTTATAGTTTTTCTCTATATAATTAATCTCGCGACACTTTTTATTCGAGATAATTTTTCCACGAGTTTTCTCTTTCCTTGACAATTCTCGCAAAACAATTATTCCCCAATACACTTTTTCCCAGGACAACACAATTTTTCCCCAGGACAAAAGTTTCCCAAAACAATATACAAAATAATATTTAAAGAACAAAATTCACTGTCAATCCGAGCCAATTCTTCTCGAGACAATTCTTCCCCAAGACAATTGTTTCCCAAGACAATTTACGCTGAGACAATGTAGAACAAAAATCTTCAGCAGATTTAATAGAATTTTAATAGAAAACTATTACTTCTTAATATTTAAATTAATCAATAGGACGCATACTATTATTATAATATTATACAAGCTATTAATACTATTAAGTAGTTTGTAAGAGCTTTGTACTCTATTTGATGATAATAAACTAATCTAAATCAATATAAAAATAGAAAAGAAAAGTAATTATTTTATACTATTTAAATTGGTCAATAGTATACATACTATTATTGCAGTATTATGCATACTATTAATACAATATTTAGTTTGTCATATTTATTTTTAAATGCTGATAATAACATAACCAATATAAATATAAATCATATAAAATAGAAAAGAAAAGCAATTATTGTATATTATTTAAATTGGTCAATAGTATGCATACTATTATTACAGTATTATGCAGACTATTAATACAATATTTAGTTTGTCATATTTATTTTTAAATGCTTTTTTTCAATATACGTACTATAAATTCTGTGGCAATATGAATTAACAACATAACTCGAGATATGTTATTAATGCCATCGTAATCCTGATATACGAATTTATTAAATATATTTATTAAATATTTATTTTTATTAAAAAAAAAAACTTACGAAAAAAATACTAAAAGAAACATTTTGCAATCATTTATTTTATTTAAGTTTTTCTAAAATTTCACAAATAATTTTTAAATTAGTTTTAAAGATAATTTTCGGTATAAGTTGTAAAGTTTAAAGATGCTCTCCTGAAATGTTTAAAAAATAGACTTATGCTTTTATTTCCAATTGCCACAGAATTTAAGAAAATCCTATCTAATTTCATTGAAATTCAATAAATTTTCAATATTTTTCGATTATTTTGTGTGTATAATGTGATTTTTTAAACAAAAGTATGTGTACTATGAAATACTGAAATACTATCAACTCAATAGTATTTCTGACAATTCTAATAGTATGCAATATTAAATATTCAATAAAATTCAAACCATTTAATTTATAGTATTCAATACATCAAATACTATAAAATTAGTGAACAAACTATTCAATTATAATGAAAAAACTATTAATACATATACCATAAATTGAATAGTTGTACCATTAAATACTGTGACACTTTCTTCTGAGTGTAGGCTCCCTCTTTTTAATCTCTTTTTTCTTCTTTGTTAATCTTTTAAAGCTCTTTTTAAACTCGCCTAATTCACTAACATTTCTTTGCTCTATTGTTTGCCGCTCTTAGCTTTTGTTACTCTATAGCTTTTACCCCCCCCCCCCCAATTCTTTAAAACTTTCGCGCATAGTTTTAGTAGTTGCTATATGATTTTATTTTTTTGTACCAACTCAAAAACTAAGCACTTCAACCTAAGTTCAATAATATTTGAATAGCTTTTACAGCTGACTCTTTGCTGCCCTATTCAACAACACTTGATGACGGCGATTAGTATAGCGTATATAATAAGCGCAACTTCATTATTGTCGTCGTCGTCGTTGCTTTTGATCTTATGGCGCGCGCGAATTCATACACGCGTCGAAAAAAAAAATATACAAACCGATCGTATGATCGATAATTTTTTTATGTATTTGTTTTTGTTCTTGTTCTTTTATTGTTGTTGTAATATTTTTGCATTTTTGCAAAAATTATTGCATTAAGTTATTCATTTGTTAATGAAAGTTATTTAAATGCATTTTTAGTTATATGACGATGTATAATATAGTTTTATGTACACCGAAAAAATACTGTAGTACCCCAAACAACATTTTTGGTAGGGTCGAGACAGTTTAGAAACATTTTTTCGACATATTTTAAACAGACAAAGGCGGAATTTGTATCAGAAGTTGTCTGTTTTCTGCCCATTCCCAAAATATGGCGTGAATCTGCTATTAAAATGTCTTCAAATTTTACATCCTGCTATACACTTCCCAAGATATTCCATTTAGCTGTGCGTTTGCCGGAAATATTCCTAAAAAATACCAGAAATTATGTCTCGCGATATTATATACAATTTATGTCTTTGTTTTTAAAAAAAAACTGTAGGTTACTACACTTTGTTGATTTTTAAATACATTTGTCTTTATTTGACTTATTTTTTAATACATCATGTATTAAAAACTACTCTAAATATTGCACACATTGCATTTTTGCTTTTATTTTAATAATTTAAAATTCGTGTGGGCACACCACGAACGAATTATGAAAGTTCGTTCCTCATGCAGGTATAAACGAATTCGTTGCCCTTTTTTTTACACTGCGAAAGAGGTATAAACATGACCGAAATGAGTTAATGAGAGAACTACGTAGTGATGCCAACTAATTGAGTCTCCTGCTATTTTTTTGTTTTAAAAATAAATACGCCGAATTCGTTGCCCTTTTTTACACTGCGAAAGAGGTATAAACATGACCGAAACGAGTTAATGAGAGAACTACGTAGTGATGCCAACTAATTGAGTCTCCTGCCAAATATTTTTTGCAAGGATGACTGCGAAAGAGGTATAAACATGACCAAACCGATTTAATAAGAGAACTACGTAGTGATGCCACCTAATTGTGTCTCCTGCTAAATTTTTTTTGGTTTTAAAAATAAATACGCCCAAATAAAAGTTGTAAACTCTGCAGCATTGAGTGCAAATATAACACGCACGGCCAAAATAATGTTAAGAAACAGATTTGAGGATGTTTTTAATCCGACATATCCGTAGTAGATATCAAAAGCTGCCTGAGTTCTGCAAATACACAAAAAATGCCGGGTATTTCGAAATCGTTTATCAGTTCTCTGTCGGAAATATGACCGAAATATTCGTTTAAAATAACAGAATATTTTTCCCTGTATTTTTCTTAATCCCACAAAGCCGTTGTAGATATCAAAATGTGCCTGGTATTTCGAAATCGTTTTTTTCATATAAAAAATTGATGTCTTAGTATAAATAATTGTTTTTCAAATGCAATTCGCTTGTTTTGAGTTACACGAAAATATTTTTTTATAAACATAAACCCATCAAATTCAAAACCCTTTCTTTGCAAATTTCGATGAAATTCTTTCGGAAATCGATCGAAATCTGAAACATGGATGATAATCATTTGAATTGAAATTTAAGTACAAAATTTGATCGGAATCGAAGTGATCAGGCCCCAAATACATGATTTTCAAAAATAAAATTCAAATCCCATTTTTTTTTATTGAGAAAACTCTTTATATCGATAAATTTTCATTAATTGTGTATGGACATTTCTAATCAAATCATTTTTATTTATTTTGAGTATGTAAAATAGTTTTCTAAGCGAATTGAAATCGTTTAAATCAAGAGCAAGCGATTTGAATACATTTGAAAAACCATTTTGGTATTAAGAAAATGAACGCACAATTTTTTTGAATAGGAATTTTGAAGACAAAATCGATCGCAATTGGATCTAAGACTGAAATATGCATCATTAATTAATCCAAATCTCAATAACTCTAAAAGCAATAAATAGTGCAAACATTTCTTAATATATTCCACACAAATTTTTAGAAAAGTTTTTTTTTATTATGTTGGTCATGTAACTGATGGGATTGGGACGATGTAAAAAAAATATATCATTTCACGATCAACCCTATTTTAATTTCTACTAGGGCTCTGAAACTATTTTATTATTTTTTTTTAAATAAAAGAAAAAAATCAAAATACAAATTTATATAAAATTCCTGAACTTTGTGAGTTCTTCTATGTCTACGCAGCGACGTCGACGAATTTAAAATTAATTTACTTTAATGCGTTACAATTTTTTTAATGTATTAACTACGTTTTAAACTATCCGACCAACCTGATTAAAATATGTAATTGCTAGTTTATAAAATGAAAAATTATGGTTATTAATGAGTGAATTAATGACTGAATGAATTAATGACTGAATGAAGTAAAAATAATAAAAAAAAACTGTAATATGAGCGCACACGAGGAAGTAAATCTGCATCAAGAGTCAAGATATTGAAGGCACTGTGTCATTAACAACGGCGGCGGCAACTTTAAAACAAGTTAAAACATTATCAAAAAAGGCGACATAGAGAAAATAGTAATAATAAAGAGAAAAATTATAATATGAAGTACAGCAACTATTTATATAAAAACAACAAAATAGAGAGAAATGCGACAATATAGAGCGAAAAACGATAACGGTAGAACAATATAATAGAGCGAAAAACGAAAACATAGAGCGAAAAATGACAACATAGAGTGAAAAATGACAACATAGAGCGAAAAATGACAACATAGAGCGAAAAATGACAACATAGGGCGAAACACGACAACATAGCAACAAAACAACAACTACAACTTAAGCAATATAACAACAATTAATACAACAAAAACTGAGAGAAAGAGTAGACATAAATAATCAACAAAAAATTAATTAAAATAACTACATCTTATTACTATGCAAAGAGAAAGCTTTCGTCTCTTTGCAGAGCTTAAGCAGTCAGCGCTCTTTTGCTGGAACAAAGAAGCACCTGGAAACGCTGGGACTTATTTGAATCTGACTGTGACTATGACTGACTGGTCAGTCGACGACGGCGACGACAGTCAGCATTTATTCGCATGTTGCGTCTGGCTACGAACGGTCAACCAAACGGCGACGACGGTGGCCAAGTAACAACAAAAAAATTATATTAAATGTGAAAAAAATACGATTTTAAAACCACTAGCTATTTATTTAAAACAAAAAAAAAAAACGAGAGAAAAGAAAACAAAAACCAGCGATAATATAACAACTATACGAAAATACAACAACAACAATAATAAAATTTACAGAAAGCAGAGCAAAATTACGCGAAACAGCAGACGCAACGCCGCTGAAATGTGTTGAAATTTTAAACAAAACAAAAAACAAATATTTATATAAAAATCGTGCGTTTAACAGAGCAACATAAAAAAGCGTAACATTTCATAGTAAATTTGTTAAAAAGTAGTTATAACACATTAAGGTCATTAATAGAAATGAATAATGTAAAAATTTGTAAATGTAAAAATTAAAAGTTTTTGCTGAAAAATATATAAAAATGAAAAACAAAAATAAATTAATAAAATAAAAAATTGTAAATTGTAAAAAAGATGTATTTAAAGATGTATGTATAAAAAAAAGAATAAAGAAATAAAATTAAAAAAAGAATAAAAATAAATTATTAAACAAAAAAAAATAATAAAAAAGAAAAATTTAAATAAGAAAATTAAAAAATAAATATAAAAAGTAAATTAAATTAAAAAAATATAAATATAAAAAGAAAATATCCAATAAAGAATATAATATAGAAAACATAGATGGCAAAAAAAAACATTTTTTTTAGAAACAAAAATATTAAAAAAATAAAATAAAAAGATTTAAAATAAAATAAATTAATAAAAAAATATAATGAAAATAAAACCAATAGAAAAATAATGAAAATAAAACAAATAACAAAAGTATAAATGCAAAAAAAAAAAACAAGAACAAAAATTAAAAAAATCAATTTTTAAAAAATAAAGAATAAAAAAGAAAAATAAAATTAATAAACAAAAAAAAAAAATTAATAAAAAAGAAAAATTTAAATAAGAAATTTAAAAAGTAAATATAAAAAGTAAAATAAAAAAAAAGTTTAAAAAAATATATCTAATAAAGAATATAATAAAGAAAACATAAATGGAAAAAAAAAATAAATAAAAATTCAAATAAAAACTTAATTTAAAGAAACAAAAATATTAAAAAAATAAAAAGATAGATTTAAAATAAAATAAATTAATAAAAAATTTAATGAAAATAAAATCAATAGAAAAATAATGAAAATAAAACAAATAAAAAGTATATTGAATGCAAAAAAGAACACACACAAAAACAAAATAATTAATAATAAAATAAAGTGGAAAACTAAAAATTAAAATAAAATATTTTTGTAAACAATTAAAAATAAAAATTAAAATACAAAATAAATTTGAAAATAATAATTTATTATGAAAAAAATAATAGTAAATCAAGATTTTAAATTAAACAAATTAATAAAAAAAAAAAAACTAAACAAATAATAAAATTAAAATAAACCACAAATGAAAATTAAATAAACAATGAAAATAAAACAAAGTAAAAAAGTATTTAAAATGCAAAAAAGAATTAAATTTTGTAGTATGATATTGCAACAATTAATTTTTAACTTTAATAGTATAAAACTAAATAATTTATATTATGCTAATATTAAATAAATAGTATCATACTATTATTTTTATAGTATCATAATAATAAATAATAGTTTGGCGCTACAGTCCTGTATAGAACTTCGGCCGAGCTCTCTCACCATTATGAGCTGTGCGTGTTATATTTGTACTCAAAGTGGTGGGACCTACAGTTTATTGCCGAATCCGAACGGCGGGTGAGAGCTTTTTCATAGGCAATGGTTTTACTCTCGTAGGTTTGCCATTTACTGACGAGAGGTAGCGCGGTATAGAAAAATGTTTCTATGAAAAGATGTTGTTAGCCCCAGTCCAGGCTTGAACCGGGGACCTTTCGGCTCGCAGTCCAACGCACTAACCACTGAGCTACCGTCAGTTCAAATTGGGTGTTTTGTACCAACAATGAACACAATAAGAATTATGTGCATTGAAGAAAGAACCAAAAACAAAAACTGCATAGACTTATGATTTTGCCACTTGAAATGTAGAATCTGAAATGTAAAATCTGAAATGTAGAATCTGCAGAGAAAGGTCGCTGATGAAGGGGCTAGGCTGCCTCTGAAACAGCTGTACGATCTGCCACTCAATGCAATTTGCCAATTGTGTTTGTTGTTTTTTTTGTTGGTACAAAACATCCAAATTGTACTGACTGGACCTTAAGCACGTTAAAACAATATCTTAAAATTATCAAGAGGTTGTAAAACAAAAACAATTAATTAATTATTAACTTTAATAGTATTAAACTATGAAATTTATGTTATGCTAATATTACATTTATAGTATCATACTACTACTTTTATAGTATCATACTATATCATACTATAACATTAATAGTATCTTACTATAATTAAATTAAAACTATAAAATTAATAGTATGGTCTATATAATTAATAGTATGATACTATAAAATTAATAGTTTTATTAAACAATCTATTAACCGTGTGTTATAAAATTAAAAGTCCCAATTCTCTTTTTACCGATTTACACAAACTAAAAAAATAAATAAAAGAAAAATAAAAATAATGTAAAAGAAATTAAAAATAAAGTAAGAAAAATAAAAATTCATAATAAGTGAACAAAAATTAAAACTAAATAAAAAATGAAAAGAAAAATAAAAAATAATGTAAGAAAAATTATAAATAAAGTAAGAAAAATTAAAAAAAAAAATTAAAAAAAAAATAAATAAATTTAAAAAAAAAAATTTAAAAGATAAATAAAAATAAATTAAAAGTTAAATAAAAATAAAAGAAAATAAAAATAAAACAAATCGTCGTTGTCGAATGTCAGACACCATTCACCGTTTCAAAAGACCAATTATTCATTTACAAAAACCTTTCTATATCTGTTAAATTTTGATCGATGAGCTCAATATTTGTACCAACTGATAAGGAAATGTGTATGTATCAAATGGTATTCCAACTTTAAAAATGCATTGATTACTCTTTGTAATAATAACTAACAAACTCGAAATTTAAGATTTTCATAAAAAAATATTTGGTGAGTTTTAGGTCTACAACGGCGAAATAAAAATGTATAAAAATTAAATAAAAAGTAAAATTAAAAAATAATTAAATAGAAAATAATTAAAAAAAAAAAAAAAAAACGAAAATAAGTATTATACGGTAAAACTATAAAACGTATAAAAAAACGACAAAAACTATAAAAATTATAAAGTAATAAAAAATAAAAAAGATAAATACAATTAAAATTATAAGAGAAAGAAATACTATAAAGAAAAAAATACACAGAACCATAAAATAAATTTTAAAAATGCAACAAAATAACAAAAAAAGATTTTAAAATAAATAAATAAATAGAAAACAAAATAATGAAAAAAATTAAACGGTAACAAAAGAAAAACAATAAAAAATATTGTACGATAAAACTATAAAACGTATAAAAAAACGACAAAAATTATAAAATAATAAAAAAATAAAAAGATAAATACAATAAAAATTATAAAACAAAGAAATACGATAAAGAAAAAATACACAAAACCATGAAATAAATTTGAAAAATGCAACAAAATAAATAAATTAAAAAAAAACGATTTAAATAATTTTTTGCTAACACTTACGATAAAAACTGCAATAATTGATTTTTGTGCAACGAAAAAATAAAGGGATTCATATCAAACGCGTATATCTCGTAAATAGTGTAAATTTTGTAAATATTTAGTAGAAAATTGTCTGAGAATGTTTTTAATTATTTATATTTATTTTTCTATTTTAATATGGAAATAATGCAAATATATATGAATATTTTTTAAATATTGTTCTGTCTTTTCGTCACTAAAACCATTTTTTTTTATAACAAATGTTATTAAATTTTGTTGTGCGTAGATTTTAATTGATTTAGTCAGGAATTAAAATGTAATGTTAATCAATAGCTTACGACGCGAAGCCATAACTAAGTACGCTCGTGTGAAGTAACGCGTAAATTGATATATTAACGAGAACGCAAATTTACGCCTTTTGATTTGAAGCCCCTTATTGTGATATTTTGTTGGTGCCAACATTTATAATTCCCAATTTCTAGTAACGTCTGCCGCAACCACTACTGAAACATTGGGCTTTGAAGAGCCTGGCTGTGATATTTGTGATTTATTTAGTCAAAGTTTTTAGTTAAATTAGTATTTATTAGTAAAATTTACAAATAACAATTTAAAATAAATTTTAAAAAATAATTTTAACAATTCATTAAATTTTTATTGAAACAATAAAAAGAAAATTAAAGTTTAAAAAAGCAACAACAATAATATTAAATATAAAAAAATGAAAGTGCCAACGCGCGACTCCAAGTATTCAATCAATTTGAAAATCTTCAGCTACGGCGGCGCCGGCAGTGACAAGAAATCAATATCGCCGACGTCGCTCTCGCCAAATGGCAGCAAGCGACAGGCATGGCGCGCATGGAAGTCGTCATCGGCATTAACAACAACAACCGCTGCAATGTCGGCAACAGCTGCTGCTGCTGCAGATGATGCCAACAACATAAATGAGCAGCACAGCAGCAGCAGCAACAACAACAACATGCCAAACGCCTGCAAATATGCAACGAAAAAAAGCGCTGCCGCCAAAAGAAATTCGCCAACACAGCAGCGGCAACGGCGACAGCAGCAACAACAACATGTTGCTGTTGCTACTGCGACTGCAACGAGCAATAAATGCTGCAACAAGTTGCCGCCCGTCAATGTTAAACATGATCTATACTGTGAGTTTAATTTAATTTTATTAAAAATTTATTATAAAAAAAAAAATTTAAATGTACAAACAATAAAAAATAAACCTTTTCTATAATTATTGCCAATTTAGTTTTTATCTGTTGATAATTTTATCGTTTAATTTGCTCATTTTGGGTATTTTTATTTATTTATTGTATATTTATTAAAAAAAGAAAAAAAAAATACTTAACAAATTTTTGTTCTAGTTTTATTTTTTATTTGCCTATACGCCTTATCAGCCACCTTTCAATGTCCAAGGCAAAGAGCAAAATTTCTAATTATTATAAATTTTATGATGGCAACAAATACATTTTCTTTTCTTGCTTCTTTAATTTATTTCAATTGAATTTTTTCGTCGTTGTGGTTTTTATACTTTATATGCGTTGGTTGTTTCGATTAGCAATCGCTGCTGGTCGCTTTTGACACTATTTTAAATAAATAAGGAAAACATTATTTTTTTAATTAAATCACCTGAAGGTAGCAAAACACTGCGTTCGTTCACACGTGCGGCGTTGCCATCTTTTTTTTTATTTGGTTTTACAATCTGGCAATAAATATATTTTGATTTTACGCGTAATTCTTTTAATTTTTCATACGGACATTACAATATTGTAGATGTTTTTGTATGTATTGTAAAAATTTGTAAATTAATATTGTCCCTAATAATTTATCCATAATTTGAAGTTTTTTATTACACTCCATTAATTTATTGAAGATTTTTTCAAATATAAATAGACTATCTGCCTTTTGTAATAATTATTTTATAATGTAGATGATTTTTTTCTTTTGTGCATGCCTTTGTATACTTGACCATCAAACGATATCTCAATGATATTGTAGATTCAAATTATTGTTTCTATCATCTAAAAAAAACGTAAATAAAAGGGTTTTCGATAACTTCCAATTTCCCTTGTTGAAATCTAATCTATTTGGGTAGACATTAGACATCTGCGCAAATGGTTTTGAAGTTTCCTCTGCAAATATGCACTACTGCACTCTAAAGTTTTGAATTCATTTCTCAAATGACAGTCGACAGTATTATGGTGAAGTATCTCTGAGCGACTTCACTTCACTGCAGTATTTGTTTTATGGTGTCAAGTACTGTGTCAAGTACTGTCAAAACATCAAGCCATTCAATGTTTTGAAAAACAAACCAAACGACAACACTGTCGCGGAACATGCAACGAATACAAAAATGAACTAAGTGCTCAGTGTTCAGCAGTTCATTTCAGTATTTGAATCTTTATTGCACATCATCTTAGACTTATTCACTGCAGTTTTGTTTGGTTTGTGTTTTGTTTTGACAGTACTTGGTGCTCTGTTGTTGTGAGATCATTTTAGTAAATTAGATGGTCTGACATGGTAAAAAGTGATGGTCAGTTCACAACTAAGGACTGCGTCGAATAAAATTGTCCGTTACATATCTCCCCAAAATGTGCTATTGCAAGATTCAAATTAAAAAAATTTGATCATAGTAGCTCTGAATTAAATGGCAGAAAATAATTTGTGTCAGTTATAGTCAATACAAAATTTATTTAACGCGAAAATGGCAAACGAAGTGGAAGTGCGAGAAAATATAATTAAAATTTTTCAAAAACATCCTAGTTGGTCTTTTAAAAAAATTACCAAGGAGGTAGGGGCTAACCCTAAGACCATTTCTCGCGCTTTATGGAAGACCAGAGTATTGATCGGAAGAAAGGTTCTGGTAAAAAAAAGGCCCACATGATCGTGAAAAGTCGAAGAAGGTTGTGAATATTTTAAAGAAAGATCCAAGCATATCCGGAAGGAAATTGGCGAGAAAGGCGGATTGCTCAGAATCTTTCGTGCGCAGGACTAAGAAAGAAGCTGGGCTGAAGACGTACAAGGTCCAAAAAGTTCCGGATAGAAATGCCGTCAAGAATGAAACCGCAAAACAACGAGCTAAAAAGCTGAACCGAATTTTTTTTTTAATTCGATTGCTGCATAATGGACGACCAAACTTATGTTTTAGCGGACTTTTCTCAGCTACCTGGGCAGTAATTTTATACAGCCGATTCTCAAGGAAATGTCGCTGAAAAATTCAAATCAAAATCAATAACAAAATTCCCAAAGAAATTCCTTGTTTGGCAGGCGATTTGTGGAAAAAGGAGCAGCTCATTCGTGACATCGGGTACAATTAATAGAAAAATATATGTGAAGGAATGCTTGCAAAAGAGATTGCTTCCATTTTTACGCCAACATGAAGTGTCCACATTTTTTTGGCCTGACCTCGCTTCATGTCACTACAGCAAAACGGCCTTAGAGTGGATCCAACAAAATGCAGTGATTTTGGTGCCTAGAGAAGCCAATCCACCAAACTGTCCAGAACTCAGGCCGATTGAGAGATACTGGGCTTTAGTAAAAAGGGAGATGAAGACAACAAAAAAAGTGGCCAAAGACCTTCAAGACTTTAAAAGAAAGTGGTCTTCAGCAGCTGTGAGGGTGTCGGACACTACCATTACAACATTAATGGAAGGGGTTCCGGAAAAATTAAAACTTTTTATTAAAAAATATTAATTTCTGGTTTTTTATATTTTTTTTAAATCTAAAAATAATTTGCAAAATAAAATATTTTATTCTATAAAAATTCGAACACTAGATTTCTAGATTTTTTCATTTTTGTAGCGGACAATTTTATTCGACGCAGTCCTTATGACCTTGTTACAATTTCTACTCGGGCTATGTAGAACGACATCGCTATTTTTGACGTTGTAGATATCAAGTTTATTTTGAAAAAGTTTTAATTATCGTTAAACAAAGTAATTTGTTAAAATTTTATTTTGTTATAATTTTATTTGTAATATTTTCGCTATAATAATAAAATTTTGTAGAACCTATACCCAGAAAAAAATACTATATAAGTAATAGTTTTTTTACTATTAAATATAGTCAATAGGATAAATTATTATTTTAATTGGAAAATACCATTACATATTAGAAAATACCATGACATTACCATTGAGTTTATATGAAAAGATTTTTGTATACTATTAAATCAATAATTGTCCTATTGACCAATTTTAATGGAATTTGAGAGAATTTTTTTTTGAGTTTACATCTTAAAGAGTGGGACATCCGTTTGTAACGATAACACTATTTTTGATCAACCTTTTCTCCCTTTACATTGATTTAGTGATGTCCATTTGTCTTTTTGCATATAAGTTGAACTTACAACTACAGTCAAACGAAAATAGCTAGGTTAATAGTACACAGAATTTAGATTTCTTGCAGACCTGCGCTGTTACGTATTAAAAGTAGGTATGATCGTTCAACAAATGTCTGTGATGGGACCATTTTTGTACGCATACCATATATAACATTCAAATCTATTGAACATTTTTACTTTAACGCCAACCTTAATTGAAAAATATATATTAGAAAATACAAAAACATTTTTTTTTTGTTGTCAAACTTAGGTTCAGTTTTACAGTCACATTTTCAAATTAAACGTAGTTTAAACTAAATATAATTTCGTGTTTAGTCAATATATAACAATTTTTTAAAATACCATATTAACTGATTATATTATTATATATTATTAATTCACTATCTCACTGTAAAATTTCAAGACATTCGGCTGTTTTGATTAGGAATTATAGACGTTTTAAACATTTGGAAAAATATAAACTAAGTTTAAACTTGCACTGAAAAACTGGGCGTTAATGTGAAATATAAAAACTTAAAATACCCGAGACAAAATTTTTGTAATTTTTCTGGAATATTTCGGGCATATTTCCGGCAAACGCACAGATAAATAAAATATTTTGGGAAGTTTATAGCAGGTTGTAAATATGTGTGGAATTTTTATGGCAGATTCACGCCATATTTGGACAACGGGCAGAAAACGGATAGCTTTTGATACAAACTTTGCCTTTGTCTGTTTGAAATATGTCGAGAAAATATTTCTGAACTGCCTCGACCCTGCCAAAAAATTTTGTCTGGGGATATCAAAGTTTTATTTCTGATATTCATCCTATATTAAATATTAACATGCGATTATAATTTTGTGATGAGCAAATTTTGTAGTATGAAAATTATCAAGATTGTCATATAAATAGGGGGTCATTCACAAATCAAATCTATACAAATATATAGTATGCATTATTTAATCGCATTTACAAAACACGTGTATTATCGGAAATAATTGCTTTGCACTTGTGATTAGCGTGATTAGGTATTTCAATACAGATTTAAAATGGATTTAAGTGCAGGTTCAATATATTGTGAAACAAAGCCTAATAATTATATACACAGCAGCCTTCTAGACAAAATGATTCGATTCTAATTAGAATCGGCAAATACCAAATACGTCAAATTTAAATTTTTTGCTTTTGATTATAATTTATGAAAGAATTTTTCATTGCTATACTATCATTTTTTTTATATATATAATCAATACTTAAGAAAATGCTCGATAAAACATATTCGGAAGTAAGAATAAGGAAATTTGAAATCATCCAGCATGTTTCAACTTCGAATTGAAATGTTATTATTATTTCAATTCCATATAATTTGTTTTTTTCTATTCCAAAACTCTATTTTTCATTAGTATATAAACGTATATCAATCCAATTCAATTCGCTAAAGTTTTGTATAAGGATTTTAATTAGATATTTTATGACAAATATTTTAATTTCGAAAGGAAAATCTCATGAAAAAAAAATCTCATAAAATACCATGAAAAGTTGGTAAATATCCGACACACAATTTCTGGAATTTTTCAGGAATATTTCCGGTATATCTTCGACAAACACACAGATGAATGGAATATTTTGCCTTTGTCTGTTTGAAATATGTTCAAAAAATGTTTCAAAAATACCTCGACCCTGCCAAAAATTTTGTCTGGGGAAGGTTACCCGAGATAAAGTGTCTGGAATTTTACAAGAATATTTCCGGAATATTTTTGCAAAAACACAGATAAATGGAATATGAAGTGTATAGCAGGTTGTGGAATTTTAATGGCAGAACTCGGCATAATTTGGGAACGGGCAGAAATATGTCGAAAATATGTTTTTAAACTGCCTCGATCCTGCCAACAATTTTGTCTGGAGCACGAAACAAAATTTCTGGCATTTTTCAGAAATATTTCAGGCATATATCCGGCAAAATGGAATATTTTGAGATGTTTATAACAGGTTGTAAATATTGTAGAATTTTAATGGCAGAGTCACGGCATATTTGGGGAACGGGCAGAAAACAGACAACTTTTGAAACAAATTTCGCCTTTGTCTGTTTGAAATTTGTCGAGGAAATGTTTGTGAACTGCCTCGACCCTACCAAAAATTTTGTCTGCGGGAGGTACCCAAGAAATTTTGTTTGCCATTTTTCAGGAATATTTTCGGCATATTTCGGGCAACTATTGTGTGTATCTTGTTTTGTCATTTTTCAGGAATATTTTCGGCATATTTCGGGCAACTATTGTGTATATTAATGTATGGAAGGCCGTTTTATTTAATACTAAAAAAGAAATTCTGAAAGTTTGTAAAAATCATATTATGTTTGCTGTTAAACATTTTTTTTTCGCTGCGTGATGTATCGATTGTATAAAGATTATTAGGTACTTATTACATTTGAATTATATTTGAAAATGGTCTAAATTCTCTCAACGATTTATCGCATGCTATTAAAGCTTTTAATACATTCTTCGCCTCAAGTGCGGCATATTTGATTTTAATTTCTTTGGTGTTTTTTTTTCATTGCGTCGTTATCTCGAGACATTGAAGTTTAAACCTACTGCAACGCCAAACGATATTGGATTCGTGCATATTGTTGCCAGTGAATTTTTGATAAGATTATTGATATGTGAAATTGCCAATTTTTTTTTTTATTAAAGTTGCGGATATTATAGCTGGGTGGTATATTGGCAATAAATGATGTCTGCTGTGTGGTACGGTGTTGACCACTAACTGTGATAAGTTTTTTTTTATTTAACAATATAAATTTTTTGCATTTTGGGTATTTTTCATTCTATTCTTTTTGTTTTTTTTTATTGTATGATAAGCTGATAATAAAATGATTTTTTGATATCTTTTCGATTGGCTGTTGTTTAACTTCCTGCCGCACAGCAAAACCCATAGCAAAACAAATACATGACAAGTCTTGAAAATAATATTTCAATTATAAATTTGTATTATTTTGCGTTGTAATTTTGTCAAGCTTTTGCCATTTTGTATTAGCAAAGCTTTTTTTAGTAGTACGTATTAAAGCAATGCTAACGGTTTGGTTTTTTTTATATTTACAGATTAAAAGTAACTGCAAAAAAAGTTCAATATAAAAAATCATATTAACTATAATTAAAAATTTGCTATAAATATATTTAGCAAATTATTGTTTTGTGTGTGTTTTTTTTCTGTGATAACTTTTTGGAGATAAAAGCAAAAGCTTCATGTGTTTGGTGTATTTTAAAGTTATTAAAAGTTCTATTATACTTTTAAAGTTATTTTTCCTATTTTTTAAATAGTTAAATTGCATTTACAATTACTTGTGTCTGTTTTTGAGTTTTTCTGTATTATAAATTCAAATTTTACACTAGTTTTAAATTATTTTATAAAGTGTGAAACAATTCAAATTCATATAATATGCATTTAACTGATGCTTTGGAATTATTGCGCACAGGTAAATAATGTATTTTTAATTAGTTATTTTAATGTCAAACTTGATGAAGTTTCGCCAATTCGCATAAATAAAAATATTAGAAGTGAAATAAATTTGCAGTAAAATTAATAATAATAAATTTAGTGCCAAGCTTCTAAGAACCTGGGCCCAATAATTCAATTAGGTTTCATGAGATTTGGAACTAATCTACAAAAATATTTTTTTTTATTCTATTTCTTAATTTTAAAAGAAAGTAGTTTATGGTTATCTTTAGGACAAACTAGCTATCAAAATTATTTGCTTTTTAAATAAAAATTACGTCTGAAAAAACTTGAACAGTTTTTATACGAAAATTTGGGGAGAGGTCGAAAAGTTTTTCCGAAATCAAAGACACTGATATAATATAAAAAGTGTTACCAGTTCTTTTTATTTAATTTTTAATTATTTTATTATATCGTCGGTGATACTGCAAAACCGCCTATCTACATTTTCGAATACTTCCTACAACCCATGTAGGAAAAAACGATCGGCTCAATGTGGGCCCAGACTTGCGCCAATAGTACTCAACTCTGAGCCATATACGAAAGCAAGAGTTGGCCCATGTCTGGTCAAACCTTGGAGTGATAACTAGGGCGCAATACTGGGATAAAGGTTTGGCCCAATACCAGAAAACAAAATTGAACAAATATTGTTCATTTCAATGTCAAAAATGCAAAAAAAATTTTTTTTACTTTTCTTCCATTCTAATATTTTATTTTATTCGTTTTATTTATTTCATACAATTTCCAATCCAATTTTATGTAATTTAAAAATTTTTATCTTCACAAGCTGCGGAATCGATCTCCTGACTTCGACCTTAAAGTCCACTGCTCTCCCCGTTAGTTAGGGGGTTATAAATGTAGTAAACAAAAAAAAAAAAATTCTCGGCCAAAACAACATTTCTCAAATACAATTCTTCCTTGAACTGTTCATCCCCGTAGAAAATTTCCCATAGAATTTTTCCCAGGAGAATTCTTTCCCGTGAAATTCTTCCCCGTTGAGTTTTTCCACGTTTCATTTTTTTCCCAGTAGAAGTTTTAGTGTTGTGAGTTTTAGTATGGTGAGTTTTAGTGTGGTGAATTTTGATGTGGTGAATTTTGATGTGGTGAGTTTAAAGAATTTGGAGTGTTTGGTATACCCTGGTGTGCAATATCTTGATATCACTATAATAACTGTTGACATACATCATCACCTTCTATGGGGGGTGCCACTCCCAGTGGTCTACATTCATAAATATATAGTAGAGATTATTTTTTTTTCGTTTCTCACAAAAATAATTTTACGATTAATATAAATGTTATATGCATTTGTCGTAAAAGTATTGAGAGCAAACAAAATTTCGTTCAGAATAAATAATTTATTTTTTACAGCAAACATGTAAACTTTTGCGAGCAATGATGAAGCAATTTGCATAAGAAATTCTTTTGCCGCAAACAATTTGTAAATCTTTTTTTTTCTTTGCGTGTAGTACCGATATACCCTAGTGCAAATTTGCCCGATGCGCCATCGGGAAATGATCGGGGTTTCGTCAGGTAACCCCTATTAGAGCAAATATGATCATTGCCTTATCATGCCCTTATCATGCTCACCATAGCAGGGTTTACATTATCTAAACAGCCAATGGTCCCGATCAAAGCTACATTAGTTGTTCCTCATAAAGAAATTTTCATCGGGCAATGATCAGGTTTCAATGAGGTATGATATTTTATTTCATCGGGTATTTGTAGTGCTTTTGTATGCTCATGTTTTAACAAGGCAATGGTCAGATAAATAATGATATGGAGAATTACCCGATCAGTACATGATCATTGCCTGAGGTGAGTACATGTTCAGGACACTGCGTTACAAGGACATCGTGGGCCTCGTCATATCCCGATCATCTCAAATAATGACATGATCAGTTCATGAGCATGGTTTACCAAAATTTCTACTAGGGATAATAACGAATTAAAGTTTTTAGTTTGGTTCTCGTACATGTTTTGAAAAATCTTTTTAACAACTATATACGAAAATCTTCAAAAACTCGTTTCGATATAAACATTCGGGGAGAACATTTCTGTAATTTTTCTAGCATATTTGGGGCATATGTTCAGATTATTTTCTAAAAAAAAGAAATGCACCCCTTAACAAAATTTTAATCAGACAAAGGTATAGTTTGTATTAAAGTTTCTTGTTTGCCTCAAACCTTCAAAAATGATTATCTAGGGATGAGATCGAACTTTTTAAACTTAGCCTCTTCGAGAATTGTTCGAGTTATCTGAATGCTCCGAGTCATGGTATACTGAAGATCTTTAGATAATTTTATAGTAATAAAAATATAGTTTGAAATGGTTATAATTTTGTTTTTGTGCTGAATCGAATATTATTATTATTTAATATTATTAATATTTGTGCTGAATCGAATTTGTGCTGAATCGAAATTCAATTTTTCACTAAAAATTCAATTTTTCACTAAAAATTCAAATTTTCACTAAAAATTCAAATTTTCACTAAAAATTCAAATTTTCACTAAAAATTCAAATTTTCACTAAAAATTCAAATTTTCACTAAAAATTCAAATTTTCACCAAATAATTCAAAAATTCACTAAAAATTAAATTTTTCACCAAATAATTCAAAAATTCACTAAAAATTCAATTTTTCACTAAAAATTCAATTTTTCACTAAAAATTCAATTTTTCACTAAAAATTCAATTTTTCACTAAAAATTCAATTTTTCACTAAAAATTCAATTTTTCACTAAAAATTCAATTTTTCACTAAAAATTCAATTTTTCACTAAAAATTCAATTTTTCACTAAAAATTCAATTTTTCACTAAAAATTCAATTTTTCACTAAAAATTCAATTTTTCACTAAAAATTCAATTTTTCACAAAAAATTCAATTTTTCACTAAAAATTCAATTTTTCACTAAAAATTCAATTTTTCACTAAAAATTAAATTTTTCACTAAAAATTCAATTTTTCACTAAAAATTCAATTTTTCACTAAAAATTCAAATTTTCACTAAAAATTCAAATTTTCACTAAAAATTCAATTTTTCACTAAAAATTCAATTTTTCACTAAAAATTCAATTTTTTCACTAAAAATTCAATTTTTCACTAAAAATTCCATTTTTCACTAAAAATTCAATTTTTCACTACAAAATTCAAATTTTCACTAAAAATTCAAATTTTCACTAAAAATTCAAATTTTCACTAAAAATTCAAATTTTCACTAAAAATTCAAATTTTCACTAAAAATTCAATTTTTCACTAAAAATTCAAATTTTCAGTTTTCATTGAAAATTAAAATTTTCACCATAAAATCAAAATTTCACTCAAAATTAAAATGTTCACCAAAAATCAAAATTTTACTAATAATTCAAATTTTCACTTACAAGTTTGCACTAAAAATTTTAATTTGCATTAAAAATAAAATTTTTCACTAAAAATTCAAACACTTACTAAAAGTACAAAATATATTTAATTTACTATCGAAATAAATTAAATAATGGTGGGATGTTCACTTTGCTGCTGCATGGCGTGACCAACGCCATGCAGCCATGACTGTTATCAATAAACATTTTATTTTTGTGATTTTTAAAATTTTCCACTATAAATTTGATAAATAAGCAAGCATTTTGTCATTCGTAGTAATGCATTTTCATCAAGTAAAAAAAATATAGAAAAAAAATATATTAATTGTAGGGTTCAAAAATTAATGGATGTTGAGGTTCATGTTCCGTAACAAAAGTCGGATGTTTATTTTTAATATATAAATTATTAAAATAATTTACTAAATACATTTATAAAAAATAAAATTATAAAAAATAAATAAACGAAAAATATGCAAAGTTTACAATTTACAAATTAGGTTAACAGAAAATTGCAAACTTTAATATAATTAAATTTTAAATTTCTTTGCAATATTTCTATACAATGAACTGTTTGTTATTGTGATGTCATGATGACTTTTATATATTTTTTTTATCTTAAACGTTTTTCTGCGTTTTTTTTAGTTTTTTATTTTTTTGTTTAATTTTTTTTATCTTTTTTTATTTTTATTTCTTTTTTGTTATTTTTATTTCTTTTTTCTATTTTTATTTTTATTTCTTTTTTTATTTTTATTTCTTTTTTTTATTTTCTCTTTATGTTTATTTCGATTTATGTATTATTTTAATTATTTTGTTTATTCTATTTAAGTTGCTAAATTTATACTTTATATAAACAAAAGTTTAAATTTATTGTTTTTCATTTGTGTTTCCATTTATTTATTATTCTAAATTCCTTCTTCTTCTATTTCTTCACTTCTTTCAGCAATGCCCTGGTTCGGCATGGATATCGGTGGCACCCTCACGAAGCTTGTCTACTTCGAGCCAAAGGATATAACGCCCCATGAGCAGGATCAGGAGGCTGAAATTCTGCGCAATATACGACGTTATTTAACGCGAAATTCGTCGTACGGCAAGACGGGACATCGTGATACACATCTGCAGGTCAGTTGTTGAAATAGTTAATTATAAAAATATTAAATCTATTAAATATTTAAATATTTGCTTTTATTTTTATATATATGAAATATATTTAATATTTAAAAATATGATACTCATGAAAATTATGAAAGCAATTACGTTTTTATTGATATATATTAAATTTTCATTCAGTTATAGTTCGTAGGTACTTTTTTATAAATTATACTATCAAAGTCATGTATTTAATACAGAATTAAATACAATACAATTTTTCTTTTAGTACTTATTCAATTTTTATATATTCTACGATATTTTACATATCAAATAAAAATACTTTCATTTATTTTATATAATTTTTTTTAAGTGGATTTTAAAATTTTTCTTTTCAACATCTTTCAAATGCAATTGTGTGACAAATATTCTATAACCTAATAAAAATTATAACAGAAAACATGTGTTTTATGCCAAATATTAAATTTTCATTCAGCTATAGTTCATAGGTACTTTTTTTTGTAAATTATACTATGAAAGTGATGTGTTTAATACAGAAATAAATTAAGCGGCATTAGAAAAAGCGCATTAAAAGGATTTGTATTTTGGTATGTGGTATTAAGTCAAATGGAAAAGAACAATATTTACTTTGAGCGTGAAAGAGCTGGATATAATTCTCATGTACTAATTTGCATCGTTTCTATTAAATTTTTCTTGTTTTACTTTTATAATTTTTATGTTTCCTGCGATATTTTACAAATTTAAATACTTTAATTTGTTTTAAATAATTGTTTTAAATTAATTTCTAAAATTTTTCTTTACAACCACTCTCAAATGCAAATATGTGACACATTGTCTGTGCATTATTTTTTTATGAATATTTTTTGCTGTTTTTAATTTGCTATCTATACCAACGAATGGGTGATGTGATGTCGTTGTTGTAATATAGCTGCGTGCGTCTGCTATGTATGGATGTTGTAACCGACACAACAAACAACTCGACACAACTCAACAATGTTTGTCAACTTCATTAGTTGCAGTCGTTGGTTAATGTAGTTGCTATGGTTGTTTTATGGCTTGTGCGCGCGTTGCTTTGCTTTTGGATTTTGACCTTGGCTAATGGATTTGTTAAGAGTCACAACAGCGTCATCCATTTAAAGAAGATTTATTTTGAAGCTTTATTTGTTGTTTGGAAATCATTTGCAATTTCAGCGCAACGTTGAGGTGTGCGGAAAAATGCTTTGTTTAGCAGAAAATTTTATCTTTTGTAATAGGTATTTTTTTTGTGTAGAAATTGAAAGACTAACGAATAACGGTTTCGGTTTAGGTCGCGTTATGGTTTTAAAGTTTAGCGGTTCCAAGAATGTTTTTATTGTCCACATTTTCTAAAGGGTTTTTCAATAAGAGCGCTACAAAAGTTTTTTTCAGGGACGCTACAAAAGTAGAGCGACAGGGACAGCAAACGACGCCATATTTCTTGCCGTTCTTTTGACATTTTTCTTCAGTAAGGTTTGCCATTTCATGATGGAAAGATATACGAGCCAACAACGAGTCGAAATTATTAAAATTTACTACCGAAATTCGAATTCGTATATCTTTCCATCATGAAATGGCAAACCTTATATATAAAGGGTTTTTGGTTCATCGATGTCAATAATTCTATGACTAAAAAAAAAAAAAAAATTTGAAAATATGAAAAAAAAGGTTAATTTTGCACCCAGTTTAAGATACAGGGTGTTTAAGAAATGCATAACATAACTTAGTCAAGAAAATCGGTTATAAAGTAAAATCTTTTGATAAATGAATATTTTTCATTTTTGTTTTTCACTCATGTTTTAGACAATTAAATTACCTTTCCAATGGTATATCACATCTTCGAATCCTATGATTTCTTCCTTTTTTTTTTTAAATGTACGTAAAGTTAAAATTTACAAAAATAAAAATACAAACTTTGACTTTCTCAAAATTTCGTTACGGATCACCCATTTTTTTTAAATTTATAATGATAGAGCAGTTCATTCCCAGTACTTTCTAGTCAAATTTAGTGATTTTATTTATGATTTTAGTTATGCTTCAGGAATAATTAAACAGTAGCGGGTCTTCCGATTTGGTGGTTCAAATAATAAAAAAAAATTTGGAAATATGATCAAAAAATATGTTAAAATCACTGTAATTGGTTCGAAAGTACTAGGAATGAACTGGTCTATCTTTATAAATTATAAAAATTTGGGTGATCCGTAACGAAATTTTAAGAAAATCAATGACAAAGTAAAAATTTGTATTTTTATTTTTGTAAATTTCCACTTTACGTACCTTTTAAAAAAGGAAGAAATCATGGGGTTCGAATATGTGATATACCATTGGAAAGGTAATTTAATTGTCTAAAACATGAGTAAAAATTGATTTTCATTTATCAACAGATTATACTTTATAAACAATTTTCTTCATTAGGTTATGTCAGTAATATGAATTTCTTAAACACCCTGTAAACTGGGTACAAACTAGACATTCAACTTTACATTTTCTTTTTTTTTAATCACTGAATTATTGACATCGATGAACCAAACACCCTGTATACAGCAAAAACCTTATTATTTTCTTCACAAAAGAGTCTACAGTTCAATAATCCAAGATATTATAAAAATTTGAATGTACAAATTTTATTCCAGTTTTTTTATTCCATGTTTAAACCTAGTTTAAAATTTTCAACATATTTAAAAAATGTTTAGATCATAGTCACAGTTGCCGAATGAATTTTTCAAACACAATGACATTTAGTAATAAGTTAAAAAGACATTTTAAACATTTATTGCATCTTGACTGTTGACAAACTGACATCTAGTTTTAAATAAATTTAATTTAACAATGTAACTGATAAACTGGACCTAAAGATATAAAAATATTTTGACTGAAATTTCATTTTTCCCTTTAGTTTTTCATACTTTTTTGAAATTAGTTTTGAAATTACTATAAAACCGAATCCTTTTATATAGCCTTTGTTTTATATCTGATTTTTATAGTATGAACTAATTTTAATAGTAAAACAACTATTAATTGTATGTTATGTTTTTTGTATTCATTAACCTATGAACCCTTTCAATCTTTAAATCGAATTAAAATTGAACAGAAAAAATGTAATTACTATGTTTATAAATAAACTCAACTCTTGTAATTTCAATTAATGCAGCCTCATGCATCTAATTATTGTCGTCTAGTAATATGTTACCATTAGTACAAAGCCCACTATCTCCTATCTACGTCAATAACCAATGGCTACTTGATTTGCAAAGCCTTTTTATGCAAAGTTTTTTTGCTATTATATGCAATGAGCACCTTTGCTTTGTTATTCTTGCTTTAGTTAACGTTGTAAAATGAGGAAAGAAAAAAGACTAAAAAAACACATATTTATTTGACCTTTAAACAGACACGAGGCTATATTTATGTAAAATCCTGTAAGCTATAAAAAAGGCAATTAAAAAAATAATAAATTTACAATAGGCACTATTTGCAATTCCATTTTTTTTTGTATTTATTGAAAACAATATATAATATATTGAACTTTATTACATTTTTAAAATGTGCCATTTTTTCTATAACTATATTTTTGATAACTTTAAAAAATGTGTATTTAATTTATCTTTAATAAAAACTATTTTATTTTATACAAAATAATTCTGACACTCGAATTTCAGACGTTTTTGACATATTCGTTTTACGTTATTGTGGTTAATTACAACATTTTGTTATATTGTATTGTATTATTTTATTTTATTTAATTTACAATTATTTTCAATCTCTTACAGATGGACAATGTGGAAATACGCAAACGTCGTGGTTCACTGCATTTCATACGGTTCCAAACCACTGACATGGGCAACTTTCTGTCGCTGGCCAAACAGAAGGGCATGGCGGAGCTGGTGACAACCGTGTGCGCTACCGGCGGTGGTGCATTCAAATTTGAAAATGATTTTCGTGAGGTAAGTCAATATAATTTCACAATAATGTAGTGAGTAGTTTGTTAACAACAAAAAAATGTCAATATCTCATATGTTCAATTGGTACCAAATTTTATTTCCTATGTCAGTGACACTGTGATCCACCCACTTTTGTATTTTTTTCTGTTATTCTCAAAAAAAAAACATCAAACAAAAAAACATGGTTCAGTTGAGAGTCAAGTAAACTACGAAGTGAAGTAATCTATTACCTACGTTTTTGTGGTTAATATCACCACGAGCGGAATTCGAACTCGTGACCTTTAAAATGCAAGTCAATACATTTGAAGATCGGCAAGCGGTGGGTTTTGTTCGATGCACGAGTAGATCAAGATAGCACACGACCTGATGGAATCAGGCTGTGTACTTCTTTCGAATACTTCCATTGTAATACCTACAGAGGCAGGCTTACACACCCTATGGTTCTTCGGTGCTCAAGAGAACCAATTGAGAAGGAATTATTTCGTTTCATATTAGACAATCGATCGCACTTTGTTGTATTCGGTCTAGAGACTCAAATTAGTATTTTGGAGCCCCTGTCCAAATGTGCGAATTGTGTGCGTATTTAGTGTGCATTTTACTCGCAATCTCCATAGTGGTTGGGCAATTGTTAAACGAATATGAATCGCAAATGTTACTATCGTCTGCAAAGGTATGGAATGGATCCTGTGTAAATGGGAAAAGATCATTGATAAAAATAGGATGAAACTCTTTGGAACTACTTAATTGATGGCATGTTGCTCTGAGGCAATAACATTCATCTCAACACGTATTGAATGACTCTAAAGAAAACTGGATATCTATCGAGTAAACGAAATACCGACAACATATTCAATTTGTCTTAAAATGAGGACATCATGCCACATTTGATGAAAAACCTTGGAAATATCTAAAGAAGCAACCTTACTCTCCGAAAAAGTAAATACAATACTTCGATTTTTCGGAAAGTACCGCCAGCAAGTCAGCGGTGAATCTGGTCCTACGGAAACTATATTTCCGACCACAAAGTAATTCGTTATGCTCCAGATAGCTCACAAAAATAATTCACAAGCCATTATTCCGCTATCCACTATCTTGGAGTGCGCAGAGCATGTTTCAATGGTTCGGTAATTCGCAGGGTTTGGAGTCTCGGCCTTTTTCTGAACTGCCTTAAGTCTACTTTAGGAGTTGTTGAAAAAGGTTACGAAAAGAAGAAGCCTGCATTGAGTGTACTTCTTCGTCACATGGGCTAATATGCCATCTGGCACGAAGGTCCAATTTGTTTGTACATGATGAAATGGCAAACCTTACTAAATATTCTGACAGCTGAATGCCATAGGTAACTTTGACAGCTGCTCAAAAATAACAATTGGAAAAAATATCACACCCAATAAACCTTTTTATAAGCGAATAGTAAAAATGTTTGGAAATTAACATACTAATAAAATATTTTCGATAATATTATAAAAATATTTACATAAAATTTACGTATTTTTATTTTCACAAATTAATTTACAAATATAAAAATATTTGTGAATCTATTATAAGAAAATGCTTTGAAGTAAATGTATTCCAATTATGTTTATACAGGTTTTCTAGAATCCTGACAAAAACCCTACGTATTTTTATTTTCACACGTATTTTTGGGTGTCGGTTATATTCTGAATTTCTTGAATAAATTGTTTTGAAACACATGTTCTTCCAAATACTTTTCAACGCATTTTGAGAGTACTTGGAATATACTAACTTATTTCTTGATTAATAAATATTTTAATAAATGTCGATTTCAATTTTGAATATTATTTTGAAATACACGTTCTTCCAAATACTTGTCAACGCATTTTGAGAGTACTTGGAATATATTCACTTAGTTCTTGATTAATAAATATTTTTTAAAATGTCGATTTCAATTTTGAATACGGTTTTGAAATACACGTGTAAATAATGTACGATTTATGAAAATCCAAAATAAAAAACACATGTTTTAAAAACATTTATAAAATGTTTATTTATACAGAAAAGCGCACATGTACTTGTGAAGCTTCTATAACTTGAATATTGCTATATTTAAGACCCGTTTTCCAAAGAAAATCGTACGCTTATATTCAATGAAATATTTATTTGAGTAGGCGTACAATATGCGTATTTCCAAGCATAAATGTTTATTGGGCAGCTATCTGGTCACCCTTTACAATCAAAATGTCCTTACTTCAAATTTCCTATGTGACTAGATTTTATTATAAATCCAAAATTTTAGAATTTATAAAATTATATATCAAAGAAACAATTATTCGCTTCAAGATACGTTTCTATATCGTAACGAAAATGCTGCGAAATTTCGAAGATTTTGTACGCCAGTTCTCAAACTGATATTGTATGAAAAATTCTATCAAAACGATCGGCATATATCGAACCGACAAATGGAACTAAAATCGAAATGAGAATTGTTTAAAAAATTCGTTTAAAATTCTTTAAACATTAGAAACGATATTATAATGAGATCAAGAATAAAATGAAATCGAATTTTAATCTCGAGGTCACTTCGAGTATTATTGGATCTATCTGGAGACTTCGAGAAGAGACATACTGGAAAGTATAGATGTAGTTATTAAATAAAGAACAGTTTATTTTTTAAAAATGTTTGAACGAGAGAAAATAATGCAAATTTTTCGATTTTGTTGTTTTTTTTTTTAAGAAAATTTTAAAATAAATATTTAATAAACACAAATTTCACTTTAAATTTATTTTTAACAAAACGCTAAAAAAAAACAATAGCAAGTGAACATGAAACTGGCCAAATTCGATGAACTGGACACGCTGATCAAAGGCATACTCTTTGCGGAGGTGCAAAATCCCACTGAATGTTACTACTACGAAAATGCGCGGGAAATACTGTGAGTACTGCAAAAAAATAACCTAATTTTTATATATTCGAAAACGCTGTTGTGCTTTTAAAATTTTAGCAAAAGTGAAAAACGCGCCTATGACTTCTCGCAGCCGTATCCCTTTCTGCTGGTCAACGTTGGCTCCGGTGTCTCCATTTTAGCTGTCTATGGGCCGGATAATTTCAAGCGTGTCTCTGGCACCAGTTTAGGCGGTGGCACATTCCTGGGTCTCTGTTGTCTGCTTACCGGCTGCAACACCTTCGAGGAGGCCATACAATTGGCTACCAAGGGTGATAATCGCAAAGTCGATAAATTGGTTAGAGATATTTATGGTGGCGACTATGATCGTTTTGGGCTGACGGGTGATTTGGTGGCTTCGAGGTGCGTTATTTATTTCATTTGTTTTTTTAAATATATTAAAAATTATATTTAACTTTTAGCTATGGTCAAATGCATATCAAGGACAAACGCACTTCGGTGTCGCGCGAGGATTTGGCCAATGCGACGCTTGTCACAATTACAAATAACATAGGCTCCATTGCTAGAATGAGTGCTTTGAATGAGAAAATCGATAAGGTATAATGCGCAGCAAATTTTGCATTTTTTTTATTGATTTAAAAGTTATTTATTAATTTTTATATTTTCTTAAAAAAAAAGGTGGTTTTCGTGGGCAACTTTCTACGCGTCAATCCCATTTCAATGAAGCTGCTCGCCTATGCCATGGAGTTCTGGTCGAATGGCGCCACAAAAGGTCTCTTTCTGGAGCACGAGGGCTACTTTGGTGCGTTGGGCTGTCTGCTGCAGTTCAATGGTGAGATTGCGGCGGCACTCAATGAAACTGCTGGCGATGGCAACAACGCACAAATGCCAACGGAAAATAGTCAGTCGACGACTGGTACTGATGCGGAAGTACAAGCAACAACGGAAACGTCTGCCTCCTCGACAGCATCAACGCCAACAGCGTCAGCAGCAGCAACATCTTCATCTACATCATCATCTTCTACTTCATCCTCGTCAAATACTACAACGTCATCAACCACAACAACTAGCACATGATCAGCAACAACTAATGTTGCCGCTGTCGTCGTCGTCGCCTCCGCCGCTAAGAATTCCAAGCGCACGTGTTGTTAATTTTAAATTATAAAAGTTTAACAACATTCACAAATGTTGCCTCTCAACACAAATGCTATAAATCGGACAATGCATTATTTCCTATATAATTTTGCTATAAAGAATTTTGTAAATTATTATGCAATGTTTTAGTTTGTAAGCAATGATTTCCATGCTAATTTAATTCCAGTCTTTATATGCGCTAAGTAATATCAGCACAGCATAATCATAATTGTTGTAATTTCAGTTTTTTTTTTTTGTTTATATCATTTTTTATATATTTAACTATTTATGAAATAGTTGTGTAGTTTATTAATAAAAAGTTTACTAAATGCTTTTTTAAATGCGTTTTTTAATAGTTTTTGTTAGAGTTTATTAAACGGTTTAATGAACAGTTTAATAAGTTGTTTAATAAACAGTAAAATAAATTGCTTAATAAACAGTTAATTAAATAGTTTAATCAACAGTTTATTAAATGGTTTATTAAACAGTTTATTATATAGTTTAATAAACAGTTTATTAAATAGTTTAATAAAGAGTTTATTAAATGGTTTATTAAACAGTTTATTAAATAGTTTAATAAACAGTTCATTAATGAGTTTAGTAACAATTTATTAAATGGTTTATTAAACAGTTTATTAAATGGTTTATTAATTAGTTTATTAAATGGTTTACTAAACAGTTTATTAAATAGTTTAATAAACAGTTTATTAAATAGCTTAATAAAGAGTTTTTAAATGGTTTATTAAACAGTTTATTAAATAGTTTTATAAACAGTTTATTAAATAGTTTAATAAACAGTTTAATAATTAGCTTAATAAAGAGTTTATTAAATGGTTTATTAAACAGTTTATTAAATGGTTTACTAAACATTTTATTAAATGATTGTAAACAGTTTATTAAATGGTTTATTAAACAGTTTATTAAATGGTTTACTAAACACTTTATTAAATAGTTTAATAAATGGTTTACTAAACAATTTATTAAATAGTTTAATCAACAGTTTATTAAATGGTTTAATAAACATTTTATTAAATAGTTTAATAAACAGTTTATTAAATAGTATAATAAACAGTTTATTAAAGAGTTTAATAAACAGTTTATTTAATAGTTTAATAAACAGTTTATTAAATAGTTTAATAAACAATTTATTAAATAATTTAATAAACAGTTTATTAATTAATTTAATAAACAGTTTATTAATTAGTTTAATAAACAGTTTATTAATAACTTAATCATAAACTTATTAAATAGAATAATAAACTGTTTTATTTAAATATTTTAATAAAAAAAACGTATTAGCTAGTTTAATAGAAGTGTTTTACTTATTTTATTAAACTGTTCTTTAAATATTTTATTAAACTGCTTAATAAATAGTTAAATTAACAGTTTAAAAAATTGTTTTCAGAACAGTTTATTCCACATTTGATTTAAAAATGTCCTAAAGAATTTATTAAACTATTTATTAAACAGTGTAAAAACTTATTTGTTTTTGTTCGCAATTTTTAACATGTTTTTATTGCTTTTTTTTAATTGAAAATTTGGCTAAAATTAACTTTTTCAACGTTTTAGAATTTATTCAACATGCCAACACTATGCATATTTAAATAAATACATTGAATAAATATTAAGTTACATTTTTAGCCTAAGTATTTTGATTTATATTAAAAAAAAGACACATTATTTTATTTTTTTATTTATATTTTATATGCGATTTATATTTTTGCGAATTTGTTTCTTAGATAAAACGTTACGTGGTTTTCAGTAGTAGTTTGTTTTAGAATAAGTTATGTATGTGCTTTAGTTTATGTCTTAATTTATATTCTAAAAGCAAACTTATGTGAATATGTAAATTTCGACACACTATTTAAATTATATAAAATAAAAAACATAATAAATGAGTGATGAAAAGCGGGAGCAGTTAACGAGTGTTTTATTTAATTCTTACAATTTTCTATACTAACTACTACAATTTGTGTTTTATACAATTTTTATATTTATAAAATACGTCCGTAAAATTTCTATATTTTTTGAAACAACAAATTTTGTGAAGTTTTCGTATATGAATATGACACAAAATGACATACTAAACAGTTTACATTCATATTTGCTTAAATACATTTTCATTTAAAAATGTTAAAATAAATGTTCTCTAATTTAAAACCTTCGATTTTATTATTCGTATTTTTTATATTACGTTGAAATTACGTTATACCTCACTTGTAAGTCCCATTTTGGAATATGCATCCATTGTTTGGAACCCTCACTCCACTGCCAGTCCCCTATTCCAGAAAAGCTTTTGAATTTTAGGTGGTACCACGTGACCTAAGGATTATTTTTTAATTTTTGGCCCGATTTTCCGCATTGCCTTTTTTATATTATTATTTTTTTTGCACCACCCACTTTGTTAAAATCCCGAAAACAGTTGTGACCCCGATCCGTTTTCGATTTTTGGTCTGGTCCAGGAGGTCGTGCGGGTAAATTTTTTCAATTTTCGTTACTTTTTTTTATATTTTAAACAAAAGCTAGAATTTTTTTCAAAAAATCATATATAGAAGAACATGCGATTGTGAGTATTGAATGTTGTACATAAGTTTGAGGTCGCGAAACTGATGTTTTTAATACAACTTTTTTAGGCGGGTACGCTTGACAAGTTTTCACCCATCTATACATACAAAACTCTTGGTCCGTTTGTCTGTCGGTTTGTTCCAGCATCACGTCTAAACCGTGACTGATTCTGTGGAGTCCGAAGGACATTTACACCAGCTAAGGAAATGAAACAAAAAACTTAAAAATAATAAAAATATTACAAAAGCAAAAACAAAATTAAATAAAAAACACAAACCCGATAACAAAATAAATAAAACACCAAAACAAAAGAAAAAATAAAAATAAAAGCAAACACAAAATAAACGCAAAATCATAAACTAAAAAAAAACAGAAACAAAAAACAGAAGCAACAACAAAAGAAAAAACACAAAAAACAAATGCAAACCCAAATACAAAAACACCAAAACAAGAAATAAAAAAAAAAACGAAAACATAAAAACAAACACAAAAAAAAAACGCAAAAACAAGAGCCAAACCAAAAAAGTAAAAATCAAAAACACAAATAAAAAAACAAAAGCAGAAACTTCAAAACAAAAGAACAAAAGCAAAACGCGACAAAGCAATAACACAAAATCCAAGAGCAAAATCATTAATTAAAAAAAGCAAAAGAAAAAAACAAAAGCAGAAACAAAAACAAATACAAAAAATAAAAGCTAAAGCATAAAGAAAAAAAGCAAACAAAAGATTACCACAAATAAAAAAACAAAATAATCAAAAGACTATTAAAAACATATAAACCAAAAGTAAAAACACCAAACAACACTTAAAATAAAATGAAGAAAATCTAACATAAACCAAAATCAAGTCTTCGAAATAAGAGAACTCTAGTATAACTTCATGCATGCGAGCTGAGAAATTCGACGTAAGTTCATGTTGAAATACAACTGGAACAACAGCTATGGCCAAAAAAATAGAAACACTCTTCTCCACTTGAAAAAACTGTAACTTACAACATAATAAATACTGCACTACAATAAGTGTGCGGTGCCAAAATAATCATATTGATCTCTGCGGTTTAATCAAAAAATCGGAATCTCTAATTTCTATTTTATTTTTGAAATAAATTGGTTATTTACAAATCATTCGTGGACAAATTTGGACAAAAAAATAGGAACACTTTTCAAAAATATATAAAATTTGGTAATTTTTTTTTTTTTGCAACATCACGGTAAGTTATTTATTTCGATACATATTCATTTCTTTTATTATAAAAATGTGTTACAATTTTGTAGAATACTCATAATGGGCACAGACACACAAAACATTGTTCCGATGCAGAAGTCCAAACAATTTCAGCTTTACGAAAAAATGGCGAATCTATTAGAACAATTGCAAAAACTATGGAATGTTCACAAACAAAAAAAATATATTTACAGCGTTAAACCATAAAAAGGTTGCAGCGTGTAGAGGAATACCTTCGGATGAGTAAAAAATTACTAATACGATAATCTAAAGCCAACCCTATGTCATCCAAAGACATCCAAGCCGAAGCAATTTTATCTGTAAGTACGGGAACTATTCGTCGTGCCTTGGTGGATGCCAAGCTATATGCCAGAGCTCCAAGAAAGGTGCCACTTTAAAAAAAAATACACATCGAAACACGGAAACTGTTTGCCAAAATGTACCGAATTCCTCATGACCCTGTGGAGGCCAAAATTCAGTCGCGAAATGTATTATGTAGTGATGAAACAAAAATTAATTTGTTTGGAATGGATGGATGGAAAGCAATTTGTTCGTGGTGCCCAAGGTCTGGCTTATAACCCAAAGTTCATCTAGTTGTTTTCTAATCGATGGAAAAATATGTGGTAATTTTGGTAGCAAACCTTGGGCCGAAGAAAATATGCCTTTGCGCTGGAGATTTCAGCAGGATAACGACCCGAAGCACTCGGCAAAACTAACAAAGAGCTGGTTCGAACGGAAAATATCAATGCTTTGCAATGGCTTTCTCATTCTCCGGACCTTAATGCAATTGAGAATCTGCGGCACGATCTTAAAGTTGAAATTGCAAAAAATTTAAAAGATCTGTGGAAAATCGTCAAAAATGTCAAAAATTAGTAGACTCCATTCCAAACCATGCTGTACTTCAAAATAGTCGTTGTGCAACTAAATATTAATTATAATATTGCTATAAATACAAATATATTTGTAATTAACCAAGTGTTTCTATATTTTTGTCGAGGATTTTTTTGTACTTGAAATGTTATTCGAGGTGTAGGTACTGGCAGTACAATATTATTTTTTTATTTTTTGGTATAATTATATTCAATACTTAAATTTTATTTTTAGACCGCACTGAAACTGTACTAGAAAAGCGTTTCTAATACTTTGGCCATAGCTGTATGTCAGTTGATTACATTTGATGTACGTTGGTTCTGAGAGAATTTATTTTTGTTTAGAAGACAGATCGAAATGCAAAAGAAACTTTAAAAATTCGAGTCTTATAATTACATTTTTGGTAAGTTTTCGTGCTGATCTTGATTACAATTTCGACGAATGTATACATTCACAATTGTAATCATTTTCACTGTATGTGAGTTTAATTTACGGTCAATTTGTTGCAATTTTGAATGGTACCAGAGAAGATAATAGGTGTCAAAAGTATAGAAAACGATATGTGTTACTCATTGAATATGATTCCAAATATTGAATTGCATTTAAATTTTATATAATTATAGACACTTGCTTAACATAACGACAATCTTTTCAATTGCACTTCAACAATAAAGTTGGTAATAAGATAATAAAAATTCAAAAGAATTAGGTAACTTAAAAACCGACTTCGGTTATTATTTGTCTACAAGCTACATTGTTTCAATGATTTGTTGTACTATTCATTTTAAATTAATATTTATTTTTTTATAAATTCAGAAATGGATGAAATTCATTAAAATTATAAAATAAAAAAAAAACATTTTCTAATATATGAAAACTAAAAAATATATAAAAAATATATTAGAATTATAAAATATATTAAAATTATAAAATATATTAAAAATATAAAATGTATTAAAAAAAAAGAAAATATGAAATTAAAAATTTACAAAATTTACAGTTTTCTTTACGATGTCTGATTTTATAATAATAATAAAAAAAATAACTTTTCTTTTTTGCAGTTATTAAAAATCATTTTTAAAATTCATACTACATCAATAATTCACGGCAAGCAGCAATTCAACAATTGAATTAACTCACATAACAACTCACTTTAAAAAAAAACCTAATTAACACTATAAATAAAATACTATGTACGATGCATTTCACTAAATATATCACGATAATCGCGCACCGCCGCACAATCCGCTTTAAAATCGAAAACACGCAAATTATGATCGGTCGCCACAAACAGATAACGACTATCACAGGCGATGCTATACACTGGCGAACTGCTCTGACGATTACGCTGTGCAAAATATAACTGCATATATTTTCCGGGCACACGTATGTCATACAAATTGACGCGCCCATGATACTTGGCGCCGCACAGCACCGCATACAGCCCGTCATATTCAAGGCAATAGAAGGAGGAATCGAAGGGATCCTCCCAGATGGCGGCATCACAGTTCGCGCGACGATCGAACATGCGAAAGGTGGTATCAAAATTGGCGGTAAACAGTACATTGTCATCCTTGAGTTTAATGTCATAAATTGAGATCGTTGCAGAGTCGAGTGCAGTATAAGTGCCGCTGTAAAAGAGGTAAAATTAAATTGCAATTAATACATAGAAAATACAATATCTGTACAAAGTATATTTTGCTCTAAATTCACACACACCTTTCTACATCCACCTCATGCAATGCACGTCTATTCACATCCGTATAGAGTCCCCCATAGAAACGCGACCCATCACTATTAAACTGTAGTGCCTTGTAGACATGCGGCCACTGCTGCACCATATCCAAATGCACCAACTCAAATTCATCGGCACGCTGCCAAAGTTTGCTGCAATGATCGCTGCTTGTCACGTACATGTCATTGGCAAAGTCCACACATTGCAGATACTCTTTGGGGCGATGCAAACGCTGTTCGTGTGCCACACCACGTTCATATATATAGCAGGAGCCACAAATGCGTGCAACAAACATGCTGCCGCGTCGTTTAACAAAATCAGAAACATCCGACTTGTGACTGGTGGCAATTTCCTGTTGATAACGTCGCTGCAGCGGCTCATTGTACAGCCGTTTGTGTACTCTGATGTAACCAGCATGTGAAATATACAGATGATCACGTTCCAGCTGTAATTTTGTGGCAAACATTTGACGATGATGAAAATACTCAGTTTCGCGATAGCGTCCCAACAGCCAGTTCTGAGCGATGCGCAAGCGTGCGCCATAGGTAAGTCTTCCCAGAGTTCTGCTTATTAGAAATGAATAGTGTGTTTCTTATATGGTTTTATTTAAAAAAATAAATTTTTTGTAATGCTTTGGATTTTCTAATACCACTGCCTCAAACCTTTGTTGTATGCTTGGTTTATTGCGATGTCCACACATCAGCAAATCCAAACTGCGTCCCTGAAAGATGTGCTCATCGATAATGTCACGAAAAAACCAATGGGCGCGACATAAATTTGCCAAATCCTGTTCGTTGCAAAAGTGTAAAATGCGCAGCAGGCAGTCGATATTCAACTCGTTAATCTTCATCGTTTTTGTTGCTGTTTTTTTTTGTTTAATTTTAATTAATTTATATTATAATCGAATAGTTCACATTTTGCTTAGTTTTAGTTTATAAAAAAAAGTTGTTTTTGTTATCACTTCAATTTAGCTGTGTTTAGTGTGAACTGACGCATTTGCAGCTGATGACAGTGTTGCAAATTACCATACGCTTTCTCAGCTCGAGGCAAGGTGTTGCCAGCACAAAATTTTTGTAAAAAAAATCTTAATCATAAAATATGGTTATTAAATGGTTATTAAAATTTCATAATTTTAAAAATATTTTTTAAAATCGCACATACTTCTCGTTGCCCACAGACAAAAAGGTTTGGTGCGAAAATGGACTATCACGTTTTTAGGCAGCTTATAGGTGGGGAATGTGAGTAATACCTACATATTTTGTAGACAAAAAATAGTAGATAATGGTAAACAAAAGTAGAGGTAGGATTGTTGAGCAGGATTTTGCCATAAATAACTCTTAATAAATTTTGGTAAATTGACGAACAGTAAATAGAGGAACATATTAATATTGGCGCAATAGCTCTAAAGAACATAGTTATTATTTGAGGTGCATAATCATAAACAATTTAAAGACAGTTTGAAATTTAATATTTACTTTATTTACAAATTTTATAAAATGTGAAAAGTGGATTTTATTTTAAAGTTGACTTTAAAATTTCCAATTTCAATTATTATAATTAGGTTTTTTTATTTATTAAGTATTATAAACCTTATACATAACATTTCATTTTTAAATTTAACATCAAGTTTAAAATTAGATTTGAAATTTCATGCTTCCAAAAAGTTATGCAAATGTCCACTTATGTACATCCGTTTCCTGTAAATTCTGTTTAATATAAATGTTTATTAAACACACCTCATTGCACACTGTGGCTACCCTCCGAAAGATGGCGCTGCACTCGACCTTCGTAAATGTTCGGCAAGATCAAAGGAGGTCGACGAACCTTGTTTTTTTGTGCAACAAGTGCGAATTACCCAAAAAATAACACCAACTCAAAGAAAATTAATTTTAATCGTACAAGTGATTCTAAAACATCAATTAAATATTCAGGATCATATCAATAGTGTTTAAAAGTATAAAATAAAGAAATGTGAACAAATGTAAATGTGAAAACAACAAAAAACTGATTAGAACAAAACACTAATTAGCGCAACTTCCAAACATTTCTGCAAAAGGATATTAACAACGAACAACAATTAAACAGCAATAAAACAATAGAAAACAACTGAATAAATAAAAGGTAATTCCCCAAAAATGAGAAAATAAAAGTAATCAAAGTTCCGTCATTGCTACATAAGTGCAATGAAGAGGGGCTGAATTAAAACCTACACAGAAAAAAGAATCGTTCGTCATAATGACAAACGACGTAGGTGAGTCCGGGATTAAGTCGACACACTGTACACGTAACATTAGGTGTCACTGTTACCAAAGAAGAGGAATCCACTTTGTGCTTGAACTTCAGTTTTTATGTAATAAAATGTGTTTTTTGACTCCAAAAGTTAAATATAGATAACGCAGTAAACTTGTACTTGTCATTAAAGTTTTGATTATTTATATTAAAGATGTTGCGGAGCTCCGCATCCGCAAATGCGAAGCATCCGCATTATTTTGACATCCGCAATCACCTATCCGCATCTTTGCGCATCCCTACTATAGACACTAAAATTTTCCTACTGTCGAGAGTTTAGTATATTATATTGAAAAAATTCTAATTTATTTATGTTTATTTAAAATAATAATTATTTTTAATATAATTTTATTAATTTTTTTATTATTTTCAGTTCATTAATTAATTAATTTATTAGTGCGCGTTGTCCGCGGTCGAAAGTTTAGTGTCGTGGTTATTCGTCACGTATTACGGTATCGGTTTTCCGTCGTTTCGCGTTCAGTTACGATTTCGGTCTATGTGTTAAATAACTAAGATTCAAAATTTTTATATAAATATTACTTTTTGTTATATCGCGTTCGGTTTCTTAAATAAAACGAACTTAAACGGATTTCTATTGCGGATTAAATAATGGATAAAGTTTACAATCGCTACTGGACATAAACTCAACTTATTTATAAAATCAGGTATGTACTATTTTTGTTACTTTTAAATAATATATTATAAAAACACTATACATATTGAGGCCTCTAGGGCGCTAAATATTAGGATATATTAAGTTAGAAATTTTGGGCCTCTAGCACTCGTATTAAGGAAGATATGGGCATTTTAAGTTAGAAATCTAATTTCTCTGGTCTCCGTAGGAATATCCCAATAATTTAAACGGCGAAATAAAAAAAAATCTTTAAATGGCTATAAATCCTAAATGGAACGTCCTAGAGGGTCGAAAGTATGCGCATTTTATAGAAATATATTTCCTCAGAATTCCCGCAAGTTTCATATAATACGATCGAGCGTTTCCTGAGAAATCGGAGTTTGTGTTGGGTTCCAGAATAATAAGGTTTTGAAAACCAATTTTTAAAGGACAATTTTTATAGACATTTAATGCATAATTTTTCACTGTAAATTTCATATAATTCGATCGGTGGGTTCCGGAATAATAAGGTTTTGAAAATCGATTTTTAAACATTTTCTTTAATTGGCCGTAACTTCTAAACGGAGCGTCCTAGAGGGTCGAAAGTAGGCGCATTTTATAGAAATTTAATACATAATTTTTCACTGTAAATTTCATATAATTCGATTTTTCACTGTAAATTTCATAGACATTTTAAAGACATTTAATGCATAATTTTTCACTGTAAATTTCATATAATTCGATCGGTGGGTTCCGGAATAATAAGGTTTTGAAAATCGATTTTTAAACATTTTCTTTAATTGGCCGTAACTCCTAAACGGAGCGTCCTAGAGGGTCGAAAGTAGACATTTTATAGACATTTAATGCATAATTTTTCACTGTAAATTTCATATAATTCGATCTGTGGGTTCCGGAATAATAAGGTTTTGAAAATCGATTTTTAAACATTTTCTTTAATTGGCCGTAACTCCTAAACGGAGCGTCCTAGAGGGTCGAAGGTAGGCGCATTTTATACTGAAAATCGATTTTTAAATATTTTCTTTAATTGGCCGTAACTCCTAAACGGAGCGTCCTACAGGGTCGATTTTATAGACATTTAATGGATAATTTTTTACTGAAAATTTCAAATAATTCGATCGGTGGGTTCCGGAATAAAAAGGTTTTGAAAGAAGGTCGATAGAAGGTCGAAAGTAGGCGCATTTTATAGACATTTAATGCATAATTTTTCACTGTAAATTTCATATAATTCGATCGGTGGGTTCCGGAATAATATGGTTTTGAAAATCGATTTTTAAAAATTTCCTTTAATTGACCGTAACTCCTAAACGAAGCGTCCTAGAGGGTCGAAAGTAGGCGCATTTTATAGACATTTAATGCATAATTTTTCACTGTAAATTTCATATAATGCGATCGGTGGGTTCCGGAATAAAAAGGTTTTGAAAATCGATTTTTAAAAATTTCCTTTAATTGGCCGTATCTTCTAAACGGAGCGCCCTAGAGGGTCGAAAGTAGGCGCATTTTATAGACATTTAATGCATAAATTTTCACTGTAAATTTCATATAATTCGATCGGTGGGTTCCGGAATAAAAAGGTTTTGAAAATCGATTTTTAAACATTTTCTTTAATTGGCCGTAACTCCTAAACGGAGCGTCCTAGAGGGTCGAAAGTAGGCGCATTTTATAGACATTTAATGCATAAATTTTCACTGTAAATTTCATATAATTCGATCGGTGGGTTCCGGAATAAAAAGGTTTTGAAAATCGATTTTTAAAAATTTCCTTTAATTGACCGTATCTCCTAAACGGAGCGCCCTAGAGGGTCGAAAGTAGGCGCATTTTATAGACATTTAATGCATAATTTTTCACTGTAAATTTCATATAATTCGATCGGTGGGTTCCGGAATAATATGGTTTTGAAAATCGATTTTTAAACATTTTCTTTAATTGGCCGTAACTCCTAAACGGAGCGTCCTAGAGGGTCGAAAGTAGGCGCATTTTATAGACATTTAATGCATAATTTTTCACTGTAAATTTCATATATTTCATTTCATATTGACCGTAACTCCTAAACGGAGCGTCCTAGAGAGTCGAAAGTATAATTCGATCGGTGGGTTCCGGAATAATAAGGTTTTGAAATCGATTTTTAAACATTTTGTTTAATTTGCCGTAACTCCTAAACGGAGCGTCCTAGAGGGTCGAAAGTAGGCGCATTTTATAGACATTTAATACATAATTTTTCACTGTAAATTTCATATAATTCGGTTGGTGGGTTCCGGAATAATAAGGTTTTGAAAATCTATTTTTAAACATTTTGTTTAATTGGCCGTAACTCCTAAACGGAGCGTCCTAGAGGGTCGAAAGTAGGCGCATTTTATAGACATTTAATACATAATTTTTCACTGTAAATTTCATATAATTCGATCGGTGGGTTCCGGAATAATAAGGTTTTGAAAATCTATTTTTAAAAATTTTGTTTAATTGGCCGTAACTCCTAAACGGAGCGTCCTAGAGGGTCGAAAGTAGGCGCATTTTATAGACATTTAATACATAATTTTTCACTGTAAATTTCATATAATTCATTTGGTGGGTTCCGGAATAATCAGGTTTTGAAAATCGATTTTTAAACATTTTGTTTAATTGGCCGTAACTCCTAAACGGAGCGTCCTAGAGGGTCGAAAGTAGGCGCATTTTATAGACATTTAATACATAATTTTTCACTGTAAATTTCATATAATTCGTTTGGTGGGTTCCGGAATAATAAGGTTTTGAAAATCTATTTTTAAACATTTTGTTTAATTGGCCGTAACTCCTAAACGGAGCGTCCTAGAGGGTCGCATTTAATAGACATTTAATGCATAATTTTTCACTGTAAATTTCATATAATTCGATCGGTGGGTTCCGGAATAATATGGTTTTGAAAATCGATTTTTAAAAATTTCCTTTAATTGACCGTAACTCCTAAACGAAGCGTCCTAGAGGGTCGAAAGTAGGCGCATTTTATAGACATTTAATGCATAATTTTTCACTGTAAATTTCATATAATTCGATCGGTGGGTTCCGGAATAAAAAGGTTTTGAAAATCGATTTTTAAAAATTTCCTTTAATTGGCCGTATCTTCTAAACGGAGCGCCCTAGAGGGTCGAAAGTAGGCGCATTTTATAGACATTTAATGCATAATTTTTCACTGTAAATTTCATATAATTCGATCGGTGGGTTCCGGAAATATATGGTTTTGAAAATCGATTTTTAAAAATTTCCTTTAATTGACCGTAACTCCTAAACGAAGCGTCCTAGAGGGTCGAAAGTAGGCGCATTTTATAGACATTTAATGCATAATTTTTCACTGTAAATTTCATATAATTCGATCGGTGGGTTCCGGAATAAAAAGGTTTTGAAAATCGATTTTTAAAAATTTCCTTTAATTGGCCGTATCTTCTAAACGGAGCGCCCTAGAGGGTCGAAAGTAGGCGCATTTTATAGACATTTAATGCATAATTTTTCACTGTAAATTTCATATAATTCGATCGGTGGGTTCCGGAAATATATGGTTTTGAAAATCGATTTTTAAAAATTTCCTTTAATTGACCGTAACTCCTAAACGGAGCGTCCTAGAGGGTCGAAAGTAGGCGCATTTTATGGACATTTAATGCATAATTTTTCACTGTAAATTTCATATAATTCGATCGGTGGGTTCCGGAATAATATGGTTTTGAAAATCGATTTTTAAAAATTTCCTTTAATTGACCGTATCTCCTAAACGGAGCGCCCTAGATGGTCGAAAGTAGGCGCATTTTATAGACATTTAATGCATAATTTTTCACTGTAAATTTCATATAATTCGATCGGTGGGTTCCGGAATAATATGGTTTTGAAAATCGATTTTTAAACATTTTCTTTAATTGGCCGTAACTCCTAAACGGAGCGTCCTAGAGGGTCGAAAGTAGGCGCATTTTATAGACATTTAATACATAATTTTTCACTGTAAATTTCATATAATTCAATAAAAAGGTTTTGAAAATCGATTTTTAAAAATTTCCTTTAATTGGCCGTATCTCCTAAACGGAACGTCCTAGAGGGTCGAAAGTAGGCGCATTTTATAGACATTTAATGCATAATTTTTCACTGTAAATTTCATATAATTCGATCGGTGGGTTCCGGAATAATATGGTTTTGAAAATCGATTTTTAAACATTTTCTTTAATTGGCCGTAACTCCTAAACGGAGCGTCCTAGAGGGTCGAAAGTAGGCGCATTTTATAGACATTTAATGCATAATTTTTCACTGTTTTCACGTAACTCCTAAACGGAGCGTCCTAGAGGGTCGAAAGTAGGCGCATTTTATAGACATTAAATGCATAATTTTTCACTGTAAATTTCATATAATTCGATCGGTGGGTTCCGGAATAATAAGGTTTCGAAAATCGATTTTTAAGAATGATCTTTAATTGGCCGTAACTGCTAAACGGAGCGTCCTAGAGGGTCGAAAGTAGGCGCATTTTATAGACATTTAATGCATAATTTTTCACTGTAAATTTCATATAATTCGGTTGGTGGGTTCCGGAATAATAAGGTTTTGAAAATCTATTTTTAAAAATGTCCTTTAATTGACCGTAACTCCTAAACGGAGCGTCCTAGAGGGTCGAAAGTAGGCGCATTTTATAGACATTTAATGCATAATTTTTCACTGTAAATTTCATATAATTCGATCGGTGGGTTCCGGAATAATAAGGTTTTGAAAATCGATTTTTAAACATTTTGTTTAATTGGCCGTAACTCCTAAACGGAGCGTCCTAGAGGGTCGAAAGTAGGCGCATTTTATAGACATTTAATGCATAATTTTTCACTGTAAATTTCATATAATTCGATCGGTGGGTTCCGGAATAAAAAGGTTTTGAAAATCGATTTTTAAAAATTTCCTTTAATTGGCCGTATCTCCTAAACGGAGCGCCCTAGAGGGTCGAAAGTAGGCGCATTTTATAGACATTTAATGCATAATTTTTCACTGTAAATTTCATATAATTCGATCGGTGGGTTCCGGAATAAAAAGGTTTTGAAAATCGATTTTTAAACATTTTCTTTAATTGGCCGTAACTCCTAAACGGAGCGTCCTAGAGGGTCGAAAGTAGGCGCATTTTATAGACATTTAATACATAATTTTTCACTGTAAATTTCATATAATTCGATAAAAAGGTTTTGAAAATCGATTTTTAAAAATTTCCTTTAATTGACCGTAACTCCTAAACGGAGCGTCCTAGAGGGTCGAAAGTAGGCGCATTTTATAGACATTTAATGCATAATTTTTCACTGTAAATTTCATATAATTCGATCGGTGGGTTCCGGAATAATATGGTTTTGAAAATCGATTTTTAAACATTTTCTTTAATTGGCCGTAACTCCTAAACGGAGCGTCCTAGAGGGTCGAAAGTAGGCGCATTTTATAGACATTTAATGCATAATTTTTCACTGTAAATTTCATATAATTCGATCGGTGGGTTCCGGAATAAAAAGATTTTGAAAATCGATTTTTAAAAATTTCCTTTAATTGGCCGTATCTCCTAAACGGAGCGCCCTAGAGGGTCGAAAGTAGGCGCATTTTATAGACATTTAATGCATAATTTTTCACTGTAAATTTCATATAATTCGATCGGTGGGTTCCGGAATAAAAAGGTTTTGAAAATCGATTTTTAAACATTTTCTTTAATTGGCCGTAACTCCTAAACGGAGCGTCCTAGAGGGTCGAAAGTAGGCGCATTTTATAGACATTTAATACATAATTTTTCACTGTAAATTTCATATAATTCGATAAAAAGGTTTTGAAAATCGATTTTTAAAAATTTCCTTTAATTGGCCGTATCTCCTAAACGGAGCGTCCTAGAGGGTCGAAAGTAGGCGCATTTTATAGACATTTAATGCATAATTTTTCACTGTAAATTTCATATAATTCGATCGGTGGGTTCCGGAATAATATGGTTTTGAAAATCGATTTTTAAAAATGTCCTTTAATTGACCGTAACTCCTAAACGGAGCGTCCTAGAGGGTCGAAAGTAGGCGCATTTTATAGACATTTAATACATAATTTTTCACTGTAAATTTCATATAATTCGTTTGGTGGGTTCCGGAATAATAAGGTTTTGAAAATCGATTTTTAAAAATTTTGTTTAATTGGCCGTAACTCCTAAACGGAGCGTCCTAGAGGGTCGAATGTAGGCGCATTTTATAGACATTTAATACATAATTTTTCACTGTAAATTTCATATAATTCGTTTGGTGGGTTCCCGAATAATAAGGTATTGAAAATCGATTTTTAAAAATTTTGTTTAATTGGCCGTAACTCCTAAACGGAGCGTCCTAGAGTGTCGAAAGTAGGCGCATTTTATAGACATTTAATGCATAATTTTTCACTGTAAATTTCATATAATTCGATCGGTGGGTTCCGGAATAATATGGTTTTGAAAATCGATTTTTAAAAATTTCCTTTAATTGGCCGTATCTCCTAAACGGAGCGTCCTAGAGGGTCGAAAGTAGGCGCATTTTATAGACATTTAATGCATAATTTTTCACTGTAAATTTCATATAATTCGATCGGTGGGTTCCGGAATAATATGGTTTTGAAAATCGATTTTTAAAAATATCCTTTAATTGACCGTAACTCCTAAACGGAGCGTCCTAGAGGGTCGAAAGTAGGCGCATTTTATAGACATTTAATGCATAATTTTTCACTGTAAATTTCATATAATTCGATCGGTGGGTTCCGGAATAATATGGTTTTGAAAATCGATTTTTAAAAATTTCCTTTAATTGACCGTATCTCCTAAACGGAACGTCCTAGAGGGTCGAAAGTAGGCGCATTTTATAGACATTTAATGCATAATTTTTCACTGTAAATTTCATATAATTCGATCGGTGGGTTCCGGAATAATATGGTTTTGAAAATCGATTTTTAAACATTTTCTTTAATTGGCCGTAACTCCTAAACGGAGCGTCCTAGAGGGTCGAAAGTAGGCGCATTTTATAGACATTTAATGCATAATTTTTCACTGTTTTCACGTAACTCCTAAACGGAGCGTCCTAGAGGGTCGAAAGTAGGCGCATTTTATAGACATTAAATGCATAATTTTTCACTGTAAATTTCATATAATTCGATCGGTGGGTTCCGGAATAATAAGGTTTCGAAAATCGATTTTTAAGAATGATCTTTAATTGGCCGTAACTGCTAAACGGAGCGTCCTAGAGGGTCGAAAGTAGGCGCATTTTATAGACATTTAATGCATAATTTTTCACTGTAAATTTCATATAATTCGGTTGGTGGGTTCCGGAATAATAAGGTTTTGAAAATCTATTTTTAAAAATGTCCTTTAATTGACCGTAACTCCTAAACGGAGCGTCCTAGAGGGTCGAAAGTAGGCGCATTTTATAGACATTTAATGCATAATTTTTCACTGTAAATTTCATATAATTCGATCGGTGGGTTCCGGAATAATAAGGTTTTGAAAATCGATTTTTAAACATTTTGTTTAATTGGCCGTAACTCCTAAACGGAGCGTCCTAGAGGGTCGAAAGTAGGCGCATTTTATAGACATTTAATGCATAATTTTTCACTGTAAATTTCATATAATTCGATCGGTGGGTTCCGGAATAAAAAGGTTTTGAAAATCGATTTTTAAAAATTTCCTTTAATTGGCCGTATCTCCTAAACGGAGCGCCCTAGAGGGTCGAAAGTAGGCGCATTTTATAGACATTTAATGCATAATTTTTCACTGTAAATTTCATATAATTCGATCGGTGGGTTCCGGAATAAAAAGGTTTTGAAAATCGATTTTTAAACATTTTCTTTAATTGGCCGTAACTCCTAAACGGAGCGTCCTAGAGGGTCGAAAGTAGGCGCATTTTATAGACATTTAATACATAATTTTTCACTGTAAATTTCATATAATTCGATAAAAAGGTTTTGAAAATCGATTTTTAAAAATTTCCTTTAATTGACCGTAACTCCTAAACGGAGCGTCCTAGAGGGTCGAAAGTAGGCGCATTTTATAGACATTTAATGCATAATTTTTCACTGTAAATTTCATATAATTCGATCGGTGGGTTCCGGAATAATATGGTTTTGAAAATCGATTTTTAAACATTTTCTTTAATTGGCCGTAACTCCTAAACGGAGCGTCCTAGAGGGTCGAAAGTAGGCGCATTTTATAGACATTTAATGCATAATTTTTCACTGTAAATTTCATATAATTCGATCGGTGGGTTCCGGAATAAAAAGGTTTTGAAAATCGATTTTTAAAAATTTCCTTTAATTGGCCGTATCTCCTAAACGGAGCGCCCTAGAGGGTCGAAAGTAGGCGCATTTTATAGACATTTAATGCATAATTTTTCACTGTAAATTTCATATAATTCGATCGGTGGGTTCCGGAATAAAAAGGTTTTGAAAATCGATTTTTAAACATTTTCTTTAATTGGCCGTAACTCCTAAACGGAGCGTCCTAGAGGGTCGAAAGTAGGCGCATTTTATAGACATTTAATGCATAATTTTTCACTGTAAATTTCATATAATTCGATCGGTGGGTTCCGGAATAATATGGTTTTGAAAATCGATTTTTAAAAATGTCCTTTAATTGACCGTAACTCCTAAACGGAGCGTCCTAGAGGGTCGAAAGTAGGCGCATTTTATAGACATTTAATACATAATTTTTCACTGTAAATTTCATATAATTCGTTTGGTGGGTTCCCGAATAATAAGGTATTGAAAATCGATTTTTAAAAATTTTGTTTAATTGGCCGTAACTCCTAAACGGAGCGTCCTAGAGGGTCGAATGTAGGCGCATTTTATAGACATTTAATACATAATTTTTCACTGTAAATTTCATATAATTCGTTTGGTGGGTTCCCGAATAATAAGGTATTGAAAATCGATTTTTAAAAATTTTGTTTAATTGGCCGTAACTCCTAAACGCAGCGTCCTAGAGTGTCGAAAGTAGGCGCATTTTATAGACATTTAATGCATAATTTTTCACTGTAAATTTCATATAATTCGATCGGTGGGTTCCGGAATAATATGGTTTTGAAAATCGATTTTTAAAAATTTCCTTTAATTGACCGTAACTCCTAAACGGAGCGTCCTAGAGGGTCGAAAGTAGGCGCATTTTATATACATTTAATGCATAATTTTTCACTGTAAATTTCATATAATTCGATAAAAAGGTTTTGAAAATCGATTTTTAAAAATTTCCTTTAATTGGCCGTATCTCCTAAACGGAGCGTCCTAGAGGGTCGAAAGTAGGCGCATTTTATAGACATTTAATGCATAATTTTTCACTGTAAATTTCATATAATTCGATCGGTGGGTTCCGGAATAATATGGTTTTGAAAATCGATTTTTAAAAATATCCTTTAATTGACCGTAACTCCTAAACGGAGCGTCCTAGAGGGTCGAAAGTAGGCGCATTTTATAGACATTTAATGCATAATTTTTCACTGTAAATTTCATATAATTCGATCGGTGGGTTCCGGAATAATATGGTTTTGAAAATCGATTTTTAAAAATTTCCTTTAATTGACCGTAACTCCTAAACGGAGCGTCCTAGAGGGTCGAAAGTAGGCGCATTTTATAGACATTTAATGCATAATTTTTCACTGTAAATTTCATATAATTCGATCGGTGGGTTCCGGAATAAAAAGGTTTTGAAAATCGATTTTTAAAAATTTCCTTTAATTGACCGTATCTCCTAAACGGAGCGCCCTAGAGGGTCGAAAGTAGGCGCATTTTATAGACATTTAATGCATAATTTTTCACTGTAAATTTCATATAATTCGATCGGTGGGTTCCGGAATAAAAAGGTTTTGAAAATCGATTTTTAAACATTTTCTTTAATTGGCCGTAACTCCTAAACGGAGCGTCCTAGAGGGTCGAAAGTAGGCGCATTTTATAGACATTTAATACATAATTTTTCACTGTAAATTTCATATAATTCGTTTGGTGGGTTCCGGAATAATCAGGTTTTGAAAATCGATTTTTAAACATTTTGTTTAATTGGCCGTAACTCCTAAACGGAGCGTCCTAGAGGGTCGAAAGTAGGCGCATTTTATAGACATTTAATGCATAATTTTTCACTGTAAATTTCATATAATTCGTTTGGTGGGTTCCGGAATAATCAGGTTTTGAAAATCGATTTTTAAAAATTTCCTTTAATTGGCCGTATCTTCTAAACGGAGCGCCCTAGAGGGTCGAAAGTAGGCGCATTTTATAGACATTTAATGCATAATTTTTCACTGTAAATTTCATATAATTCGATCGGTGGGTTCCGGAATAAAAAGGTTTTGAAAATCGATTTTTAAAAATTTCCTTTAATTGGCCGTATCTTCTAAACGGAGCGCCCTAGAGGGTCGAAAGTAGGCGCATTTTATAGACATTTAATGCATAATTTTTCACTGTAAATTTCATATAATTCGATCGGTGGGTTCCGGAATAATATGGTTTTGAAAATCGATTTTTAAAAATTTCCTTTAATTGACCGTATCTTCTAAAGGGAGCGCCCTAGAGGGTCGAAAGTAGGCGCATTTTATAGACATTTAATGCATAATTTTTCACTGTAAATTTCATATAATTCGATCGGTGGGTTCCGGAATAAAAAGGTTTTGAAAATCGATTTTTAAAAATTTCCTTTAATTGACCGTATCTCCTAAACGGAGCGCCCTAGAGGGTCGAAAGTAGGGGCATTTTATAGACATTTAATGCATAATTTTTCACTGTAAATTTCATATAATTCGATCGGTGGGTTCCGGAATAAAAAGGTTTTGAAAATCGATTTTTAAACATTTTCTTTAATTGGCCGTAACTCCTAAACGGAGCGTCCTAGAGGGTCGAAAGTAGGCGCATTTTATAGACATTTAATACATAATTTTTCACTGTAAATTTCATATAATTCGTTTGGTGGGTTCCGAAATAATCAGGTTTTGAAAATCTATTTTTAAACATTTTGTTTAATTGGCCGTTACTCCTAAACGGAGCGTCCTAGAGGGTCGAAAGTAGGCGCATTTTATAGACATTTAATGCATAATTTTTCACTGTAAATTTCATATAATTCGATCGGTGGGTTCCGGAATAATCAGGTTTTGAAAATCGATTTTTAAACATTTTGTTTAATTGGCCGTAACTCCTAAACGGAGCGTCCTAGAGGGTCGAAAGTAGGCGCATTTTATAGACATTTAATACATAATTTTTCACTGCAAATTTCATATAATTCGTTTGGTGGGTTCCGGAATAATCAGGTTTTGAAAATCGATTATTAAAAATTTTGTTTAATTGGCCGTAACTCCTAAACGGAGCGTCCTAGAGGGTCGAAAGTAGGCGCATTTTATAGACATTTAATACATAATTTTTCACTGTAAATTTCATATAATTCGATCGGTGGGTTCCGGAATAATCAGGTTTTGAAAATCGATTTTTAAACATTTTGTTTAATTGGCCGTAACTCCTAAACGGAGCGTCCTAGAGGGTCGAAAGTAGGCGCATTTTATAGACATTTAATGCATAATTTTTCACTGTAAATTTCATATAATTCGTTTGGTGGGTTCCGGAATAATCAGGTTTTGAAAATCGATTTTTAAAAATTTCCTTTAATTGGCCGTATCTTCTAAACGGAGCGCCCTAGAGGGTCGAAAGTAGGCGCATTTTATAGACATTTAATGCATAATTTTTCACTGTAAATTTCATATAATTCGATCGGTGGGTTCCGGAATAAAAAGGTTTTGAAAATCGATTATTAAAAATTTTGTTTAATTGGCCGTAACGGAGCGTCCTAGAGGGTCGAAAGTAGGCGCATTTTATAGACATTTAATACATAATTTTTCACTGTAAATTTCATATAATTCGTTTGGTGGGTTCCGAAATAATTAGGTTTTGAAAATCTATTTTTAAACATTTTGTTTAATTGGCCGTTACTCCTAAACGGAGCGTCCTAGAGGGTCGAAAGTAGGCGCATTTTATAGACATTTAATGCATAATTTTTCACTGTAAATTTCATATAATTCGATCGGTGGGTTCCGGAATAATCAGGTTTTGAAAATCGATTTTTAAACATTTTGTTTAATTGGCCGTAACTCCTAAACGGAGCGTCCTAGAGGGTCGAAAGTAGGCGCATTTTATAGACATTTAATGCATAATTTTTCACTGTAAATTTCATATAATTCGATAAAAAGGTTTTGAAAATCGATTTTTAAAAATTTCCTTTAATTGACCGTAACTCCTAAACGGAGCGTCCTAGAGGGTCGAAAGTAGGCGCATTTTATAGACATTTAATGCATAATTTTTCACTGTAAATTTCATATAATTCGTTTGGTGGGTTCCGGAATAATCAGGTTTTGAAAATCGATTTTTAAAAATTTCCTTTAATTGGCCGTATCTTCTAAACGGAGCGCCCTAGAGGGTCGAAAGTAGGCGCATTTTATAGACATTTAATGCATAATTTTTCACTGTAAATTTCATATAATTCGATCGGTGGGTTCCGGAATAAAAAGGTTTTGAAAATCGATTTTTAAAAATTTCCTTTAATTGGCCGTATCTTCTAAACGGAGCGCCCTAGAGGGTCGAAAGTAGGCGCATTTTATAGACATTTAATGCATAATTTTTCACTGTAAATTTCATATAATTCGATCGGTGGGTTCCGGAATAAAAAGGTTTTGAAAATCGATTTTTAAACATTTTCTTTAATTGGCCGTAACTCCTAAACGGAGCGTCCTAGAGGGTCGAAAGTAGGCGCATTTTATAGACATTTAATACATAATTTTTCACTGTAAATTTCATATAATTCGATAAAAAGGTTTTGAAAATCGATTTTTAAAAATTTCCTTTAATTGGCCGTATCTCCTAAACGGAGCGTCCTAGAGGGTCGAAAGTAGGCGCATTTTATAGACATTTAATACATAATTTTTGCACTGTAAATTTCATATAATTCGATCGGTGGGTTCCGGAATAAAAAGGTTTTGAAAATCGATTTTTAAAAATTTCCTTTAATTGGCCGTATCTTCTAAACGGAGCGCCCTAGAGGGTCGAAAGTAGGCGCATTTTATAGACATTTAATGCATAATTTTTCACTGTAAATTTCATATAATTCGATCGGTGGGTTCCGGAATAAAAAGGTTTTGAAAATCGATTTTTAAAAATTTCCTTTAATTGACCGTATCTCTTAAACGGAGCGCCCTAGAGGGTCGAAAGTAGGCGCATTTTATAGACATTTAATGCATAATTTTTCACTGTAAATTTCATATAATTCGATCGGTGGGTTCCGGAATAAAAAGGTTTTGAAAATCGATTTTTAAACATTTTCTTTAATTGGCCGTAACTCCTAAACGGAGCGTCCTAGAGGGTCGAAAGTAGGCGCATTTTATAGACATTTAATACATAATTTTTGCACTGTAAATTTCATATAATTCGATCGGTGGGTTCCGGAATAATAAGGTTTTGAAATCGATTTTTAAACATTTTGTTTAATTGGCCGTAACTCCTAAACGGAGCGTCCTAGAGGGTCGAAAGTAGGCGCATTTTATAGACATTTAATACATAATTTTTCACTGTAAATTTCATATAATTCGTTTGGTGGGTTCCGGAATAATCAGGTTTTGAAAATCGATTTTTAAACATTTTGTTTAATTGGCCGTAACTCCTAAACGGAGCGTCCTAGAGGGTCGAAAGAAGGCGCATTTTATAGACATTTAATGCATAATTTTTCACTGTAAATTTCATATAATTCGATCGGTGGGTTCCGGAATAATATGGTTTTGAAAATCGATTTTTAAACATTTTGTTTAATTGGCCGTAACTCCTAAACGGAGCGTCCTAGAGGGTCGAAAGTAGGCGCATTTTATAGACATTTAATACATAATTTTTCACTGTAAATTTCATATAATTCGTTTGGTGGGTTCCGGAATAATCAGGTTTTGAAAATCGATTTTTAAACATTTTGTTTAATTGGCCGTAACTCCTAAACGGAGCGTCCTAGAGGGTCGAAAGTAGGCGCATTTTATAGACATTTAATGCATAATTTTTCACTGTAAATTTCATATAATTCGATCGGTGGGTTCCGGAATAATAAGGTTTTGAAAATCGATTTTTAAAAATTTTGTTTAATTGGCCGTAACTCCTAAACGGAGCGTCCTAGAGGGTCGAAAGTAGGCGCATTTTATAGACATTTAATACACAATTTTTCACTGTAAATTTCATATAATTCGTTTGGTGGGTTCCGGAATAATCAGGTTTTGAAAATCGATTTTTAAACATTTTGTTTAATTGGCCGTAACTCCTAAACGGAGCGTCCTAGAGGGTCGAAAGTAGGCGCATTTTATAGACATTTAATGCATAATTTTTCACTGTAAATTTCATATAATTCGATCGGTGGGTTCCGGAATAATAAGGTTTTGAAAATCGATTTTTAAAAATTTTGTTTAATTGGCCGTAACTCCTAAACGGAGCGTCCTAGAGGGTCGAAAGTAGGCGCATTTTATAGACATTTAATACATAATTTTTTACTGTAAATTTCATATAATTCGTTTGGTGGGTTCCGGAATAATAAGGTTTTGAAAATCGATTTTTAAAAATTTTGTTTAATTGGCCGTAACTCCTAAACGGAGCGTCCTAGAGGGTCGAAAGTAGGCGCATTTTATAGACATTTAATACACAATTTTTCACTGTAAATTTCATATAATTCGATCGGTGGGTTCCGGAATAATAAGGTTTTGAAAATCGATTTTTAAACATTTTGTTTAATTGGCCGTAACTCCTAAACGGAGCGTCCTAGAGGGTCGAAAGTAGGCGCATTTTATAGACATTTAATACACAATTTTTCACTGTAAATTTCATATAATTCGATCGGTGGGTTCCGGAATAATAAGGTTTTGAAAATCGATTTTTAAACATTTTGTTTAATTGGCCGTAACTCCTAAACGGAGCGTCCTAGAGAGTCGAAAGTAGGCGCATTTTATAGACATTTAATACATACTTTTTCACTGTAAATTTCATATAATTCGATCGGTGGGTTCCGGAATAATAAGGTTTTGAAAATCGATTTTTAAACATTTTGTTTAATTGGCCGTAACTCCTAAACGGAGCGTCCTAGAGGGTCGAAAGTAGGCGCATTTTATAGACATTTAATACACAATTTTTCACTGTAAATTTCATATAATTCGATCGGTGGGTTCCGGAATAATAAGGTTTTGAAAATCGATTTTTAAACATTTTGTTTAATTGGCCGTAACTCCTAAACGGAGCGTCCTAGAGAGTCGAAAGTAGGCGCATTTTATAGACATTTAATACATACTTTTTCACTGTAAATTTCATATAATTCTATCGGTGGGTTCCGGAATAATCAGGTTTTGAAAATCGATTTTTAAACATTTTGTTTAATTGGCCGTAACTCCTAAACGGAGCGTCCTAGAGGGTCGAAAGTAGGCGCATTTTATATACATTTAATACATAATTTTTCACATTTTTTAACACGTTGTTTAAGTGGCCGTAACTCCTAAACGGAGCGTCCTAGAGGGTCGAAAGTAGGCGCATTTTATATACATTTAATACATAATTTTACACTGTAAATTTCATATAATTCGATCGGTGGGTTCCGGAATAATAAGGTTTTATAAATCGATTTTTAAACATTTTGTTTAATTGGCCGTAACTCCTAAACGGAGCGTCCTAGAGATTCGAATACATAATTTTTCACTGTAAATTTCATATAATTCTATCGGTGGGTTCCGGAATAATAAGGTTTTGAAAATCGATTTTTAAAAATGTTGTTTAATTGGCCGTAACTCCTAAACGGAGCGTCCTAGAGGGTCGAAAGTAGGCGCATTTTATAGACATTTAATACATACTTTTTCACTGTAAATTTCATATAATTCTATCGGTGGGTTCCGGAATAATCAGGTTTTGAAAATCGATTTTTAAACATTTTGTTTAATTGGCCGTAACTCCTAAACGGAGCGTCCTAGAGGGTCGAAAGTAGGCGCATTTTATAGACATTTAATACATAAATTTTCACTGTAAATTTCATATAATTCGATCGGTGGGTTCCGGAATAATAAGGTTTTGAAAATCGATTTTTAAATATTTTGTTTAATTGGCCGTAACTCCTAAACGGAGCGTCCTAGAGACATTTAATACATAATTTTTCACTGTAAATTTCATATTATTCGTTTGGTGGGTTCCGGAATAATAACGGAGCGTCCTAGAGGGTCGAAAGTAGGCGCATTTTATAGATATTTAATACATAATTTTTCACTGTAAATTTCATATAATTCGATCGGTGGCTTCCGGAATAATCAGGTTTTGAAAATCGATTTTTAAACATTTTGTTTAATTGGCCGTAACTCCTAAACGGAGCGTCCTAGAGGGTCGAAAGTAGGCGCATTTTATATACATTTAATACATAATTTTTCACATTTTTTAACACGTTGTTTAAGTGGCCGTAACTCCTAAACGGAGCGTCCTAGAGATTCGAATACATAATTTTTCACTGTAAATTTCATATAATTCTATCGGTGGGTTCCGGAATAATAAGGTTTTGAAAATCGATTTTTAAAAATGTTGTTTAATTGGCCGTAACTCCTAAACGGAGCGTCCTAGAGGGTCGAAAGTAGGCGCATTTTATAGACATTTAATACATACTTTTTCACTGTAAATTTCATATAATTCTATCGGTGGGTTCCGGAATAATCAGGTTTTGAAAATCGATTTTTAAACATTTTGTTTAATTGGCCGTAACTCCTAAACGGAGCGTCCTAGAGGGTCGAAAGTAGGCGCATTTTATAGACATTTAATACATAAATTTTCACTGTAAATTTCATATAATTCGATCGGTGGGTTCCGGAATAATAAGGTTTTGAAAATCGATTTTTAAACATTTTGTTTAATTGGCCGTAACTCCTAAACGGAGCGTCCTAGAGACATTTAATACATATTTTTTCACTGTAAATTTCATATTATTCGTTTGGTGGGTTCCGGAATAATAACGGAGCGTCCTAGAGGGTCGAAAGTAGGCGCATTTTATAGATATTTAATACATAATTTTTCACTGTAAATTTCATATAATTCGATCGGTGGGTTCCGGAATAATAAGGTTTTGAAAATCGATTTTTAAACATTTTGTTTAATTGGCCGTAACTCCTAAACGGAGCGTCCTAGAGGGTCGAAAGTAGGCGCATTTTATAGACATTTAATACATAATTTTTCACTGTAAATTTCATATAATTCGATCGGTGGGTTCCGGAATAATAAGGTTTTGAAAATCGATTTTTAAACATTTTGTTTAATTGGCCGTAACTCCTAAACGGAGCGTCCTAGAGGGTCGAAAGTAGACATTTAATACATAATTTTTCACTGTAAATTTCATATTATTCGTTTGGTGGGTTCCGGAATAATAACGGAGCGTCCTAGAGGGTCGAAAGTAGGACATTTTATAGACATTTTATAGATATTTAATACATAATTTTTCACTGTAAATTTCATATAATTCGATCGGTGGGTTCCGGAATAATAAGGTTTTGAAAATCGATTTTTAAACATTTTGTTTAATTGGCCGTAACTCCTAAACGGAGCGTCCTAGAGGGTCGAAAGTAGGCGCATTTTATAGACATTTAATACATAATTTTTCACTGTAAATTTCATATAATTCGATCGGTGGGTTCCGGAATAATAAGGTTTTGAAAATCGATTTTTAAAAATTTTGTTTAATTGGCCGTAACTCCTAAACGGAGCGTCCTAGAGGGTCGAAAGTAGGCGCATTTTATAGACATTTAATACATAATTTTTCACGGTAAATTTCATATTATTCGTTTGGTGGGTTCCGGAATAATAAGGTTTTGAAAATCGATTTTTAAAAATTTTGTTTAATTGGCCGTAACTCCTAAACGGAGCGTCCTAGAGGGTCGAAAGTAGGCGCATTTTATAGACATTTAATACATAATTTTTCACTGTCAATTTCATATTATTCGTTTGGTGGGTTCCGGAATAATAAGGTTTTGAAAATCGATTTTTAAACATTTTGTTTAATTGGCCGTAACTCCTAAACGGAGCGTCCTAGAGGGTCGAAAGTAGGCGCATTTTATAGACATTTAATACATAATTTTTCACTGTAAATTTCATATTATTCGTTTGGTGGGATCCGGAATAATAAGGTTTTGAAAATCGATTTTTAAAAATTTTGTTTAATTGGCCGTAACTCCTAAACGGAGCGTCCTAGAGGGTCGAAAGTAGGCGCATTTTATAGACATTTAATACATAATTTTTCACTGTAAATTTCATATAATTCGATCGGTGGGTTCCGGAATAATAAGGTTTTGAAAATCGATTTTTAAACATTTTGTTTAATTGGCCGTAACTCCTAAACGGAGCGTCCTAGGGGGTCGAAAGTAGGCGCATTTTATAGACATTTAATACATAATTTTTCACATTTTGTTTAATTGGCCGTAACTCCTAAACGGAGCGTCCTAGAGGGTCGAAAGTAGGCGCATTTTATAGACATTTAATACATAATTTTTCACTGTAAATTTCATATAATTCGATCGGTGGGTTCCGGAATAATAAGGTTTTGAAAATCGATTTTTAAACATTTTGTTTAATTGGCCGTAACTCCTAAACGGAGCGTCCTAGAGGGTCGAAAGTAGGCGCATTTTATAGACATTTAATACATAATTTTTCACATTTTTTAACATTTTGTTTAATTGGCCGTAACTCCTAAACGGAGCGTCCTAGAGGGTCGAAAGTAGGCGCATTTTATAGACATTTAATACATAATTTTTCACTGTAAATTTCATATAATTCGTTTGGTGGGTTCCGGAATAATAAGGTTTTGAAAATCGATTTTTAAACATTTTGTTTAATTGGCCGTAACTCCTAAACGGAGCGTCCTAGAGGGTCGAAAGTAGGCGCATTTTATAGATATTTAATACATAATTTTTCACTGTAAATTTCATATAATTCGATCGGTGGGTTCCGGAATAATAAGGTTTTGAAAATCGATTTTTAGACATTTTGTTTAATTGGCCGTAACTCCTAAACGGAGCGTCCTAGGGGGTCGAAAGTAGGCGCATTTTATAGACATTTAATACATAATTTTTCACATTTTGTTTAATTGGCCGTAACTCCTAAACGGAGCGTCCTAGAGGGTCGAAAGTAGGCGCATTTTATAGACATTAAATACATAATTTTTCACTGTAAATTTCATATAATTCGATCGGTGGGTTCCGGAATAAATCGATTTTTAAAAATTTTGTTTAATTGGCCGTAACTCCTAAACGGAGCGTCCTAGAGGGTCGAAAGTAGGCGCATTTTATAGACATTTAATACATAATTTTTCACTGTAAATTTCATATAATTCGATCGGTGGGTTCCGGAATAATAAGGTTTTGAAAATCGATTTTTAAAAATTTTGTTTAATTGGCCGTAACTCCTAAACGGAGCGTCCTAGAGGGTCGAAAGTAGGCGCATTTTATAGACATTTAATACATAATTTTTCACTGTAAATTTCATATTATTCGTTTGGTGGGTTCCGGAATAATATGGTTTTGAAAATCGATTTTTAAAAATTTTGTTTAATTGGCCGTAACTCCTAAACGGAGCGTCCTAGAGGGTCGAAAGTAGGCGTATTTTATAGACATTTAATACATAATTTTTCACTGTCAATTTCATATTATTCGTTTGGTGGGTTCCGGAATAATAAGGTTTTGAAAATCGATTTTTAAACATTTTGTTTAATTGGCCGTAACTCCTAAACGGAGCGTCCTAGAGGGTCGAAAGTAGGCGCATTTTATAGACATTTAATACATAATTTTTCACTGTAAATTTCATATAATTCGATCGGTGGGTTCCGGAATAATAAGGTTTTGAAAATCGATTTTTAAACATTTTGTTTAATTGGCCGTAACTCCTAAACGGAGCGTCCTAGGGGGTCGAAAGTAGGCGCATTTTATAGACATTTAATACATAATTTTTCACATTTTGTTTAATTGGCCGTAACTCCTAAACGGAGCGTCCTAGAGGGTCGAAAGTAGGCGCATTTTATAGACATTTAATACATAATTTTTCACTGTAAATTTCATATAATTCGATCGGTGGGTTCCGGAATAATAAGGTTTTGAAAATCGATTTTTAAACATTTTGTTTAATTGGCCGTAACTCCTAAACGGAGCGTCCTAGAGGGTCGAAAGTAGGCGCATTTTATAGACATTTAATACATAATTTTTCACATTTTTTAACATTTTGTTTAATTGGCCGTAACTCCTAAACGGAGCGTCCTAGAGGGTCGAAAGTAGGCATTTTATAGACATTTAATACATAATTTTTCACTGTAAATTTCATATAATTCGTTTGGTGGGTTCCGGAATAATAAGGTTTTGAAAATCGATTTTTAAACATTTTGTTTAATTGGCCGTAACTCCTAAACGGAGCGTCCTAGAGGGTCGAAAGTAGGCGCATTTTATAGATATTTAATACATAATTTTTCACTGTAAATTTCATATAATTCGATCGGTGGGTTCCGGAATAATAAGGTTTTGAAAATCGATTTTTAAACATTTTGTTTAATTGGCCGTAACTCCTAAACGGAGCGTCCTAGAGGGTCGAAAGTAGGCGCATTTTATAGACATTTAATACATAATTTTTCACTGTAAATTTCATATAATTCCATCGGTGGGTTCCGGAATAATAAGGTTTTGAAAATCGATTTTTAAACATTTTGTTTAATTGGCCGTAACTCCTAAACGGAGCGTCCTAGAGGGTCGAAAGTAGGCGCATTTTATAGACATTTAATACATAATTTTTCACATTTTTTAACATTTTGTTTAATTGGCCGTAACTCCTAAACGGAGCGTCCTAGAGGGTCGAAAGTAGGCGCATTTTATAGACATTTAATACATAATTTTTCACTGTAAATTTCATATAATTCGTTTGGTGGGTTCCGGAATAATAAGGTTTTGAAAATCGATTTTTAAACATTTTGTTTAATTGGCCGTAACTCCTAAACGGAGCGTCCTAGAGGGTCGAAAGTAGGCGCATTTTATAGATATTTAATACATAATTTTTCACTGTAAATTTCATATAATTCGATCGGTGGGTTCCGGAATAATAAGGTTTTGAAAATCGATTTTTAAACATTTTGTTTAATTGGCCGTAACTCCTAAACGGAGCGTCCTAGAGGGTCGAAAGTAGGCGCATTTTATAGACATTTAATACATAATTTTTCACTGTAAATTTCATATAATTCGTTTGGTGGGTTCCGGAATAATAAGGTTTTGAAAATCAATTTTTAAACATTTTGTTTAATTGGCCGTAACTCCTAAACGGAGCGTCCTAGAGGGTCGAAAGTAGGCGCATTTTATAGACATTTAATACATAATTTTTCACTGTAAATTTCATATAATTCGATCGGTGGGTTCCGGAATAATAAGGTTTTGAAAATCGATTTTTAGACATTTTGTTTAATTGGCCGTAACTCCTAAACGGAGCGTCCTAGAGGGTCGAAAGTAGGCGCATTTTATAGACATTTAAACGGAGCGTCCTAGGGGGTCGAAAGTAGGCGCATTTTATAGACATTTAATACATAATTTTTCACATTTTGTTTAATTGGCCGTAACTCCTAAACGGAGCGTCCTAGAGGGTCGAAAGTAGGCGCATTTTATAGACATTTAATACATAATTTTTCACTGTAAATTTCATATAATTCGATCGGTGGGTTCCGGAATAATAAGGTTTTGAAAATCGATTTTTAAACATTTTGTTTAATTGGCCGTAACTCCTAAACGGAGCGTCCTAGAGGGTCGAAAGTAGGCGCATTTTATAGACATTTAATACATAATTTTTCACTGTAAATTTCATATAATTCGATCGGTGGGTTCCGGAATAATAAGGTTTTGAAAATCGATTTTTAAACATTTTGTTTAATTGGCCGTAACTCCTAAACGGAGCGTCCTAGGGGGTCGAAAGTAGGCGCATTTTATAGACATTTAATACATAATTTTTCACATTTTGTTTAATTGGCCGTAACTCCTAAACGGAGCGTCCTAGAGGGTCGAAAGTAGGCGCATTTTATAGACATTTAATACATAATTTTTCACTGTAAATTTCATATAATTCGATCGGTGGGTTCCGGAATAATAAGGTTTTGAAAATCGATTTTTAGACATTTTGTTTAATTGGCCGTAACTCCTAAACGGAGCGTCCTAGAGGGTCGAAAGTAGGCGCATTTTATAGACATTTAAACGGAGCGTCCTAGGGGGTCGAAAGTAGGCGCATTTTATAGACATTTAATACATAATTTTTCACATTTTGTTTAATTGGCCGTAACTCCTAAACGGAGCGTCCTAGAGGGTCGAAAGTAGGCGCATTTTATAGACATTTAATACATAATTTTTCACTGTAAATTTCATATAATTCGATCGGTGGGTTCCGGAATAATAAGGTTTTGAAAATCGATTTTTAAACATTTTGTTTAATTGGCCGTAACTCCTAAACGGAGCGTCCTAGAGGGTCGAAAGTAGGCGCATTTTATAGACATTTAATACATAATTTTTCACTGTAAATTTCATATAATTCGATCGGTGGGTTCCGGAATAATAAGGTTTTGAAAATCGATTTTTAAACATTTTGTTTAATTGGCCGTAACTCCTAAACGGAGCGTCCTAGGGGGTCGAAAGTAGGCGCATTTTATAGACATTTAATACATAATTTTTCACATTTTGTTTAATTGGCCGTAACTCCTAAACGGAGCGTCCTAGAGGGTCGAAAGTAGGCGCATTTTATAGACATTTAATACATAATTTTTCACATTTTGTTTAATTGGCCGTAACTCCTAAACGGAGCGTCCTAGAGGGTCGAAAGTAGGCGCATTTTATAGACATTTAATACATAATTTTTCACTGTAAATTTCATATAATTCGATCGGTGGGTTCCGGAATAATAAGGTTTTGAAAATCGATTTTTAAACATTTTGTTTAATTGGCCGTAACTCCTAAACGGAGCGTCCTAGAGGGTCGAAAGTAGGCGCATTTTATAGACATTTAATACATAATTTTTCACATTTTTTAACATTTTGTTTAATTGGCCGTAACTCCTAAACGGAGCGTCCTAGAGGGTCGAAAGTAGGCGCATTTTATAGACATTTAATACATAATTTTTCACTGTAAATTTCATATAATTCGTTTGGTGGGTTCCGGAATAATAAGGTTTTGAAAATCGATTTTTAAACATTTTGTTTAATTGGCCGTAACTCCTAAACGGAGCGTCCCAGAGGGTCGAAAGTAGGCGCATTTTATAGATATTTAATACATAATTTTTCACTGTAAATTTCATATAATTCGATCGGTGGGTTCCGGAATAATAAGGTTTTGAAAATCGATTTTTAAACATTTTGTTTAATTGGCCGTAACTCCTAAACGGAGCGTCCTAGAGGGTCGAAAGTAGGCGCATTTTATAGACATTTAATACATAATTTTTCACTGTAAATTTCATATAATTCGATCGGTGGGTTCCGGAATAATAAGGTTTTGAAAATCGATTTTTAAACATTTTGTTTAATTGGCCGTAACTCCTAAACGGAGCGTCCTAGAGGGTCGAAAGTAGGCGCATTTTATAGACATTTAATACATAATTTTTCACTGTAAATTTCATATAATTCGTTTGGTGGGTTCCGGAATAATAAGGTTTTGAAAATCGATTTTTAAACATTTTGTTTAATTGGCCGTAACTCCTAAACGGAGCGTCCTAGAGGGTCGAAAGTAGGCGCATTTTATAGATATTTAATACATAATTTTTCACTGTAAATTTCATATAATTCGATCGGTGGGTTCCGGAATAATAAGGTTTTGAAAATCGATTTTTAAACATTTTGTTTAATTGGCCGTAACTCCTAAACGGAGCGTCCTAGAGGGTCGAAAGTAGGCGCATTTTATAGACATTTAATACATAATTTTTCACTGTAAATTTCATATAATTCGTTTGGTGGGTTCCGGAATAATAAGGTTTTGAAAATCAATTTTTAAACATTTTGTTTAATTGGCCGTAACTCCTAAACGGAGCGTCCTAGAGGGTCGAAAGTAGGCGCATTTTATAGACATTTAATACATAATTTTTCACTGTAAATTTCATATAATTCGATCGGTGGGTTCCGGAATAATAAGGTTTTGAAAATCGATTTTTAAACATTTTGTTTAATTGGCCGTAACTCCTAAACGGAGCGTCCTAGAGGGTCGAAAGTAGGCGCATTTTATAGACATTTAATACATAATTTTTCACTGTAAATTTCATATAATTCGTTTGGTGGGTTCCGGAATAATAAGGTTTTGAAAATCGATTTTTAAACATTTTGTTTAATTGGCCGTAACTCCTAAACGGAGCGTCCTAGAGGGTCGAAAGTAGGCGCATTTTATAGACATTTAATACATAATTTTTCACTGTAAATTTCATATAATTCGATCGGTGGGTTCCGGAATAATAAGGTTTTGAAAATCGATTTTTAAAAATTTTGTTTAATTGGCCGTAACTCCTAAACGGAGCGTCCTAGAGGGTCGAAAGTAGGCGCATTTTATAGACATTTAATACATAATTTTTCACATTTTTTAACATTTTGTTTAATTGGCCGTAACTCCTAAACGGAGCGTCCTAGAGGGTCGAAAGTAGGCGCATTTTATAGACATTTAATACATAATTTTTCACTGTAAATTTCATATAATTCGATCGGTGGGTTCCGGAATAATAAGGTTTTGAAAATCGATTTTTAAAAATTTTGTTTAATTGGCCGTAACTCCTAAACGGAGCGTCCTAGAGGGTCGAAAGTAGGCGCATTTTATAGACATTTAATACATAATTTTTCACATTTTTTAACATTTTGTTTAATTGGCCGTAACTCCTAAACGGAGCGTCCTAGAGAGTCGAAAGTAGGCGCATTTTATAGACATTTAATACATAATTTTTCACTGTAAATTTCATATAATTCGTTTGGTGGGTTCCGGAATAATAAGGTTTTGAAAATCGATTTTTAAAAATTTTGTTTAATTGGCCGTAACTCCTAAACGGAGCGTCCTAGAGGGTCGAAAGTAGGCGCATTTTATAGACATTTAATACATAATTTTTCACTGTAAATTTCATATAATTCGATCGGTGGGTTCCGGAATAATAAGGTTTTGAAAATCGATTTTTAAACATTTTGTTTAATTGGCCGTAACTCCTAAACGGAGCGTCCTAGAGGGTCGAAAGTAGGCGCATTTTATAGACATTTAATACATAATTTTTCACTGTAAATTTCATATAATTCGATCGGTGGGTTCCGGAATAATAAGGTTTTGAAAATCGATTTTTAAACATTTTGTTTAATTGGCCGTAACTCCTAAACGGAGCGTCCTAGAGGGTCGAAAGTAGGCGCATTTTATAGACATTTAATACATAATTTTTCACATTTTTAACATTTTGTTTAATTGGCCGTAACTCCTAAACGGAGCGTCCTAGAGGGTCGAAAGTAGGCGCATTTTATAGACATTTAATACATAATTTTTCACTGTAAATTTCATATAATTCGATCGGTGGGTTCCGGAATAATAAGGTTTTGAAAATCGATTTTTAAACATTTTGTTTAATTGGCCGTAACTCCTAAACGGAGCGTCCTAGAGGGTCGAAAGTAGGCGCATTTTATAGACATTTAATACATAATTTTTCACATTTTTAACATTTTGTTTAATTGGCCGTAACTCCTAAACGGAGCGTCCTAGAGGGTCGAAAGTAGGCGCATTTTATAGACATTTAATACATAATTTTTCACTGTAAATTTCATATAATTCGATCGGTGGGTTCCGGAATAATAAGGTTTTGAAAATCGATTTTTAAAAATTTTGTTTAATTGGCCGTAACTCCTAAACGGAGCGTCCTAGAGGGTCGAAAGTAGGCGCATTTTATAGACATTTAATACATAATTTTTCACTGTAAATTTCATATAATTCGTTTGGTGGGTTCCGGAATAATAAGGTTTTGAAAATCGATTTTTAAACATTTTGTTTAATTGGCCGTAACTCCTAAACGGAGCGTCCCAGAGGGTCGAAAGTAGGCGCATTTTATAGATATTTAATACATAATTTTTCACTGTAAATTTCATATAATTCGATCGGTGGGTTCCGGAATAATAAGGTTTTGAAAATCGATTTTTAAACATTTTGTTTAATTGGCCGTAACTCCTAAACGGAGCGTCCTAGAGGGTCGAAAGTTCACTGTAAATTTCATATAATTCGATCGGTGGGTTCCGGAATAATAAGGTTTTGAAAATCGATTTTTAAACATTTTGTTTAATTGGCCGTAACTCCTAAACGGAGCGTCCTAGAGGGTCGAAAGTAGGCGCATTTTATAGACATTTAATACATAATTTTTCACTGTAAATTTCATATAATTCGATCGGTGGGTTCCGGAATAATAAGGTTTTGAAAATCGATTTTTAAACATTTTGTTTAATTGGCCGTAACTCCTAAACGGAGCGTCCTAGAGGGTCGAAAGTAGGCGCATTTTATAGACATTTAATACATAATTTTTCACTGTAAATTTCATATAATTCGTTTGGTGGGTTCCGGAATAATAAGGTTTTGAAAATCGATTTTTAAACATTTTGTTTAATTGGCCGTAACTCCTAAACGGAGCGTCCTAGAGGGTCGAAAGTAGGCGCATTTTATAGATATTTAATACATAATTTTTCACTGTAAATTTCATATAATTCGATCGGTGGGTTCCGGAATAATAAGGTTTTGAAAATCGATTTTTAAACATTTTGTTTAATTGGCCGTAACTCCTAAACGGAGCGTCCTAGAGGGTCGAAAGTAGGCGCATTTTATAGACATTTAATACATAATTTTTCACTGTAAATTTCATATAATTCGTTTGGTGGGTTCCGGAATAATAAGGTTTTGAAAATCAATTTTTAAACATTTTGTTTAATTGGCCGTAACTCCTAAACGGAGCGTCCTAGAGGGTCGAAAGTAGGCGCATTTTATAGACATTTAATACATAATTTTTCACTGTAAATTTCATATAATTCGATCGGTGGGTTCCGGAATAATAAGGTTTTGAAAATCGATTTTTAAACATTTTGTTTAATTGGCCGTAACTCCTAAACGGAGCGTCCTAGAGGGTCGAAAGTAGGCGCATTTTATAGACATTTAATACATAATTTTTCACTGTAAATTTCATAGATATTTAATACATAATTTTTCACTGTAAATTTAATATAATTCGAAAGGTGGGTTCCGGAATAATAAGGTTTTGAAAATCGATTTTTAAAAATTTTGTTTAATTGGCCGTAACTCCTAAACGGAGCGTCCTAGAGGGTCGAAAGTAGGCGCATTTTATAGACATTTAATACATAATTTTTCACATTTTTTAACATTTTGTTTAATTGGCCGTAACTCCTAAACGGAGCGTCCTAGAGGGTCGAAAGTAGGCGCATTTTATAGACATTTAATACATAATTTTTCACTGTAAATTTCATATAATTCGTTTGGTGGGTTCCGGAATAATAAGGTTTTGAAAATCGATTTTTAAACATTTTGTTTAATTGGCCGTAACTCCTAAACGGAGCGTCCTAGAGGGTCGAAAGTAGGCGCATTTTATAGACATTTAATACATAATTTTTCACTGTAAATTTCATATAATTCGATCGGTGGGTTCCGGAATAATAAGGTTTTGAAAATCGATTTTTAAAAATTTTGTTTAATTGGCCGTAACTCCTAAACGGAGCGTCCTAGAGGGTCGAAAGTAGGCGCATTTTATAGACATTTAATACATAATTTTTCACATTTTTTAACATTTTGTTTAATTGGCCGTAACTCCTAAACGGAGCGTCCTAGAGGGTCGAAAGTAGGCGCATTTTATAGACATTTAATACATAATTTTTCACTGTAAATTTCATATAATTCGATCGGTGGGTTCCGGAATAATAAGGTTTTGAAAATCGATTTTTAAAAATTTTGTTTAATTGGCCGTAACTCCTAAACGGAGCGTCCTAGAGGGTCGAAAGTAGGCGCATTTTATAGACATTTAATACATAATTTTTCACATTTTTTAACATTTTGTTTAATTGGCCGTAACTCCTAAACGGAGCGTCCTAGAGAGTCGAAAGTAGGCGCATTTTATAGACATTTAATACATAATTTTTCACTGTAAATTTCATATAATTCGTTTGGTGGGTTCCGGAATAATAAGGTTTTGAAAATCGATTTTTAAAAATTTTGTTTAATTGGCCGTAACTCCTAAACGGAGCGTCCTAGAGGGTCGAAAGTAGGCGCATTTTATAGACATTTAATACATAATTTTTCACTGTAAATTTCATATAATTCGATCGGTGGGTTCCGGAATAATAAGGTTTTGAAAATCGATTTTTAAACATTTTGTTTAATTGGCCGTAACTCCTAAACGGAGCGTCCTAGAGGGTCGAAAGTAGGCGCATTTTATAGACATTTAATACATAATTTTTCACTGTAAATTTCATATAATTCGATCGGTGGGTTCCGGAATAATAAGGTTTTGAAAATCGATTTTTAAACATTTTGTTTAATTGGCCGTAACTCCTAAACGGAGCGTCCTAGAGGGTCGAAAGTAGGCGCATTTTATAGACATTTAATACATAATTTTTCACATTTTTAACATTTTGTTTAATTGGCCGTAACTCCTAAACGGAGCGTCCTAGAGGGTCGAAAGTAGGCGCATTTTATAGACATTTAATACATAATTTTTCACTGTAAATTTCATATAATTCGATCGGTGGGTTCCGGAATAATAAGGTTTTGAAAATCGATTTTTAAAAATTTTGTTTAATTGGCCGTAACTCCTAAACGGAGCGTCCTAGAGGGTCGAAAGTAGGCGCATTTTATAGACATTTAATACATAATTTTTCACTGTAAATTTCATATAATTCGATCGGTGGGTTCCGGAATAATAAGGTTTTGAAAATCGATTTTTAAACATTTTGTTTAATTGGCCGTAACTCCTAAACGGAGCGTCCTAGAGGGTCGAAAGTAGGCGCATTTTATAGACATTTAATACATAATTTTTCACATTTTTAACATTTTGTTTAATTGGCCGTAACTCCTAAACGGAGCGTCCTAGAGGGTCGAAAGTAGGCGCATTTTATAGACATTTAATACATAATTTTTCACTGTAAATTTCATATAATTCGATCGGTGGGTTCCGGAATAATAAGGTTTTGAAAATCGATTTTTAAAAATTTTGTTTAATTGGCCGTAACTCCTAAACGGAGCGTCCTAGAGGGTCGAAAGTAGGCGCATTTTATAGACATTTAATACATAATTTTTCACATTTTTTAACATTTTGTTTAATTGGCCGTAACTCCTAAACGGAGCGTCCTAGAGGGTCGAAAGTAGGCGCATTTTATAGACATTTAATACATAATTTTTCACTGTAAATTTCATATAATTCGTTTGGTGGGTTCCGGAATAATAAGGTTTTGAAAATCGATTTTTAAAAATTTTGTTTAATTGGCCGTAACTCCTAAACGGAGCGTCCTAGAGGGTCGAAAGTAGGCGCATTTTATAGACATTTAATACATAATTTTTCACATTTTTTAACATTTTGTTTAATTGGCCGTAACTCCTAAACGGAGCGTCCTAGAGGGTCGAAAGTAGGCGCATTTTATAGACATTTAATACATAATTTTTCACTGTAAATTTCATATAATTCGTTTGGTGGGTTCCGGAATAATAAGGTTTTGAAAATCGATTTTTAAAAATTTTGTTTAATTGGCCGTAACTCCTAAACGGAGCGTCCTAGAGGGTCGAAAGTAGGCGCATTTTATAGACATTTAATACATAATTTTTCACATTTTTTAACATTTTGTTTAATTGGCCGTAACTCCTAAACGGAGCGTCCTAGAGGGTCGAAAGTAGGCGCATTTTATAGACATTTAATACATAATTTTTCACTGTAAATTTCATATAATTCGATCGGTGGGTTCCGGAATAATAAGGTTTTGAAAATCGATTTTTAAAAATTTTGTTTAATTGGCCGTAACTCCTAAACGGAGCGTCCTAGAGGGTCGAAAGTAGGCGCATTTTATAGACATTTAATACATAATTTTTCACATTTTTTAACATTTTGTTTAATTGGCCGTAACTCCTAAACGGAGCGTCCTAGAGAGTCGAAAGTAGGCGCATTTTATAGACATTTAATACATAAATTTTCACTGTAAATTTCATATAATTCGTTTGGTGGGTTCCGGAATAATAAGTTTTTGAAAATCGATTTTTAAAAATTTTGTTTAATTGGCCGTAACTCCTAAACGGAGCGTCCTAGAGGGTCGAAAGTAGGCGCATTTTATAGACATTTAATACATAATTTTTCACATTTTTTAACATTTTGTTTAATTGGCCGTAACTCCTAAACGGAGCGTCCTAGAGAGTCGAAAGTAGGCGCATTTTATAGACATTTAATACATAAATTTTCACTGTAAATTTCATATAATTCGTTTGGTGGGTTCCGGAATAATAAGTTTTTGAAAATCGATTTTTAAAAATTTTGTTTAATTGGCCGTAACTCCTAAACGGAGCGTCCTAGAGGGTCGAAAGTAGGCGCATTTTATAGACATTTAATACATAATTTTTCACTGTAAATTTCATATAATTCGATCGGTGGGTTCCGGAATAATAAGGTTTTGAAAATCGATTTTTAAACATTTTGTTTAATTGGCCGTAACTCCTAAACGGAGCGTCCTAGAGGGTCGAAAGTAGGCGCATTTTATAGACATTTAATACATAATTTTTCACTGTAAATTTCATATAATTCGATCGGTGGGTTCCGGAATAATAAGGTTTTGAAAATCGATTTTTAAACATTTTGTTTAATTGGCCGTAACTCCTAAACGGAGCGTCCTAGAGGGTCGAAAGTAGGCGCATTTTATAGACATTTAATACATAATTTTTCACTGTAAATTTCATATAATTCGATCGGTGGGTTCCGGAATAATAAGGTTTTGAAAATCGATTTTTAAAAATTTTGTTTAATTGGCCGTAACTCCTAAACGGAGCGTCCTAGAGGGTCGAAAGTAGGCGCATTTTATAGACATTTAATACATAATTTTTCACATTTTTTAACATTTTGTTTAATTGGCCGTAACTCCTAAACGGAGCGTCCTAGAGGGTCGAAAGTAGGAGCATTTTATAGACATTTAATACATAATTTTTCACTGTAAATTTCATATAATTCGTTTGGTGGGTTCCGGAATAATAAGGTTTTGAAAATCGATTTTTAAAAATTTTGTTTAATTGGCCGTAACTCCTAAACGGAGCGTCCTAGAGGGTCGAAAGTAGGCGCATTTTATAGACATTTAATACATAATTTTTCACATTTTTTAACATTTTGTTTAATTGGCCGTAACTCCTAAACGGAGCGTCCTAGAGGGTCGAAAGTAGGCGCATTTTATAGACATTTAATACATAATTTTTCACTGTAAATTTCATATAATTCGTTTGGTGGGTTCCGGAATAATAAGGTTTTGAAAATCGATTTTTAAAAATTTTGTTTAATTGGCCGTAACTCCTAAACGGAGCGTCCTAGAGGGTCGAAAGTAGGCGCATTTTATAGACATTTAATACATAATTTTTCACATTTTTAACATTTTGTTTAATTGGCCGTAACTCCTAAACGGAGCGTCCTAGAGGGTCGAAAGTAGGCGCATTTTATAGACATTTAATACATAATTTTTCACTGTAAATTTCATATAATTCGTTTGGTGGGTTCCGGAATAATAAGGTTTTGAAAATCGATTTTTAAACATTTTGTTTAATTGGCCGTAACTCCTAAACGGAGCGTCCTAGAGGGTCGAAAGTAGGCGCATTTTATAGACATTTAATACATAATTTTTCACTGTAAATTTCATAGATATTTAATACATAATTTTTCACTGTAAATTTAATATAATTCGATCGGTGGGTTCCGGAATAATAAGGTTTTGAAAATCGATTTTTAAAAATTTTGTTTAATTGGCCGTAACTCCTAAACGGAGCGTCCTAGAGGGTCGAAAGTAGGCGCATTTTATAGACATTTAATACATAATTTTTCACTGTAAATTTCATATAATTCGATCGGTGGGTTCCGGAATAATAAGGTTTTGAAAATCGATTTTTAAACATTTTGTTTAATTGGCCGTAACTCCTAAACGGAGCGTCCTAGAGGGTCGAAGTAGGCGCATTTTATAGATATTTAATACATAATTTTTCACTGTAAATTTCATATAATTCGATCGGTGGGTTCCGGAATAATAAGGTTTTGAAAATCGATTTTTAAACATTTTGTTTAATTGGCCGTAACTCCTAAACGGAGCGTCCTAGAGGGTCGAAAGTAGGCGCATTTTATAGACATTTAATACATAATTTTTCACTGTAAATTTCATATAATTCGATCGGTGGGTTCCGGAATAATAAGGTTTTGAAAATCGATTTTTAAACATTTTGTTTAATTGGCCGTAACTCCTAAACGGAGCGTCCTAGAGGGTCGAAAGTAGGCGCATTTTATAGATATTTAATACATAATTTTTCACTGTAAATTTCATATAATTCGATCGGTGGGTTCCGGAATAATAAGGTTTTGAAAATCGATTTTTAAACATTTTGTTTAATTGGCCGTAACTCCTAAACGGAGCGTCCTAGAGGGTCGAAAGTAGGCGCATTTTATAGACATTTAATACATAATTGTTCACTGTAAATTTCATATAATTCGATCGGTGGGTTCCGGAATAATAAGGTTTTGAAAATCGATTTTTAAACATTTTGTTTAATTGGCCGTAACTCCTAAACGGAGCGTCCTAGAGGGTCGAAAGTAGGCGCATTTTATAGACATTTAATACATAATTTTTCACTGTAAATTTCATATAATTCGATCGGTGGGTTCCGGAATAATAAGGTTTTGAAAATCGATTTTTAAACATTTTGTTTAATTGGCCGTAACTCCTAAACGGAGCGTCCTAGAGGGTCGAAAGTAGGCGCATTTTATAGACATTTAATACATAATTTTTCACTGTAAATTTCATATAATTCGTTTGGTGGGTTCCGGAATAATAAGGTTTTGAAAATCAATTTTTAAACATTTTGTTTAATTGGCCGTAACTCCTAAACGGAGCGTCCTAGAGGGTCGAAAGTAGGCGCATTTTATAGACATTTAATACATAATTTTTCACTGTAAATTTCATAGATATTTAATACATAATTTTTCACTGTAAATTTCATAGATATTTAATACATAATTTTTCACTGTAAATTTAATATAATTCGATCGGTGGGTTCCGGAATAATAAGGTTTTGAAAATCGATTTTTAAAAATTTTGTTTAATTGGCCGTAACTCCTAAACGGAGCGTCCTAGAGGGTCGAAAGTAGGCGCATTTTATAGACATTTAATACATAATTTTTCACTGTAAATTTCATATAATTCGATCGGTGGGTTCCGGAATAATAAGGTTTTGAAAATCAATTTTTAAACATTTTGTTTAATTGGCCGTAACTCCTAAACGGAGCGTCCTAGAGGGTCGAAAGTAGGCGCATTTTATAGACATTTAATACATAATTTTTCACTGTAAATTTCATAGATATTTAATTCATAATTTTTCACTGTAAATTTAATATAATTCGATCGGTGGGTTCCGGAATAATAAGGTTTTGAAAATCGATTTTTAAAAATTTTGTTTAATTGGCCGTAACTCCTAAACGGAGCGTCCTAGAGGGTCGAAAGTAGGCGCATTTTATAGACATTTAATACATAATTTTTCACTGTAAATTTCATATAATTCGATCGGTGGGTTCCGGAATAATAAGGTTTTGAAAATCGATTTTTAAACATTTTGTTTAATTGGCCGTAACTCCTAAACGGAGCGTCCTAGGGGGTCGAAAGTAGGCGCATTTTATAGACATTTAATACATAATTTTTCACATTTTGTTTAATTGGCCGTAACTCCTAAACGGAGCGTCCTAGAGGGTCGAAAGTAGGCGCATTTTATAGACATTTAATACATAATTTTTCACTGTAAATTTCATAGATATTTAATTCATAATTTTTCACTGTAAATTTAATATAATTCGATCGGTGGGTTCCGGAATAATAAGGTTTTGAAAATCGATTTTTAAAAATTTTGTTTAATTGGCCGTAACTCCTAAACGGAGCGTCCTAGAGGGTCGAAAGTAGGCGCATTTTATAGACATTTAATACATAATTTTTCACTGTAAATTTCATATAATTCGATCGGTGGGTTCCGGAATAATAAGGTTTTGAAAATCGATTTTTAAACATTTTGTTTAATTGGCCGTAACTCCTAAACGGAGCGTCCTAGGGGGTCGAAAGTAGGCGCATTTTATAGACATTTAATACATAATTTTTCACATTTTGTTTAATTGGCCGTAACTCCTAAACGGAGCGTCCTAGAGGGTCGAAAGTAGGCGCATTTTATAGACATTTAATACATAATTTTTCACTGTAAATTTCATATAATTCGATCGGTGGGTTCCGGAATAATAAGGTTTTGAAAATCAATTTTTAAACATTTTGTTTAATTGGCCGTAACTCCTAAACGGAGCGTCCTAGAGGGTCGAAAGTAGGCGCATTTTATAGACATTTAATACATAATTTTTCACTGTAAATTTCATAGATATTTAATACATAATTTTTCACTGTAAATTTAATATAATTCGATCGGTGGGTTCCGGAATAATAAGGTTTTGAAAATCAATTTTAAAAATTTTGTTTAATTGGCCGTAACTCCTAAACGGAGCGTCCTAGAGGGTCGAAAGTAGGCGCATTTTATAGACATTTAATACATAATTTTTCACTGTAAATTTCATATAATTCGATCGGTGGGTTCCGGAATAATAAGGTTTTGAAAATCGATTTTTAAACATTTTGTTTAATTGGCCGTAACTAAACGGAGCGTCCTAGGGGGTCGAAAGTAGGCGCATTTTATAGACATTTAATACATAATTTTTCACTGTAAATTTCATATTATTCGTTTGGTGGGTTCCGGAATAATAAGGTTTTGAAAATCGATTTTTAAACATTTTGTTTAATTGGCCGTAACTCCTAAACGGAGCGTCCTAGAGGGTCGAAAGTAGGCGCATTTTATAGATATTTAATACATAATTTTTCACTGTAAATTTCATATAATTCGATCGGTGGGTTCCGGAATAATAAGGTTTTGAAAATCGATTTTTAGACATTTTGTTTAATTGGCCGTAACTCCTAAACGGAGCGTCCTAGAGGGTCGAAAGTAGGCGCATTTTATAGACATTTAATACATAATTTTTCACTGTAAATATCATATTATTCGTTTGGTGGGTTCCGGAATAATAAGGTTTTGAAAATCGATTTTTAAAAATTTTGTTTAATTGGCCGTAACTCCTAAACGGAGCGTCCTAGAGGGTCGAAAGTAGGCGCATTTTATAGACATTTAATACATAATTTTTCACTGTAAATTTCATATTATTCGTTTGGTGGGTTCCGGAATAATAAGGTTTTGAAAATCGATTTTTAAACATTTTGTTTAATTGGCCGTAACTCCTAAACGGAGCGTCCTAGGGGGTCGAAAGTAGGCGCATTTTATAGACATTTAATACATAATTTTTCACTGTAAATTTCATATAATTCGATCGGTGGGTTCCGGAATAATAAGGTTTTGAAAATCGATTTTTAAAAATTTTGTTTAATTGGCCGTAACTCCTAAACGGAGCGTCCTAGAGGGTCGAAAGTAGGCGCATTTTATAGACATTTAATACATAATTTTTCACTGTAAATTTCATATAATTCGTTTGGTGGGTTCCGGAATAATTAGGTTTTGAAAATCGATTTTTAAACATTTTGTTTAATTGGCCGTAACTCCTAAACGGAGCGTCCTAGAGGGTCGAAAGTAGGCGCATTTTATAGATATTTAATACATAATTTTTCACTGTAAATTTCATATTATTCGTTTGGTGGGTTCCGGAATAATAAGGTTTTGAAAATCGATTTTTAAACATTTTGTTTAATTGGCCGTAACTCCTAAACGGAGCGTCCTAGAGGATCGAAAGTAGGCGCATTTTATAGATATTTAATACATAATTTTTCACTGTAAATATCATATTATTCGTTTGGTGGGTTCCGGAATAATAAGGTTTTGAAAATCGATTTTTAAAAATTTTGTTTAATTGGCCGTAACTCCTAAACGGAGCGTCCTAGAGGGTCGAAAGTAGGCGCATTTTATAGACATTTAATACATAATTTTTCACTGTAAATTTCATATTATTCGTTTGGTGGGTTCCGGAATAATAAGGTTTTGAAAATCGATTTTTAAACATTTTGTTTAATTGGCCGTAACTCCTAAACGGAGCGTCCTAGGGGGTCGAAAGTAGGCGCATTTTATAGACATTTAATACATAATTTTTCACTGTAAATTTCATATAATTCGATCGGTGGGTTCCGGAATAATAAGGTTTTGAAAATCGATTTTTAAAAATTTTGTTTAATTGGCCGTAACTCCTAAACGGAGCGTCCTAGAGGGTCGAAAGTAGGCGCATTTTATAGACATTTAATACATAATTTTTCACTGTAAATTTCATATAATTCGTTTGGTGGGTTCCGGAATAATTAGGTTTTGAAAATCGATTTTTAAACATTTTGTTTAATTGGCCGTAACTCCTAAACGGAGCGTCCTAGAGGGTCGAAAGTAGGCGCATTTTATAGATATTTAATACATAATTTTTCACTGTAAATTTCATATAATTCGATCGGTGGGTTCCGGAATAATAAGGTTTTGAAAATCGATTTTTAGACATTTTGTTTAATTGGCCGTAACTCCTAAACGGAGCGTCCTAGAGGGTCGAAAGTAGGCGCATTTTATAGACATTTAATACATAATTTTTCACTGTAAATTTCATATAATTCGATCGGTGGGTTCCGGAATAATAAGGTTTTGAAAATCGATTTTTAAACATTTTGTTTAATTGGCCGTAACTCCTAAACGGAGCGTCCTAGAGGGTCGAAAGTAGGCGCATTTTATAGACATTTAATACATAATTTTTCACATTTTTTAACATTTTGTTTAATTGGCCGTAACTCCTAAACGGAGCGTCCTAGAGGGTCGAAAGTAGGCGCATTTTATAGACATTTAATACATAATTTTTCACTGTAAATTTCATATTATTCGATCGGTGGGTTCCGGAATAATAAGGTTTTGAAAATCGATTTTTAAAAATTTTGTTTAATTGGCCGTAACTCCTAAACGGAGCGTCCTAGAGGGTCGAAAGTAGGCGCATTTTATAGACATTTAATACATAATTTTTCACTGTAAATTTCATATAATTCGTTTGGTGGGTTCCGGAATAATTAGGTTTTGAAAATCGATTTTTAAACATTTTGTTTAATTGGCCGTAACTCCTAAACGGAGCGTCCTAGAGGGTCGAAAGTAGGCGCATTTTATAGATATTTAATACATAATTTTTCACTGTAAATTTCATATTATTCGTTTGGTGGGTTCCGGAATAATAAGGTTTTGAAAATCGATTTTTAAACATTTTGTTTAATTGGCCGTAACTCCTAAACGGAGCGTCCTAGAGGGTCGAAAGTAGGCGCATTTTATAGATATTTAATACATAATTTTTCACTGTAAATTTCATATAATTCGATCGGTGGGTTCCGGAATAATAAGGTTTTGAAAATCGATTTTTAGACATTTTGTTTAATTGGCCGTAACTCCTAAACGGAGCGTCCTAGAGGGTCGAAAGTAGGCGCATTTTATAGACATTTAATACATAATTTTTCACTGTAAATTTCATATAATTCGATCGGTGGGTTCCGGAATAATAAGGTTTTGAAAATCGATTTTTAAACATTTTGTTTAATTGGCCGTAACTCCTAAACGGAGCGTCCTAGAGGGTCGAAAGTAGGCGCATTTTATAGACATTTAATACATAATTTTTCACTGTAAATTTCATATAATTCGTTTTTTATAGACATTTAATACATAATTTTTCACTGTAAATTTCATATAATTCGATCGGTGGGTTCCGGAATAATAAGGTTTTGAAAATCGATTTTTAAACATTTTGTTTAATTGGCCGTAACTCCTAAACGGAGCGTCCTAGAGGGTCGAAAGTAGGCGCATTTTATAGACATTTAATACATAATTTTTCACTGTAAATTTCATATAATTCGATCGGTGGGTTCCGGAATAATAAGGTTTTGAAAATCGATTTTTAAACATTTTGTTTAATTGGCCGTAACTCCTAAACGGAGCGTCCTAGAGGGTCGAAAGTAGGCGCATTTTATAGACATTTAATACATAATTTTTCACTGTAAATTTCATATAATTCGTTTGGTGGGTTCCGGAATAATAAGGTTTTGAAAATCAATTTTTAAACATTTTGTTTAATTGGCCGTAACTCCTAAACGGAGCGTCCTAGAGGGTCGAAAGTAGGCGCATTTTATAGACATTTAATACATAATTTTTCACTGTAAATTTCATAGATATTTAATACATAATTTTTCACTGTAAATTTAATATAATTCGATCGGTGGGTTCCGGAATAATAAGGTTTTGAAAATCGATTTTTAAAAATTTTGTTTAATTGGCCGTAACTCCTAAACGGAGCGTCCTAGAGGGTCGAAAGTAGGCGCATTTTATAGACATTTAATACATAATTTTTCACTGTAAATTTCATATAATTCGATCGGTGGGTTCCGGAATAATAAGGTTTTGAAAATCGATTTTTAAACATTTTGTTTAATTGGCCGTAACTCCTAAACGGAGCGTCCTAGAGGGTCGAAAGTAGGCGCATTTTATAGACATTTAATACATAATTTTTCACTGTAAATTTCATAGATATTTAATACATAATTTTTCACTGTAAATTTAATATAATTCGATCGGTGGGTTCCGGAATAATAAGGTTTTGAAAATCGATTTTTAAACATTTTGTTTAATTGGCCGTAACTAAACGGAGCGTCCTAGGGGGTCGAAAGTAGGCGCATTTTATAGACATTTAATACATAATTTTTCACTGTAAATTTCATATTATTCGTTTGGTGGGTTCCGGAATAATAAGGTTTTGAAAATCGATTTTTAAACATTTTGTTTAATTGGCCGTAACTCCTAAACGGAGCGTCCTAGAGGGTCGAAAGTAGGCGCATTTTATAGATATTTAATACATAATTTTTCACTGTAAATTTCATATAATTCGATCGGTGGGTTCCGGAATAATAAGGTTTTGAAAATCGATTTTTAGACATTTTGTTTAATTGGCCGTAACTCCTAAACGGAGCGTCCTAGAGGGTCGAAAGTAGGCGCATTTTATAGACATTTAATACATAATTTTTCACTGTAAATTTCATATAATTCGATCGGTGGGTTCCGGAATAATAAGGTTTTGAAAATCGATTTTTAAACATTTTGTTTAATTGGCCGTAACTCCTAAACGGAGCGTCCTAGAGGGTCGAAAGTAGGCGCATTTTATAGACATTTAATACATAATTTTTCACTGTAAATTTCATATAATTCGTTTTTTATAGACATTTAATACATAATTTTTCACTGTAAATTTCATATAATTCGATCGGTGGGTTCCGGAATAATAAGGTTTTGAAAATCGATTTTTAAACATTTTGTTTAATTGGCCGTAACTCCTAAACGGAGCGTCCTAGAGGGTCGAAAGTAGGCGCATTTTATAGACATTTAATACATAATTTTTCACTGTAAATTTCATATAATTCGATCGGTGGGTTCCGGAATAATAAGGTTTTGAAAATCGATTTTTAAACATTTTGTTTAATTGGCCGTAACTCCTAAACGGAGCGTCCTAGAGGGTCGAAAGTAGGCGCATTTTATAGACATTTAATACATAATTTTTCACTGTAAATTTCATATAATTCGTTTGGTGGGTTCCGGAATAATAAGGTTTTGAAAATCAATTTTTAAACATTTTGTTTAATTGGCCGTAACTCCTAAACGGAGCGTCCTAGAGGGTCGAAAGTAGGCGCATTTTATAGACATTTAATACATAATTTTTCACTGTAAATTTCATAGATATTTAATACATAATTTTTCACTGTAAATTTAATATAATTCGATCGGTGGGTTCCGGAATAATAAGGTTTTGAAAATCGATTTTTAAAAATTTTGTTTAATTGGCCGTAACTCCTAAACGGAGCGTCCTAGAGGGTCGAAAGT